>OZ024727.1:57360104-57757823 GCA_964016875.1 Fallopia convolvulus | reverse complement strand
AAAACGATAACTGAGCGAATTGGTAAGCATCTAAAATGAGTCCTTTGCTCACAAATGCAATGAATTGGACTCGTCTTGTGTCGAATTGAATTCACGATGACGACACATCATGGCGGAAACACCATTTGTTAACTGTTAACTATCCAAATGGGTCGGCGCCATAGCTTGAAATCAAAATAGGAATGGAAGGGGAGTGACGTGCATGGGTGCATCTTATGTGTAGTTTGGGCTGGGTAAGATGGAAATAGCTTTAGTTATTTAACCTAGTTTGGGCCTAGGCCAAAACTATAAATTTGGATATTTCTAACCTTTAAATCTTTGTCTTTTCTTTTGGTGTTCAAAAAAAAAATGGTATCTTAGAGGTTTTGTTTTATATTGACACTCCTTTTCGGTTCAATTTAGTTAAATTTAAACTCACGGTTGTGTTCTTCACTCTTGAACTAGTAGGATTTGATTATTAAAACACCCAAATTTATAACCGAACATCTCAATGTGAATTTGTAAACAATCTTCTAAACAACTCCTTAAAATAGAGGATTGTTTTAAATTTCAAATTGATGCGGTTTGGTATGAGTTTTAGTGTTTTGATAATTGAATCCTACTAATTTAAGGATGAGAAAACACAACGTTGAGCTTGAATTTAACTAATTTGAACCAAAAAGGACATCGATAGAAAAAAAGTCAAAACCTCAGGAATACCTAGAGAAAAAGACAAAAACTAAGAGTTAACAAAATAAAATTCATTTATTTTTTGTAGTAGAAATATCCAAAATTGAAAGTGAAATTTCTCTTCTTCTTGTTTTTATTTGTTTATTTTTATAGCTAAGAAACTTGAAGTACATTTTTTTGCTGGATCGATTCGTCGGGTTGCTTTCATACCATTTATATTTGATTTGCATTTTAGAAAATCATTCGTAAAATTATCCTAGAAAAGTTATTTGTTTGTTAGATGACCTCCCTAATTTTTCCGCATAGAAAACTAATTGATCGGGAGATGGCATTAGATTGACCTGCTATTGTGAAATATGGGCAAAATTCTTATGATCTTTTCACATCCGAATACATAGGATCCATTTGTATCTTGCATCATAATGCAATATAATGCGTGATCCAAATGCACCCATATATGATTAAGTACATGGGGACTCATGTCATAAGTTGTTTGCCCATGCATACTCAGTTGGTCTAGTGGTAAATTGGTGTTAGATTTCTTAAGTGTTGTCCGATCTTCTCAAAATGGAACCATAGAGCACCCAGTCCGGATATAAATCAGTACCGATTAATCGAATTGGACGAGGCAAAAACAATACCAAAGAAAAATGTAACAAGTTGTTGATGTAATCTTAAGTTTTATTTTACACAAATCAAAGATGAGACAGAATTGAGACATGTGAGTTTTGGTTGCCATAAAGTCATGCCATGATTGAATTACCAAATGGACATTGAGCAAAGTAATAGATATCATCAATATTGACTGTGGTGAATTTTTTTTTGGTAGAATGAAACTGTAATTAATTTGAAGAAACATATTTAAACATACATACTACATTACCATCTTCTTCACATAGTACAGAAACTTGAGAATCTCACACAAACCAACTTTCAAACCCTTGTAAATTTCAGCACAAATCCTTCTCTTGATCATCCCTCTCACAGGCGGATATCGACGCGTAATCCCGACGCTCTTGACACCATCTCAGGCTCAACTCCAGCCCTATTGATCTTCTCTGCAACATAAACTTTCATACTTGAAAGAAGAAGATAATATACAGTACAAGTATCAACTAGTAGTTTTGCATGAAATGAAAGTGAAGAAAAAGGCTCAGTCCTTTAAATAAGACATTTTGGCATATCATTTTCTTCCTCCTCACTTTTTCCCTAATGATTTGGACATGTATTTAAACAAACAACGTCGAGGAGGTTTTTTATGCACTCCCAAATGGAGATGATCCGTTTTTCTTACCTACCGTCGATGTTGCGTTTTGTAGTGTTTAATTGGCTCACTCATTCCGTCCTTTTTTGTTAGCTTCTCATTGTCTTTAGGTGTCTGTTTTGTTACTTGTTAGGAGTTTTTCATGTTTGTACGTGCTTTCTTGTCGGCTTGTCCGATTGGCGATTGTTTGGGCCTCTCGATCTATTATGTATGTCTTGTACATCGAATTTCTTTCCTTATCCAAAAAAAGAATGGCGACGTAGCCCGCCTCAAAAAATAAATAAAAAATAGTGAAAAACAAGATAAGTTTAATAAATAAAAAACAATGAAAATTAAGGTAAATGTAGTATTATATAAGTGAAATTAAAATAAATTTAACCTATCAAATTAAATTTAGTATTGAATAAATGAAAATTAAAATAAATTTAGCTTATCAAAATAATCCAGTCTACCCAAAATTAAATTTTTAGCTTAATCTGTATTTAATCTTTCTTTTTTTCAAAATTATAGATCGAAGTCATGACAAATTGACAATTTGCAAGAACTTTCCTGTGAACTTCAATGTAAATAGCTTCATTAGAAAGGCTGCTTCATTACAAATTGACAATTCACAAGAGGTTGTCCGTACCCATAGAAGATGCAACATATTATAATAATTTCTTATTTTAAAATAGAATAAGGTTAAAAGTTTTTGAGCAATTGGTATGTAAAATATAAATTTTAACAATGTATATGGTGGAGGAAAATTGAGCTTAGCCGACTATGTGTGTTGAATTCAAATATGGTCCGTGGAAAATTGCTAGGTAAATCAAAATTCGGTTTGTTTAATCTATGCCCCTAAACATTCTTTTAGAAATTATAATTTTAAAAGAAAATTCATAAATTTTTGAAAAAATAAAATAAAATTCCTAAATAAATATAATTAATAAAAAAATTCAAAATAAGGTTCTTATCTCATATCCTTAAAACATACATCAAAATTTAAATGCATAATGATTTTTTTGTTTACATAGCTAATTGTGAAGCTTTTGCTTTCGGAGAAAAATGGAAAAGTATTGAGAGAGGAAGAAAGCAAATTTTGATTTGGACAAAAGGATATGTTAAATTTTCGATACAATTATAGTATGATTTTGGCGATTTTACGATCTTAAAATGACATTACAATTCCAATTCTAGGTAAAATTTTAATATAATCGAGATAAAATAAATACATTTTTTTTTGTATACGCTCCTGAATTTATTTACCAACAATTCTAATAATTATTACGGTCCTACATTATAACTTAAAAACAAAACTTACATACAATTTTATTCCTTCCTCTATTATAAGACGAATATGTAGAAGCTTTTCTAACCGATTTCTCACACTGAAAAACGTTAGATGGTGGAAGCTGGATACTTAAACGAAGATTCAAAACACGATGACCAAAAGAAAAAAAAGTCTTAATTAATTGGTTTTTAAAGATTGTTCTAATTGCCTAGCCCGAGTTTTATGATTATAGGTTGTGCCCTTTCGAGCCAGTAGAATTACATTTTATCCATCTTTATTATTATAGGTCGTTGTTGTTTCCTCTCCCCGTTGCTGCTTACAAAAGTTAAATTTAACTGCACAAGCTTGGTGAAGAATCTGCGCGACTCTTGGCTAGTTCGAATTCATGGGCTCTGCTCTCTTCTTGATGTTAATTGGGCTTGCGGAAATAAGGCCTAATAAATATGAATAAATTATATTATAAATACTCTGACTTCAAAAATAACAAATGTGCTATATACTACATAATATATTGGGTTAATTTATATAATACTCCCTCCGTCTAAGTCTATTTGTCCTTTGAACATTTTACACAGATATTAAGACAAACACTATTTTTACTAAAATACCCCGTTGCTGCTTACAAAAGTTAAATTTAACTGCACAAGCTTGGTGAAGAATCCGCGCGACTCTTGGCTAGTTCGAATTCATGGGCTCTGCTCTCTTCTTGATGTTAATTGGGCTTGCAGAAATAAGGCCTAATAAATATGAATAAATTATATTATAAATACTTTGACTTCAAAAATAACAAATGTGCTATATACTACATAATATATTGGGTTAATTTATATAATACTCCATCCGTCTAAGTCTATTTGTCCTTTGAACATTTTACACAGATATTAAGACAAACACTATTTTTACTAAAATACCCCATTGTTGAAGAATGCGCGCGACTCTTGGCTAGTCCGAATTCATGGGCTCTGCTCTCTTCTTGTTTCCTCTCCCCGTTGCTGCTTACAAAAGTTAAATTCAACTGCACAAGCTTGGTGAAGAATACACTACTGTTTAAGTTATTAGGTTTGGGTTTCGGCTAAGGTGGAGTTACTCTAGATAATGTTTAAGAAATATTGAGCATTAATCAACAAATAAAGAGTTGAGATTCATTCATTCTCTCTTCCAATCTTTTTTTTAATATCTTTTTAAAGAATTTATTATTTTTGTGAAAAAATTTAAAAATTTATCTGATTTATTTTTACCGATTTATCTATAACTATATATTAAAGTTGTTCCTTTTCGAGCCACCAGAACGATTTTGGCCCCACCTCATATTTAAAAAAAATATCAAATTCTATTATTATAACTTCTTTATATTAATTTTTTTTAACTATTTAAATTTATCTCTAACATCAAACAAATATCTATTTAGTACTTCTATAATAATATCTTTTGAAAGCTTCCTTATACAAGTATTTAAATTTAAAGATAAATTATTTTAAAATAAATACAAATCTAATAGCATATATCTTTTGACGAATTTATTTATAGATATATTTTTTTATAATAAAAAATTAATGATAAATATTTAAATTTTTTTAAATTAATAAAAATAGATAATAAAATGTTTAATAGATATATTGAAATATTTGATAATCTCTAAGTTTTCGTACATGAAAAGTAATAAAATATGAATAATATAGTATTTAATCTTATCTAACCTTTACTTTATCGAACCACAAAATGAGTTTGGTCCCATCTTAAATTAAATTAATTAAATTTTAAATATTTATATAATTATATTATATTTATCTTTCACACTTTATTATATCTTACTTATTAAGTAACTATTATTTTTTAAATTCTTATTTCTTCTATATTTGAATATATAAATTTTTTATTCATATTTTATCTTCTTTTTTAATTAAATATCTATGAAATATCATTAAGGAAAAAGAGAAATCTAATGATTTTATCTAATAATATATCTTCATTCTCAACATTAAATTTAATCATTTATATTGATTAAAAAATTATACATTCTACGAACAATAAAATACTTATATTAAATTTTATATTATATTTTAATTTATTAATATCCTATTTATAATGTCTATAAAATATCGAATCGTAGTCGTACATGGTACGATGGGTACAACTAGTTTATGTTAAAAAAATCACCTTACAATCTAATTCAAGAATCCTAATCAAGCCTCCTTCATAATGTAAACGTGGTTGAAAACTTAACGTTGGAGATTATTCTCGTGGATTGACGTATGCGAATGATGAAATCCATACGTCATTGCAAGAACGCAAGAAGAGCTTAGTTAATAATGCAACATATTTTTTTTTTACCATTCTATCGTTAATAATGATTAATGCAACATGTTTTTTAACCATTCTTTGTGCTTTGGTGGAATAAGCGGGTGAAATTGATTTGGGGCTAATCGCAATGTAAAGCTACAACTTTTAAAAATTTTGCACCTTTAATGATGAAAATATGGCAAGCTGTCAACAACACCATACCTAATTGATTGATCGTCGTGATAATTCATAAATGCAGTGAAAAGATTTAAAAAAAAAAACGTGACCATAAGCATAGGTGGAACTCAGGTGGGACCAGAGGTGGCCATGCCCCCCAATCCAATTTTTTTTAATGTATATATGTTATTTTTATCGAGATCTTCGATTTGATATATTATACGTTTGAATCTCACATCTGACTAAAAAGATATGAACATTTGAAAATTGATGATATACAAACTATTTTTATTTACTTAATTAAAATGATTTTATCATTTGTTAGATTGCATAGTTTCACAATATAATTGAACCCAAGAGTGTGAAAAACATTTAGTTATGGTTGAAATGTGTTGAATCACACAGTAAATTTATTAGCATATAATTCATGAGGTTTTGTTCAAATATTTTTTTAGTGTTTTGTATTTTTTTAAAATTGAATTTTTTAGCTATATTAAAAACAAATTTGGCCCCTACAATGAGAAGGTTCGAATTCCGCCCCTGTCCATAAGGATTTGAAGCTTAGATATTGCGAAGATAATTATCTCACACCGAAAAATTGAAGAATAACTTTATAAATTTGTATGCTAGGCTTGTCACGCATTAATTTACGAGTGTTAGGACGTTCCTCTTTCCTTCCACCTGTATTGTTCAATCGGACTTTGACAGATATATAATAATAGATATGGGTTAGAATTTTTTGTCATTTTTTCAAAATGTTTTACGATGGCTCGAAAGAGATCGCCTTAGTGCAAATTTGGTTCTATAAATATAGTTTCTTGTGTATTCGCTATGTGCGGAGATGATCTAAGTTTTTCTTCGTTATTAAGTGTTTTGAGGTATTTGGTTATAGGGTTTTCAAGTTATGAATTTTGTGTAAACTTTGTCTTCTTTATGGCATGCTTGTAGATTGGATACAACGGTAACATCCATAGTCATCTAATGCGAAAATTACCCGTGAAAAAATGTAGAAATAAAACTTATGCTATAGAATCAAGGTTGAATATGATAACATAAAAACTCGTCAACATAAACAGTGACGTAGCTAGGAATTTGCGTCAGTGGGAACTAAGCTTCTTTGGATAAATTTTTTTTGCTACGCGCCAGGATTTTTTTGTATTTTTTTTATAAAATATAGAAAAAAAAATTATATTTTTCTGTATATTAAAAAATTATATAGAAAATTTTGTATTTTTCTGTATAAAAAAACCATTTTAATATATTTTTTATATATAAAAAAATAATCTACTTTTTTCTGACCAAATAAACTAGTTTTTGTCAAATAACCTAATTTTTTAATGTAGTTTTTATCCTCAAGATCAGTAGACAGATTTATCATTCTTGGCGGATCAACCTTAAACAAATTTGGAACACTTAATGAGGGCTACAACCATTTGATCAGTGCTTTTAAACCTAAAACAAAGAGTATTTTTGTATATTTTTTTTAAAAAAAAATATTTTTTTTATTTTTTTAAATCCCAGTGGGGCTGTACTGGACACAAAATAGATACGCCCCTGAACATGAAGAAGGAAGCCAAACAAGGTCTAACTGGAGTACAATGTACTTAGAAAATGAGTGAATAGCCATTTCTTTTTTTTCCTCATTTTAACTAGGGACTCACTTTTGGTGGTAAATTCCGAGTTCATAAACAAGTTAGCAAAACATACAAATCAAGTAAATCGACTTACACTGACTAACTTGATCCAATAAAAAGAAGAATGGTGAGACTTATTCTTTCCCCTAGGGTTGGGCAAATTCCGGTCCGGACCGACCGGACCGAGTGTATACCGGTCCGGTCCTTGATCCATGAATTTTAAAATTTTGATCCCAGTTTGGACCGACATTTAGATATATATATTTTTGTATTATTGTTTAGCCTTTACTACTTTTTAGTCTTAGGAGACATTGTTTAGCCTTTACTACTTTTTTTTTGGAGTTATTGGTCTTGCTAACTTATAAACTAACTTAATATTCATACAGAAAGAACAAACTAACTTTAAGCAAACTAACTTAATCGACTTAGTAGGTATTTTATATATAAAAAAATCGGTCCAGAACCAATCCAACATGGACCGATCCGGGATTGGACTTTTCCGGTCCAGTCCCCAATCCGATTTTTTCAGAAAATCGGTCCCGATCAGGTCTGGTTCTGGACCGATGCTCAGCCCTACTTTCGCCCAAGTAAAGGGACAGATGGACAAGGATACCTCCCCAACAACATCCTTCATAGTTCATATGGTCAACTTGTGTATAAGAGTGATGAGATGGCTGTTTCTGGGCTATGGCCCAGTAATTTCAAATATGGACCTTAGGGCTATGTGGGCAGACAAGGCCCACTTATTATATTGGGCCTTTTGTCAGAGCATGTTTCAAACAGAAAGCTCCTTTGTTGTGGGCCTTTATCTTGCTTGGATCAAAAACTTAGTATTTTCTAATCCAAACCTTGATAACATATTAATAAATTTTCGATTTGACATAGGTTAAGAATCTTTATTTAGAAATATTTAAGTATATTTTGTGTATTTTATATTTTTAAGGATTTATACTTTCCTTCTTAGGGTTTAGTTTCTATATTCGGTATTCTTATCCTAGGGTATAAGTTAGAAAAACCAATAAAATTTAGAGTAATCATTGAAAATATAACTGTTATACAACTCATGTGGTTATCTTGGGGATTTCCTTAATTGTTGTAAGATATGATAGTGGTGTAACCTCCTCACTACTTATGATAAAGACTAATAAAAAAATAAGTTTTGTAAATAAAATTAAAATTCTATTTGTAGATATTAAATTCTCCGGTGGGTCGTTAGTTGATCAATGGATGAAAGATTTTATTAATTATATTATTTATTATTTTTAATATAAGTTCGAGATCCACATTTTTACCAAAAAACTTAATCCAATGGGTAGCATTTCACCCTACTTTATATCAACTAGTTGTCCCGGTCGTGTCTTGCACGACTATGACACGATATTTTTTAGATATACTATAAAAAAGAAATTAATAAATAAAAATATAATATAAAATTTAATGTAAGTAATTTATTGTCCATAATATGTATAAAAATTATTTTGTTTTCTAAAATCAAATAAAACAGATTAAATCTAGATTATTAAGTTTAAAATTGAGAATAAACATAGATTATTAAGATAAAATAATATACATTGCTCATTTTCCTTGACAATATTTCATAAATAGGTTTAATTTAAAAGAAAGAGACAAAATATAAAGAAAATAAAGCCAAAAAGATATATTTTGAAAATATGGAATAGATTAGATTTTGAAAAATAATAATTAATTTAATAATAACATATAATTTAATAAGAAAAATAAATATAATTTATTTATTGTATATAGTTAAAATATAACTAAAGAAACAACTAAAATGTTAAAAAGATTGAGCATATATACTTTATCGGCTTATAAGGAAAAAATCCAACCATTAGTTAAAATTTTTTAGTTAAGATATTATCTCCTGCCAAAATTAAGATATTATCTAAATTTGGGAAATAAAAATAAATTTTAATTAAGTGAAAAAAATTTGTCATGTGGAATATGAAGTGGAAAGAATAATTAATATATAATTTTTATGGAGCAAGGATTAAATATCATGTGGCAAAATCCTACGTGGATTAACAACGGAATGCCATGTGTCAAAAGCTGAGGTGACTCAATGTGGTGGCTGCATTTAAGCGTAACCAACCCTAAATCGAACGAACACTTCGTCCTTGTTTGAATTTTGCCTCTAGGCCAGCTCGCCCAACCAGAAACGACTCCAAGCTTTAAGTGATCTGATACTATATTAAATTCTTCAATAAACCGTTAATTAATCGGAGTCGAGAGGTTTCATTGATTATATTTTTATTATTATTTTTAATAGTAGAATCTAGTCAAGGATTGCAATTTGTATAGTCTTATGAATCCCATCTTCAACAACAATAATTATACTTTGAATTATTAGAACTAAGATCCCATTATAACTAAAAAATTGAAGTAAATTTTAGGAATAAACTTTGTTTTTCTATACCATTATTTAAATATGAATGAAAACCACCGACACTTTGCGTCGGCCGTGGATGCGGATGTATCCGACGCACTCGGCTTGATAGGCTACTAGTGGAAACTCATTTAAAGCTTGCACAAGATCAACACAAATTATGACAAACACAAAGTATTACTTCAAATTCAAATGATCAATCTTCTATTTGTCATCTCTGTCTACACAATTTTTCCATCAATTCGAAAGTGAAATGAACGAAGCATCAAATATCAGATGTTGACATAAAACTACTCGAATAATAATACAAGATTGGTTTTTATTTATTTGTTTATTTATTTTATGGGTTAATTTTATTTTGGATTATACATCTATTTAATTTTGTGGATATAACTTTTAGTGTGCTATGTGTAAATTTGCCATGTTCTAAAAATTACGTTTAGACATTGAAAGGTTTCAGCCTGTACCACCTCTTAACCTGCTTAAACGTCCATCTAAATCTGTCAAAAAATTGTTTAGACTAGGGTTGATTATTGAAATTTATCGAATATGGTTCAATATATAAATATATCCGATAATTTTTCATCGCAATTTTGATTCGTATCTGATCCGTTAATGACCGAATTTTTGGTAAGAAATATCCGTTTAGAAAGGATATCCGACTACTAGTTTTGAAAAAAAATATTTTAACTAATTTTGCATTAGGTGCATTAGGCCCAATTAACATATCAGATCGGCGGATATTCAAATCAGATATTGTTTACATGATTGGGAGAACCGAACCCTTGATAAATACTCATTAAAAAGTTTATACTACTTAGTATATATGTGCACTTTCCAAAGCATATATAGCATCAGATATCCGGTTTTTAAAACCTTGATTCGTATCCTGATTCAGAAAAAAAAAAATTGGAAAAAATCTATGATCCTTTCCGAATTTATCAGATCGGATTGGATCGGCCAAATCGGCGAAGGATCGAATCAACAAATCAAATATGTTCAAAATTTGTCTAGTAGTCTAGTGGTTAGAGGATGTTGAGAGGTCTCAAGTTCGATCACTGTCTTCACCATTCTCCCTACCACTAAGTCGAACTAGTCCGTTGTAAACTAATTTACTTAGTTTGTTAAACTTCATTGATTAGTTCACGAGAAATTCACCACCAAAGTGGATTGCTCGTTATTAAAAAAAATTGTGTGGTATTTTTTAAAACATTTGAAGTCAAAGGTGGGAAGAACCTAATTTTTGTTTAGTGGTGTATAGATCGGAATTTGCTTGACCCATACATCACATGTCAGAAAGTCTGACACAAATCACAAGTTAAATTAAATTAATTTATATTACTATTTAAAAAAATAATACTAATTTAAATTGACAAGAGAGTCCTCTAATTTGGCGTATTTGCACTTCGAGGCATCTTTGCATTTCTGGCACAAGCTGTCACTGATCCACCGTCACTGGCGAGCACTCGGCTTTACTTATACCACTGGTTACTCTCTACACATCCGCGCTTCCAACTTCGCTCTCCATGATTTCCCTCTTTTCTCCGATCTCTTCATCGAATTCTTGATCTGCTCAAAGGTACCTACTTCACACTCGTTTTGTATGTTTGATCGGTTCGTTTTGCTCTTAGATCTATCGATTCTTCAAGTTTTCTTTGCTTTTCTTGTTTCTGAAATAGTGTCGGTTATTTAAATTTTGTATTCTAGTTCGATTGTTGCTGAATCTATGCATCTATGGAGATTCGTCTAAGATCATTGATTCCTCGAACAAGATCTGATCGGAAAGGATGTTTCTTTAATCATTAGGTTTTTTTTTTGGTTCAGATAAATCGGGAGTAGATTTGGAGGGTGATTAGGGGATCTAAAGCTACCATGGCTATGGGGAAGTATAGCCGTGTAGATGGGCGGCGTACGTCGTCGTCGAATTGTATGGCGACTACTGTTGTGGTGGTGGTTGGTGTTTGTTTGGTTGGGGCGTGGATGATGATGTCTTCTTCAGTGGATTTCTCGATCACTGGGCAATTTGCGGATAAATCAGGCAAATTGATGGAAGATTCGTATAAGGGAGATAATAATGGGGACAGTGTTCGAGAGACTGAGAAGATGTCGACTAAGGAGGTTGATAATACGAATGGGAGAAGCTATGGAGATCAAACTGAGAAGCCTGAGTCTGATGATGATGGGAAGAGTGAATCTGAACAGGAGAAGGAGCAGGTTGAAGTTGCTAAGAAAGGGGAGGAGGAAGAAGAATCGAAACCTAGTGAGACTGAAACGGAGTCCAGTGGGACGGAGGAGAAGAAGAGTGGTGAAGAAGAGAATAGTGCAGGTGAGCAGCAGCAGGAATCAGAGGAGAGTTCAAGTGAGGGTAAGAAGGAGGAGACTAATGAGGAGAGTCAAGGTGAGGTAAAGCAAGAAGGCGAAGACGAGGAGGTCCGTAAGAAGACTGTTGAGGTGGACACTGTAGGTGAGACAAAGTCCGGGGACGATCAGAGTGGAACCAGTGATCCGGAGGAGAAGACCGAGGAAGAAAAGTCAGAAAGTAGTGAACTGGTGAAAGAATCGAAAACTCAAAATGGGGCGTTTTCAACGCAGTCAGCCAAGTCTGAGAATGAGAAGAGCCAGAGAACCTACAAGTGGAAAACTTGTAATGTCACTGCAGGTCCAGACTACATTCCTTGCCTTGATAATCATCAAGCTATTAGAAATCTCCATGGCAGGTCGCACTACGAGCATCGTGAAAGACACTGCCCTGAAGAGCCTCCAACATGTCTTGTTCCTATTCCGGAGGGATACCGAAACCCTGTGAAGTGGCCTAGAAGCAGGGAGAAGGTTTGCCTATATATTTGAAATCTGAAATGATATGAAGTTCTTGTTTTGAGTATTTTTTTATTGATTTAATTTTGGCTTTGTGCAGATATGGTTTAACAATGTTCCACATACCAAACTGGCAGAGTACAAGGGACACCAAAACTGGGTCAAGGTTCAAGGGGAGTACCTTCTTTTTCCTGGAGGTGGCACCCAGTTTATCCACGGTGCACTACATTACATTGATTTTATTCAACAGGTGATCCCCCACGTTTTGCCTTTTTAACATCATATTTTAGTGATGAATCATGAATGCCTTATATATATACAAATATAATTTAACAATAGATGGTGCAACTAACTAGTATTTTTTCCAATATTTGGATTCTAGACACACCGTGATATTGCCTGGGGGAAAAGGACCCGTGTGATATTAGATGTTGGATGTGGTGTGGCCAGCTTTGGTGGCTTTCTTTTTGAGAGAGACGTGCTTGCAATGTCACTTGCTCCAAAGGATGAGCATGAGGCACAGGTGCAGTTTGCACTTGAACGGGGAATACCAGCTTTTTCAGCTGTTATGGGTACCAAGAGATTACCCTTCCCGAGCATGGTCTTTGATATTGTCCACTGTGCTCGTTGTCGGGTCCCATGGCATATTGAAGGTAATCTCCATATTCTGTTTACCTAGGAATTGCCTTTTTCTGTATCTCCTAGTAAACATTATTAGATTTGCTAAAGTGAGGATCTGCAATTTGTTATGTCTTTCAAGGGGGTAAGCTTCTGTTAGAACTGAATCGTGTCTTGCGACCTGGTGGTTACTTTGTTTGGTCTGCTACTCCTGTCTATCAAAAGATTCCAGAGGATGTTGCCATTATGAAAGGTAGAAATACACTGTCTTTACCGCTTTATTTACCGTGTTTCTTTATGTTGCTTTTCTGTGTATACTTTGGTTTAGCTGTTTAGATGTTTTTCATAATGGTATTTACTATTTACTATTTACTATTGTCTTGTGCATTCCTATTTAGCAATGACCAAGTTAACCAAGTCAATGTGCTGGGAACTCGTGACGGTTGGAAGGGATAAGTTGAATGGAGTAGCAGCAGCGGTTTACAGAAAGCCCACTACTAATGATTGCTATACAAACAGACCTAAGAATGATCCACCACTTTGTGAAGAATCTGACGACCCAAATGCAGCCTGGTAATTTTCTCTTCTACTTAAAAATTGGAATAACCACCTAGTGGGTGGTAGCCGTAGCACCAATATTACAAAAAAAAAACCTCACTTAAAGATCTCTGATTATTGTTATGTAAGTTGTCAGGCCAAAAAGCATATTTTCAAAATTAGTATAAGATGAGAAGCGCATTCATATGCCTTTCTGGATGCAACTCAAATATGAAAATTTTAAAGGAATTTGCTGATGAGATGCAAACATTTTAGAAGTTAATTAACTATTTGTGTTTTGAGTGATGTATTTTTGATTGAGTTCAGGCTGTGAGTAATTTTGTGATGAAAGAGCAATATTTGTGTTACATGCAATTGTATTGACATCATCATCAGCATACCATGTCTTTTTATGAATGTTAACAAAATAAAATGATGTTTACTGATTCACATTTGGGACTTCCTGTCTTCTACTCGCTGCTTCTTCAGGAACGTGCCACTTCAGGCATGCATGCACAAAGTGCCAGAGGATAAATCAGTACGTGGTTCTCAATGGCCGCCAACTTGGCCATTGAGGGTGAAGAAAGCGCCTTACTGGTTAAAGAGCTCAGATGTAGGCGTTTATGGAAAACCGGCTCCAAAGGATTTCACCGAGGACTATGAGCACTGGAAGCACGTTGTTGAAAATTCATACATGAAGGGTATGGGAATTGACTGGGCTACTGTAAGGAATGTCATGGACATGCGGGCTATATACGGAGGGTAATAACTAATAACGTCTTTTCGTATCTCACTCTCGCAACATTAAGACAAAATTACATTTGGTTTCCTTTGCTGATGCCTCTTTTTTTTGATTTCCCTTCCCATTTCTAGATTTGCTGCTGCACTGAAGGATTTGAAACTGTGGGTGATGAATGTAGTTCCCATTGACTCACCGGACACTCTCCCCATAATATACGAGCGCGGCTTGTTTGGAATGTACCATGATTGGTGTGAATCATTCAGTACATACCCAAGAACTTATGATCTCCTCCATGCAGACCATATCTTATCTTCCCTTAAAGAAAGGTGCAGCATTGATCATTCATCAAATACCACCAAGATTCAAGAACTTCATTCATTTTGTTTATAAAAACTTATATTGGTGATTTTTGTTTTCATGGATTCAGGTGCAAGGTAGAGGCAGTAATTGCAGAAGTGGACAGAGTCCTGAGACCTGGAGGATATCTGATATTGAGGGACAAAGCAGAGATAGTCAGTGAGGTAGAGAATATGGCCAAATCCCTCCATTGGAAAGTACAAATGTTGTATTCTGAGGGTAAGGAAGGAATGCTTTGCGTTCAGAAGACGAAGTGGAGACCTGCAGAGGTAGAAACACTGAAGTATGCAATTGCTTGAATTTGATCTAGCAATGCTTCAGCCATATGGTGCTGCTTGATTATAGGTATTATTCTATTTTTTTTGGATTCAGCAGCATTTTTGTTCTGAAAAAACAAGGCAGGATTTAGATGTTCTTCATTTGCCTACTATACTGCCATAGTCTCCTTTTCTTTCACAATCTAGTTTCCCTTCAATTGTCAATTCCCTGGGATTGGGGAAATAGGTTTGAGATATATGAATGTAAGGTCAGGAGATAATGATGATTTGCATTCTTTGTAGTTACAAGTTTCCACTTCCATAGTTGATTTCTTGTATTCAAGTTTCCAGTAATTTTTACTAGTTTTTTTTTTCTCCCATGGTTTGTAATAATTGCTACGGATATTATTTATGAATGTTATACTGGTCAGTGAACAAAAATATGATCATGATGAGTTTCTTCTAAGTACACACAGAAAGTTGTGGTACATTCCCCCAAAATTGTGGTACACATGATTGAAGATGAGAATAAAAAATCTCAATTTCTGTACAGAAATATTCCTGCAAATGGGGGAAGTTTCTTCTTTACAATAACAATGATGATAACAAGCTAAAAGTAGTATAGATCCTTCAATTTCTGCACTTATCAAGGGAAATAGGAATTTGAATCATATGATTGAAACTAACAATACCTAACTTTCTTGAAAGCTTTATATTGACCTCCAATTACCTGATTGAAATGTCAGTTTCTGAACTTAATTTCTAGCGTGTGGCATGAAATCAATGCAACACAAGAATCCTCCTTCATCTCTGAGTCAGTATCTCAGTTCTTACACTGGTTTTATGAAGTTTGCATGATATAATCTGAAGTTCAATCCAATGGCTTGTTTGCTGAAGTAATGGATAATCATTTGGTAAGGATTAATTACCTAAACTTAACTGAATTAAAGGAACAAATTGCTGTGAAAACACAATCATTTAGAATGGGGTCCATTAGATTTTAGTACTAATTACCTTAACTTTCCTTGTCACTAACGCCGCTTGTTTACTCCTCTTTCCAACTTCAGCATCATTACTTCTGACCAACTTTTTTGCTTCATCAATTTGAAAATTCCTTCAATTCATCCAAGTTCCAAAACCAGCACAAGGGTACCTCATAATATTGAAGAAAGGTCAGTTGTTTATAAAGAATTTTTGCTTCACTTGTCTGTAGTACTGGTTTATCAGTGCAGGAAAAAAAAAGTATTCCAACAAGCTTAGAATTCAGCAATACATTTTTTTTCCAGCTCCTTTGCTGATGATAGTTCTGCGAATACCAGAACGATAGCTTCCCGACAAACTTCCAACAACAAGAGTCCCCAATAAAGCATTGATCAAAAGGTTTCATTTTTTTAAAACATTTGCACTTTTGATAGCATAATAGTGACAGAATATTGCTGAAGCGGAAAGGGGAAATTGCAGTTTGATTACAACATTGGTTGATGAAGCCTTTTATTGCACTTTGTGTTTTGTTAGAATAATTCAGGCTATGTATGCCTTTTGCTGTGAGTTAAGAGTCACACATTGTTTATTGTTAGTATTAAATTCTTCAAGGTTATGAAAGTAACTGGAATTGATTTATAAGGATGACAAGGGGAAAAACAAATGTGTTTTCACTTGCTTCACTGAAGGATTATATTATAGGAAATGCACTTTAAGCCCTCTCCTCATTGTTGATTGATTGTAGTTATAAATTAAAGTTAATTGCAGACATTGAGGTGGTGGAGTTTGCCACTTTGTTTCATGGGTTTAATGGGTAATATCTTAAATTATAGTACTGTTTTTTCCCTTAACACCCATCCTTATTTCCTGGGAACATGTTATTTCTTATTACGGATCATGAATCTATATGCTATGCATTAAATTACATTCTTGTAAATCTTTTCCTTACTGAATATGACATTTTCCTGTTATCTTGAACCTAATTCTTACTTTGAAGCTCCATAACTTTATTAGTAGTTTGCATTTTATAAACTAAACACTAATTCTTACTTTGCAATAGAAAACTAGAGGATAGATAGCCCAAGGCTATCTTCTTAAGCTACAAGAATAATAAAATGGGCAATTGTCTGCCACTGTCTCATCTTTCCTCATACACACACCTTGGCAACTTTCACACATTGCTCTCCATAAAAGCTGAGCATTCAAACAACAAATTTCTCTGAGCATTTCTTGTGGCAACTCCAAAAAATAAAAAAAATGTCAGGCTCAGGCTCTTGGAAACACCAGTGCTTCATCTTCAGCCTTCTTCATCTTCTTCTTCTTCTTTCTTTTGTTGTTCAATCAGAATCATCAAGATTACCCAAGTCTGTATTTGAGCAGATGCTTCCGAAACGGTTTCATCGCCATTCGTCTGCTCCCTCAAAGGGCATAAACTCCATCTCTACATCAGCATCATCTTCTTCTTCTTATACAAGTTTACAGAATCAACACATCCACTCTTCTTCTGATGGGAAAGTGTAGAGGAAAAGCTGTCATTTGATCGCCTAACTTTGAAGTACGCGATTTAAAGACCGTGCTTTATGGGCGTTATGAGCTCAACTGTGATCAATGTTCTAAAAAACGCTAGGCGGACGCTGGGCGGAGAGAGACCGCCTAGCACCTAGAAGGGATTTTTAGAACAGTGGCTATGATAGGTTCTTTCTGAGTTACTTGTAGACACTGTTCTAAAAATCATGTCTAGGCCCTCACCTAGGCGCTGAAAGGTCCCAGGCTGTTCAACCGTTCTGACCGTCTAGGCGCTAGGCTGCTCCTCTTCGCCTAGGGTCTGCCTAGCGTTTTTTAAGAACATTGAAGTTGTAGGTTATATGCTTAGAGATTTAATGACAGGTTGAGTGGAAATACTCTTTGTAAAGATAGTTGAAATAGATGAAAGTAGAACAGATAGTTTCTTGTTTAGTATTTTGGGAAATTTGGTGTTGTTCTATAGGCAAGGTCTTTTTTTTGTCACCTCCAAAAGAAGTTATACACTTACACAAGTTACAATATCTCCTTGTAATGTCTGCACAAAAACTAAGTACTTTTCATGATATGCCTTTGTTCCTTTTGAATCTCTATCTAATCTCCCTTGGTTTAACAAAAATTAAGTACTTTTCACAAAAATTAGTGCATGTTTGGTTGTATGCCCCTTGAATAGGGAATCGAGTTTGGAATGAGTCATACCTATTTTTGTGTTTGGTAGGAATTGGGTTGGAAATGAAATTCATTCCATAGTATGAACTATACCAACTCATTATACCAATTCTCATACCCATCTAAAAACCAAGGAATGAGCTAAACCTATTAACAAAAAATGCCTCTCTGTTTCCTTCATCAAGTTTCAGAAATGATAGAACCCGATTCTCGATTCCAATCCGATTCTTGGCATAGAAACAAACATGTCCTAAGTACTTTTCACTTCTATCTTGTTCGGGTCTGTCAAAAGACAAGACCCTTTGCCCAGTGAGCAGCTCTAAGAGCACTACTCCAAAGCTATAAACGTCACTTTTATCAATTAATTGCCTAGTCTGAATAAACTCCGTGCCTAAGTATCCCAAAGTACCTTTCACCTTTATGTACAACTCGGTTTTATCAGGTGCTGAGGTGCGGGTGAAATTACCATCCCTGTGTAGGGTCTCTCGATTACCAGACTTGTCTGGTTTATCAAATTTTTACCTTTTTCAAAAAATAATACTAATTTATATCCATAAAATAACCCTATGGGATTCAAACCCGGATAAATTGCCCAATTGAACATATTATTAACTCGGCGGTTAGCTCGAAAATCGGGTTCGGTTCGACCCAGCCCGGGTTGAGTTGAATTCTCTTCGTTTATATATATGCTGGCAAAAAAGAAAAGAAAAGGAAATTTCAGGACTCGTCTCTCTTCTTCTTCGTTCCCAATTTCAAACCCTAGGAGGAGGAAAAAGAAGAAATCCGTAGTTCATCCATGGGAGTAATCAAGAGCTGCTTTTCCTTCATAACGGGGACAGTAGTCGGAGTCTATGTTGCTCAGAACTACAACGTCCCCAACATGCAGAAGCTCGTCAACACCGCCATGTTCATGGCCAAGGCCGTCGAGCAGAGTTATCGCAAGCCTAAGAAGCCTGGGTCCCCAGCCGACGATGAATCCGCTTAGCAATCAATCAATCAGGTGCCTCTAGATCCCGCGTTGCCCTCTTTCGTATTATATTTTCGGCCGTTAAAACCCTAAAAGCTTCTGATAGTTTGAATCATGAAATTGGGACTTCATATGTTTTTTCATAGATTATGCGGATAGGATTTGATTAGTATAGTCTTGTGAGGATGTGATTTTTTGGGGAATATTGAAGCATAAATATCTTCTTTGTAGAAAGACCGGTTCTGCAATTGAAATTGCATGATTTGATTGATTGTTCGATGATTGCTTTGATTTTTATCAGCTTAATTGGGCATCAGACTTGCCGTTAGAATGAAACATTTGAGATGAGTTTCGATTTTGTACATTTAGTTTCTTGTTTAGTATTTTGGGAAATTTGGTGTTGTTCTATAGGCAAGGTCCTTTTTTTATTCACCCCCAAAAGAAGTTATACACTTACACAAGTTACAAAATCTCCTTGTAATGTCTGCACAAAAATTAAGTACTTTTCATCATATGCCTTTGTTCCCTTTGAATATCTATCTAATTACTTTATTTACTGCTATGCTATTACAAATTCACTCAAAACATTAGTTTAGCTTACACCAATCTGTGTAATAATGTGCATATTTCAAATATAATTTAGACAACCAGAAAGAGAGACAAACCAAATGATTGAAGAGCAAACTTGTAAAGTGTCAAATGAACTAGTAAAGCTCATCTTCCACCTTCTAAATGTAGCATAAGTATGTGGTCTGTGCTGGTGCTATGCTCATATGAGCTACTCGTACCGACCCATTCTTTTCCCCTTTTTGCGTTTCCATAATGTTGTGCTGCATTAAAGCCATGGTAAATGCATCTATTCTTGACTTCTACCCACAAGCTTCCCAATTCCATGGCCACTTCCTTCATAGTAGGCCGTTCATCTGCTTTCACACTCACACATCTTCCTGCAATCTTAGCCACCACCTTCATCTCCCCAACATTTTCATCTTTTATGATCCTTTTATCAAGAATCTTCACTAACCCACCTTCATTCACCGAAGTACTAAAGTACTTCACCAAAGTTCTATCTTGTTCGGGTCTGTCAAAAGACAAGACCCTTTGCCCAGTGAGCAGCTCTAAGAGTACTACTCCAAAACTATAGACGTCGCTTTTATCAGTTAACTGGCTAGTCTGAATAAACTCCGGGTCTAAGTATCCCAAAGTACCTTTCACCTTTGTGTACAACTCGGTTTCATTCTGAGGCGCCAACTTTGAAATGCCGAAATCAGACACTTTTGCATTGTAGTTTTCATCCAAGAGGATATTGTGTGGCTTAATATCACTATGGATAATTGTTGGCCTATGATCTTGGTGTAAATATCCCAAAACTCCAGCTGTTTCCACAGCTATTTTTAGACGGGTTTCCCAAGGTAACACCGAGTTGTCATCTTCACTATACAAGTGATCAAGCAAACTTCCATTGGTGATGAACTCATACACAAGCAATGGCTGAGGTGTCTCTAAACAACAACCATAGAAACCCACCACATTCTGATGCTGAATCTTTGAGAGAAGAACAACTTCATTAACAAACTGATCAATTTCATACTTATCAACTGTTTTGGACTTCTTGATTGCAACTTCCCTGCCATCTGATAAGTAACCCATGTACACAACACCAAAACCACCTTGACCCACAATTCTATTCTCATCAAAGTTGTCGGTTGCTATCTCCATCTCCTCTGCTGTGAAGACTTTGAAAGCGTTCTGGGCGTCTTCTAGTAGAGATAAACTTTCTTGCAAGATTAGCCCCCCATTTTGTTTGAAATACTTGTTCCTACGCTTGTTGATCCTCTTTCTCCTCACGTACCTCCACGACACAAAACTCCCCGTAACCAGAATTAACAAGAGTATTGCAGCAACTATATGCAAGAATGATATTTGTTTAGTTAAAGAAAGAAACAAAGTGTCTTAAGAGATAGCTGCAACAAGAAAAGAGAGAATGTAAAGGACTCACCAATACTTGCAATCATAATTATCTTTGATTTGCAAGTCCTATGCTTACAAATGTCTGTAAAGTCATGACAACCTGTTAGAGCCCTTAGAACGAAAATAAAAGATAGGACATAAAGCGAAAATCTTGCTAATTAGCCAATTTTGAGGAATCTTCACATTTGTAATTCATTTCAATCATCAAGTCCACACATTTACAAGATGTGCTCCTCCTTTCATAATAGATAAACAAAATAACTAACTACTAAAACCAACCATTTGTGATGAGATGAAGATAAGAAGAGAAAAATTACCTTCACAGCCGTTTGTGATGTAGGGATTTCCTTCATAACCAGCAGAACATTGACAATAATATCCAGGACTGTTGTCTGAGTCAACACAAGTTGTTGTATGAGCCCCTTTACAAGCATACGTCGAAGAACTTTTCGCCTCTGAACAATTGTGATCCCTAATGGCCCAATCAAGAACAGTTGGAACCTTATCTCTTCTCCCAAAGTCCTTAAGATCACTGGCTCCTTGAAAAACATACGAGTCGTCTGCTAAGAAGGCATAATCACATGGATTGAAATCCAAAGAATCTGTGTGGTTTAATATGCTAATAACAGTCATATTGTAACTGAAGAGCCCTGTAGTCATATTAGTTGTTTGACAACAACCAGCTCCAGAACAAGAACTGTCATCTACAGAAGTTAAATTTACACAAAAGGATAAACATCCTGTAAAGTAGTCATTTCCAGCAATCATTCCAACTGTATCACATCCAACTGATGTGAATTTGTTCCTGGTGTTGGAGAATGGGAAGTTTGAGGAATTGACTGAGATTTCAGGTAGTGTTGTGTTTATGGGGCCTGTTTTGTTGTAGCAAGAGCTGACTACAGGAGTGTAGACGGCTAACTCGTGGCGTTCTATGAATATAGATTTTATTTGTAGCAAAGGATTTGAACCCACAAGAAATGGTGTTTCGGATTCGCAGCTGATGTTGAAGTCTTGGTTTAGATAACAACCTTCTTGTATTCCAAAAGGGTATGGGATGGAAACATTTCCACACTTGTCTGGACAGCTTGGGCTGATCACTTGAGGCATCGCCTTTTCGGTTGCTAGAATTGCTAGTGTTGCAAAACAAAGCATGTCTTTGTAGCTAAGCATCCAATACAAATCCATCACTTTGTTTTGAAATATGGGTATGTGTTTTTGCTTCTCTTTGTACTGATTTATTTGGGCATATTGTAACTCTGTGTACTGATTTTAATTTGAATTTTGACTTGGTTTTGTACTAAGCTTATTTGAACTTTTCATGTACTACTATGTCTTTTATTGGTATTATAGTGTAAAAGATAACTTCCAAAAGGAAGCTATTTGAATGGTATGTGAATCTTGATTCTTGACAAGGACTGTGAAAATGAAGGTAAAAAGATAAGCAACGGTTATTTGGGAATTGCTTGTTTTGTTTAAAGTTCAAATACAAGAATTGGTAAGAGAATAAGGTGCATTTGCCATTTGTCACATAAGAAGGATCAGATGGGGCTTTAATCTTTAAATATTATGCAACATGAACCTTTCAAATTTAATGTTTAAGCTTGAATTAGAAACTAACTTTCTAACAAGTCTTATTTTTCTTAAAAAAAGATTTGGTATTAGCCGAACCGAAAGTTAAAACCATGTTGTATTGCGAGGTTAAATGACAAAGTTAATGGAGTTAGATATCAATCTCCAAAGAATATGAATCTTAATTGAAATCAATAATAAACACATACTATTTTTTATACTTTTTCATCGGTTCTTGTTGCTTCTATCTTTTCATCCTAAAGATATCTTTCAAACTCCCGTAATATTTCTCATTTTAATGGTAAAAGGAAACATAAGATTTCGTAATATTTCTCATTTTAATGGTAAAAGGAAACATAAGATTTCGTATAAAATCTAATAGCGTATGGTTTATCCTTTGCCTTTTTAAATACTTGACAAGATAATATAGAAGTATGACAGTATAATACACAAGATTGATAGTATATAATCTAGACCTGATAAATGTATATTTTACCATATTTTTTACTTTCTTTTTATCTTTATTTTTTGTGTCATACCTTAAAATCTTAACCAATTAATTATTTTACAATATTTTTTCCATTTCTTTTATCTTTTTATCTGATTTGAATTCTTTCAATTTAATAATTCATTTATAAATATCATTAATAATTTAAAATATAAATAATTAAACCATAAAATAAAGAAAAATTAATTGCAAATATGCCAGAAAAGCATGATATGCAATTTGGTAGAATAGGTAGTACTTTTGCAAACTTTGTTTGGATGGGTACCTCTGCAAATCCACCATAAAAAAATGAAAAGGGGATTGTTATGCGATTCTTGTCTAATTAATTAGGCCATTTTATTAAATTTCCTTAAAGTAAATAAATTTGACCCCTTAAAACTTATTATCTTTTAAATTAAAGAATGAAAAGGGAATTGTTATGAAATTCTTCTCTAACTAATTAGGCCTTTTTATTAACTTTCCTGAAAAGGGAAGTCTCGTTTGATTCAATGAGGGAAGTTAAATTTCCGAGAGCTTGGTTATTTCCTAGGAATTGACAGATTACTGCCTTATTTTTATTTACTTTTATTTTTTAAAATTCATAATCTTGCAAGATTAAAAGTGAATTTAAAATTTTAATTTATTAAAAGAGTTTCTTATCATTGCATGATTTAAAGTGAACTTAAAATTTTTAATTTTTTAAACGAGATTCATATAATTTTAATTGAGAAGGTTCTCTAAGATTATGAAAGTTTCAAAAAATTGGGTTTATCTAAAACTTATCATAAATTTCCTTTTTTATTGAGATGCCAACTTCACATTTAAACCTGATAATCATATGATCCATATCTATTAAAGTATTATAGTTGGTTTAAATTTGATCAAGATTATTTTAATTCATTGAACCCTACTTATATTATTAATTTATACCTCTTATATTTTTATTCTTTTTTTTCATCATAATTATTAAAAATATCAAGATTTTTTTAATAATTTAATTTATAAATATTGATAAAAAAATAATTTTAGTTCAAATGATAACGATATAACTACTTTTATAATTTTGTGAGTTTAAATATTTATTCAAAATTTTATATGTTAAGTATTTATATGATCATTTTGGATGATTGATATATCTCAAAATATTTTATTTATAATATTTTGTTAAAGCAAAACTCGTACACAATACAGAAATACATACTAGTCTTCTTGTAATTTTTACACAAATACAAAGTAGTTTTCTCTAATTCAATGCCCATCCTTGCTACTTGTTAGGCATTGGATGTACCAAAAGCACCTCTCAATCATCTTTTGTTTGGCATCGATCACATTTAGGGAATTGGTATAGAGGAAAACAAGAAAATCTTTTGTACATGGTTTCTTGTATTTCATTACAACAAATTCATCACATAGTAGTGTATCTTTTTTTAGATCCGGTTTTTCTAATGTGTGCTCATAGACACGCAATAATAAGTTAAATTTGGAAATAATTTCTAAAGTATTCCCTAAATTGTAATTGGTGAACCCTATTAAAAAAATAGGGTAATGCTATACATCACACCCTTTTACTAAATATCACACAATAAAATTACTTTAATAACCTTCTTCTAATGTAAATAATAAAATTATAAAAACTATTTATTAAGATATTTAGTAGATTTTGTACCATTCAATATTATATATTGCCTAATTAGATAGGCTAAGATATGGTATCTTTTCTTAACCAAAAAAAAGATATGGTATCTTTTCTTTTTTTGTCTTTTATTTAAGAAAATAATGTTATTATGATACTTGTTTTTTAATCCGATCACACCACCAAGCTGAGACAATACGCTCTTTGTATTTGTTTAGCCATGTGTTCTAACCAAATGCAGCCCACCTCCCTTCAATTTTAGATAATTGTTGAAGATAATCATGCTCTGTAGTAGACTCTAACAACTTTTTACATGAATACTCAAATGCAACTCGAACACTATTGTTATGTGTCATTGCCATGGCTTGACTTTGACAATTTTTCTCCATGTGTCGATGACACAACAAACTATGGCTCTCAGGAAAAACCTCTTTCAATGCGTTAAGAAGAGCAAGCTCTCTACCTATAATGAACGCAATAGGAGTAGTCCCAACATATAATGATAGTAACTCTTTCAATTGATTGAGGATCCAAGTGTAGTTGTCTGTTGTCTCCGAATTCATAAAAGCAAAAGCTACACAGAAGCTCCATTGTTGTACGTACAAAATTTCTTCAAGTTTCAACCTATTTTATAGGATGTAGAAGTAGGAGAAATTATAGTAAATAAGGGTATTAAATTTTATATATTTTTGTGAATATTTTGTTTCATATTTTGGTAGAGTGAATATTTTGTATCATTGAACAATATATTGTATGATCTTTCACTAAGATCTTATAACAATTTTTTTTTTTATATATTTTCTTATTAAAAGGAAGTTTAAATTTTCCAAAATTATATCATAGGCTTTTATGGTAAAGAAAGTGGAAAAGTGTGAAGTTTAGCAAAATGAGGGTGTGATGTACAACACTTATGAAAAAATATTAACTTAACAAACAATTTTCAACATCCCATACATAGTATTCTTAATGTGTGCCCATGGGCACACATTAGAAAAATCCTTTTAGATATATACCATTTCTTATTTCAGCAATCTAGTTTTCAATGTCTAAAAGGGTGTGTTTGTCAGGTATAAAAAACGAGTTGGAAAACTCCAACTAGTTGCCCCAACTCGTATAAACGCTATTTTTTATATATAAACAACTAACAATTAACAACTAGTTGTAAAACTAGTTTTTTTGAGAAAACTAGTTTTTGAAGCTTTTGTATAATTTTTAGAATTTTTTAAAATAATTTTTTTTTAAAATAAGACAAACCCTAAAAAATAATTAATTTTCAAATATTTAAGTATTTTTATTTTATATATCAAGTGGAATATAAAATTATTATATTTTACAATAAAATAGTTGAACATTACCAAACAGTGTTCATATCTTTTTGTAAGGGTCCGACTATTGTGTGTTAATGAACACACAATAATAATGCTAACTTTTTCTACCAATAAATAAAATAAAATAATAATACTTTTACAAAACTATTCCCTAAATTGGAATTGATTAACCCTTTTTAAAAAATTAAAATTAACGGACAATGATTGAATTTACCTTAATTAGTGGGTAACACATATTGGTGAAGTACGTATCAATTAGTTTTGGTACGTATATTCCAACTTATTGGTGAAGTACGTATCAATTATTCTTTCGTGTCATAATATAAGTCGTACTAGTTCTACAATAACACTGATTTTCTTCACAAAAATTCTAGCTAATGTGTATAATGATGACGGTAATATTTGCATATCAAATTAACTATTGGTTAAGTATGTATCAATTCTTTGGTGTCATATTTATTCAAATTAATTATTGGTTAAGTTAATTTGTATCGATTCTTCATTCGTGTCATATATGTATGCGATCGGAGAAGGCAGAATCAGGCGGTGAAAGAGATGAAGAGGTGGTGGCTTATGTAATATAATTAAGATTAAAAAGATCTTAATTATTAACCAAAAGCCACCTCCCTCTCCATCTTCTGTCCCGGCCAGACTACACCTTCAGACTCAAAACATATGTTTACGGGTGTGGAGGATTGTATAGAGATTATATGTGAACCGATGATTTTATTAATGTAAGAGGATCAATATTTATAGAGATAAAAAAGAGACTTGCTTTCCAAAATATATCTTTAACCCTAAATATAAGATATTTTACTATAAATAAAATATCTTAGACTAGAATAGAATAATATGTAAAAGGAAGATAATATGATAAAATATCCTTAACGGATTGATTGTTAATAATATTTATAGATATAAAGAGCATACGAGTTTGAGCTTAAATAATACACTCGAGTAAGTCATTATATCGAAACTTATATAGTGGTTTGTTTGTTACGAAAACCTAAAAAAATATCAAATCTAGACATAATATTACTATCAAATTATATCTTGATGTCCGAAAAAAATTAAGGACATGAGAATCTAAATAATATATTATTAGGTAAAATTGCTCCAAGCATATATTTTATTTTGATAATTTTGAATTTTATAAAATATTGATTGTTGTGCACTCTACTTTTAAAAAAACCAGAATCCACAATCGCCACCATAACTCTAAAGGTCAATACCTAAATTAGACTGTTAGTCACACATAAGCCAAACACACATACACAGAATCGAACAATTAAAGCAACATAACTCATTCTCCATCTCGTATTCCAATCCACAGTGCAGATGCAGTCAGGCAGGCCCTCCCACTCCTCGATCACATCACTTCTTTCTTCTAACCCCGGCTAAGCCTCCACTGGAGCACTTGCTAAAACACATAGATAATATTTTTCGTTTTAAGGGGCACAATTTCTCTGTCACACGGACTATACATAGGCAACCCTTCCTCTCCATCAGCTACGATGCCCGTACCGGAAACGGTACCAACAATCAATATTTTATAAAATTCGAAAATATCAAAATAAAATATATGCTTGGAGCAATTTTACCTAATAGTATATTATTTAGATTCTCATGTCCTTAAATCTTTTTCGGCCATCAAAATATAATTTGATAGTATTATGTCTAGATTTGATTATTATTTTCTTAGATTTTTGTAACAAACAAACCACTAAGTTTATATATAATGACGTACGAGTGTTGTAGGCGGTTATTATTAATTATACAATCTTAAAATATACTATATGTGCGTATTATTTAAGCTCAAACTCGTATTCTCTTCCATCTATAAATACTAACAATCAAATCCTCCACACCCATAAACATATGTTTTGAGTCTGAAGGTGTAGCCTGGCCGGGAGAGAAGATGATGGCGGTGGTGGCTTTTGGTTAATAATTAAGACCTTAATCTTAATTATATTACATAAGCCACCACCGTTATCATCTCTTTCACCGCCTGATTCCGCCTTCTCCGATCGCATACACGAACGAAGAATTGGTTAGATTATTTCTCGCCCGTTTTTTCGGTCGGGTGCATCGGGTATCCGTAGGGTCCGAGTCAAATTGCCATGCCTCAGCACATTTAGGCAGGGTTGTTCAACGGGTCGGGTTGTCCGCGGCCCGTAATGATCGGACCTGCAATTTGCGGGTTGCGGGTCGACCTACGACCAGTGCTGGTCGGGTCGCGTGTCGAATTTTTTTTAATTTGTCCGACCCGCGACCCGCAATATTTTAAAAAATATATATTTTTTATAATTTTATTAATATATAAACTATTTTTTTTATAAAAAACCAATGGATTTACGAGTTGACCTGCAAACCCGACGGATTTATTTTAAAAATACATGTTTTTAGGTACAAAATTCACTAGTCAAACATGTCATGCGGTCGACCCGTGACCCGACCCGTTAGACCCGCGGGTCGGGTTGCGGGCCAAAAGTAAATTTTTATGGGTTGTGGGTCGACCTGCAACCTGCAATGTCGGGTCGTGGGTCGACCCGATCCGATCCGTAAACATCCCTACATTTAGGCATGAATCGGTGAATATTCAAAGCAAAACTTATGCATATCATGTGTGTGTGATCGGAGAAGGCGGAATCAGGCGGTGAAAGAGATGATAGCGGTGGTGGCTTATGTTCTAATTAACCAAATGCCACCGCCGCTACCATCGTCTCCCCCGACCAGATCACGCCTTTTGAATTGAATTTAATCAGACTCAAACATATGTTTATGGTTGTGGAGGATTGTTAATATTTATAGTGAGAAGATCTTCTCTCTAAGAGAATATGAGTTGAGCGTAAATAATAAGCAAACATAGTGTTTTTAATAATTTACACTTGAATACGTCATTATATAGAAATTTGTTTGATTGTTTGCTACGAAAACCTAAGGAAAAAAAATCTAAGAAAAAAAAAATCTATTCTAGACATAATAGTTATGACAAATCAGTTTGAGAATCTAAATGTAAACATTATTAGGAAAATTACTCCGGCCAAGCATGCATTTTAGTTTTGATATTTTTGAATTTCACAAAACATAAGCTTGTTGGTTGTTGTGCATTTTACTCATGAAATGTCCATATTTTAGATAAAATTACGGTTTGGCCCATCAACTTTTCATTTTCTACAAAAATGCTCAATTTATGTACAAACAAAATTTTAAAAATTATAAATCTTGTCCTTAAGGGATTAAAACATTAAAAAATAATCATTTTAGATATTTTTTTGGCTCTAAAACATTCTAAGTGGAAATTATTTTTTAAAAAGTCAATTTTATTTATATAAAATTATGTTCGGTAAGATTGGTAAGGTCGAAAGTGATTGATAATAAATTCTCAACTTGTACTATTTTGAAAACTTTTGAACGACCCAGGTAGATTGCGCAACTACATTAAATTGTTGGATCAGTGTTAGTTCCTTAACACTGGAACAATGATTTCTCCATTCGAGTAATCGGTTTTTTGATGATGACAAACGCTCGGAACTACTTCTCTATACAAGTTGAATACAAGAAAAGAAAGGGAAAAATTCCCCGTAAAGTCATCTGTGTACGTGGCAAATAAATTGAGGACAAAAGAGACTTTTCACTGTTGTCTTGGGCGGCAAGCAGAGTCCCAAGAAAGAAAGCTTCCACAAAGGGTACACTGGTCTTTTGAACAGTATCGTGCTCTCCAAGAGTAAAAGGAAAAAAGTGTCAAAAGGAAAGAAGCGGCCACTATAAATAGAAAGCGAGGAAGCTAGGTCAAGTACGCTCGCATAACCGAATACACAGGAGCCACTGAAAGGGAGCAAGTGATTGAGAGAGCTCGGAGAAACATAGAGAAGACGAAGAACCAGATCCAGAGAAGGAAGATCCAGATCCAAGCGATGGGAACTGTGTGAAGCTCACCATCGACTTGGAAGTTGGTTCCGGTGCTAAAGGGACCTGCATCAGGAACGAGTCAGGTTCAAGTATAATATTGATTGCATCTAGATCTAGATTCACAATGACTTAGTCGTTAGTATTGTTTGTAAGTGTGTTTTCAAACAATAGAGAAGTTCGTCTTTGTATTGTGCATTTCAAGATCTATCAATCTAATATAATACTTGTTCAAAATCCTCCAAGGGAGGTAGATGTTTACTCTCCAGCTAGTTGGCTGTAGAGGTTCCTCTATAAGGGAACGTGTCCTTGCTTTTGAGTTACAGTTTTACATTCTGTGTTGATCTATTCCGCTACGTAAGGGAACTGTCACTGGAACAGTTCCCGATTTGTTTTACTAACACAGATCTTCGATCCTACAAAAAAATAAAAAATTCTATTTTCACCTTTAAATGAAAACCGCGGTCTTTGTCCAATGGGTCGCGACCGTGGTTTTCATTCCGCGGTCGCGGTTAGCCAAACCGCGGCCGCGGTTACGCTATTGTTATTTTTTTATTACCGATTTGGAACCACCGGTTCTCTTGTTCCGGGGGTGGAGGAACCGGGACCGGAACTATACCGGGAACCGGACCCAGCGGTTCCGGAACCGGCCCACCGGTTCATCCGAAACCGGACATAGGTCTACTTGTTAGGCACTGGATGTACCAAAAGCATGTTACGATATTAGCCTTTATGAGAATTTGGGAGTTCTTGTGTAATTCATGTGAATTAGGGGACACTATTGTAATTAGAAGGAACTCATATATCTCATATAAATGAGGCTGTAACAGAATAGGGTCGATCATCCAATAACAGAAAACACCTTTCTCTCTATTACTCTCCTTCCTCTCTTACCTTTCTCTTCCCTATCTCTTTTCGTTATCAATGCCATGTTTGGAATGAATCTCAGCTAGATTCATAACAAAATTGGTATTAGAGCATCGTATCCTTGGATATGGCAGACGGAACAAGAATGAAAACTCTGGAAGAAGGCCAGAGGAAAGCCGATTTCCAAATCTCGAAGATGGTGGATCAATTGGTTGATACTAATCAGAGATTGGACAATCAGCAAGTCAGGATGGAGGAACAGAACGCGAAAATGGAGAAAGTGCATCAGGAACTAATGAATGCGCAAAAGGTGAATGAGATGCAGATGAAGAGCATCGGGGAAATGATGAGTAACATGAATCGCGACATGGCTCAACTCTTCAAGAAAGTGGAAGGGGAACCTGGAGCCAGTAGCGGAGCGTTGTCCAATCGTAGGGTGAATGAACCAGAGAATCTTGATCCGAATCAAGTTCAACCAGAGCGGAGAACTCCAATTGGAGAGATTCACCAGGAATTCGAGAGAAGTGCATCTTTGGGATCGAGTTTCAGAGGTAACCAACGATTTCCAAAGCTTGAATTTCCGAATTTTGATGGTACAAACCCTAGAAGTTGGATTAGAAAAGCTGAGAAATATTTCAAGATTTTTGGTATTGTGGATTCGGAAAAAGTGGAAGTTGCAATGATGTACATGAATGGTAGAGCTGATGTCTGGGTACAGGGATTCTTGATTCAGAACCAAGTTGTTTCTTGGAAGGATTTTGGGGAAGCTGTTTGTTGCAGATTTGGTGAACGATTGGGTGTAGAGGTAGTTGAGGAATTCAACAAACTTTTTCAGGAAGGAGACATCGAAAGCTATACTGAGAAGTTCAAAGAATTGAGAGCTAGCATGTTAGCGTTTAATCCAACTCTTTCCGAAGCATACTTTGTGACCAGCTACATTAGTGGCTTGAAGGAGGAAATCAAGAATCTGGTTAAACTGAGTAGGCCACAATCGTTAGCAATGGCTTATGAGCAGTCTAAATTGCAATATGAAGCCGTGCAAGCAATCCTTAAGCTGGGAAGAACCTTTTCTTGGAAACCCATTAATTCTTTTTCTAAACCAACCAATTCAAATTCTACAAACCCGAGCACCAATTCATACTCAAACCGAATACCCTACCAAAATTCTGTACAGAACAACAATTCTAATAGCCCCATGAACCTTTTTACTTCCCGAAATTCAACCCAAAAACAATCTAAATCAACCCACCCCAAACCCAGAATACAAAAAGACTCCTGGACTATGCTATAAATGTGGAGAAAAATATTTCGTTGGCCATAAATGCAAAGTCCAGACATTACACAAGATGGTGACCTCGGAAGTTGAAGAAATTCAGTGTGGGGAACAGATGGAATTCAGCTCTGAGGCAGAGTTTGGAGAAAATAGGAGTTCTACTACTGAAGAAGGTCAACCTGAAATTTATGTGCATTCTTTGACTGGAAGCAATCCTCTAAGTACTATTAAGATACGGGGGTTGACAAGGAATAAACACATTGTGGTGCTTGTGGATAGTGGGAGCACCAATAGCTTTTTGGATCCCAGGATAGCGAGAGAAATGGGGTATGAAATGCAGGAGGCTACTGTTATGGCCGTGACTGTGGCAAATGGTAGTAAAATGTTCAGTTACCAATTATGCAAAGGGTTTGAGTGGGAGATGCAAGGGCATAAGTTCAGTTTTGATATGAGAACACTCAAGTTAGGGGGTTGTGATATTGTATTGGGAGTGGATTGGCTGCGTGAATACAGTCCTTTGTCATTTGATTTCAAAGAATTGAAGTTGTCTTTTGTGAAGGAAGGAAGGAGAATTGAGTTGTCGGGGTTTAAGGAACAAGCTGTGGTGAAGATGCTGAGTGGAGTTAAGCTTCAGAAGTTGTTCAACAAGATGGAGCATGTACAGTTTGAGTTGCCAAAGGAAATTGTTGCTGTCTTGGCTGATTTTGATGATGTTTTTGGAGAGCCCAAAGGGTTGCCTCCAGTCAGAGGGCATGAACATCACATTCATTTAAAACCTGGAACGCAACCAATATGTGCTAAGCCCTATAAGTACCCATATTTGCAAAAGAATGAGATTGAAAAACAAGTGCAGGAAATGCTACAGAATTCAACCATTAGGCCGAGTCACAGTCCTTTTGCCTCACCAACTCTTCTTGTCAAAAAAAAGGATGGGAGTTGGCGCTTTTGCATCGACTATAGACAATTGAATGATGCTACAGTCAAAGATAAATATCCTATTCCTCATATTGAGGAACTTTTGGATGAGTTAAAAGGGGAAATGATATTTTCTAAGTTGGATTTACGGGCAGGATATCACCAAGTGAGAATGGCGGAAGAGGACATTTCAAAGACAGCTTTTCGGACTCACCATGGGCATTTCGAGTTCAAGGTGATGCCTTTCGGACTAACAAACGCTCCAGCCACGTTTCAATCATTAATGAACGAGGTATTTGGAGAGTTTTTGAGGAAATTTGTATTGGTCTTCTTTGATGATATATTGGTATATAGTAGCAATTTACAAGACCATGTGAAACATTTGTCTATGGTGTTGAATGTGTTGAGAAATCACACTTTGTTTGCTAAGAGGTCTAAGTGTTCTTTTGCTCAAGATCAAGTGGAGTACTTGGGTCACATAATTTCTGAAAAAGGGGTTGCTATAGATCCGACAAAGGTTTCTGCTATGGTTAGTTGGCCGACACCAAAGAACATCAAGGAGTTGAGAAGTTTTTTGGGCTTAACAGGTTATTACAGGCATTTTATCCAAGGTTATGGGATAATTAGTCGGCCTCTGAATGAATTATTGAAGAAACAGGAAGGTTTTTGCTGGAATTTGGAGGCTGAGAAAGCTTTTGCACAGTTGAAGAGTTTGTTGTCAACTTCTCCAGTGTTGGGATTACCAGATTTCGGTCAGCCTTTCGAAATTGAGACCGATGCTTGTGACACTGGAATTGGTGTTGTATTAATGCAAAAGGGCAGGCCATTAGCCTACATTAGTAATTAAAGCTTTACATGGTCAACATTTATTGCTCTCTACATATGAAAAAGAGTTGCTTGCAATATTGCTCGCAATTGATAAGTGGAGGCACTACTTGGAGCCTTCCCATTTCTTCATACACACAGACCATCAATCCCTGAAACATTTGTTAGAACAACAACTCACAACTCATCTACAGAAGAAGGCTGTGAGAAAGTTGTTAGGATTGTCGTATTCAATTTTATACAAGAAGGGCAAGGAAAATAAAGTTGCTGACGCACTCTCTAGAAGATTTGAAAATGCTACAACTGCATTTCATGAAGTAACTGTTGTAGAGCCGGTGTGGATGCAGCAAGTGATGAAAAGCTACAAGGAGGATTTGATGGTACAGGAGTTGATTGCTCAGTGTGTGATCGGGAAGTTGGATCACTATACTTTTCAGCAAGGCATATTACGCTACAAAGACAAGTTGTATATCAGCAATGATGAGGATTTGAGAAACAAGATTGTATGGGCTATGCATTCAGATGCGATTGGAGGTCATTTAGGAATTCTGGGTACATATTAGAGGTTGAGAACCATTGTTTACTGGCCGAATATGAAGGGCACAGTGGAGCAGTGTGTGAAGGCTTGTGATATTTGTCAAATACACAAACACAGGAATACAGCTATGCCTGGGTTATTGCAGCCTTTACCAATTCCTGATCTTGCTTGGAGTCATATCTCCGTGGATTTCGTAGAAGGGCTTCCTAAATCTCTTGGTAAGGATTCTACATTGGTGGTAGTTGATCGACTTACTAAGTATGCACATTTTATAGCCTTAGCCCACCCTTTTACAACAGCTAAAGTTGCTACTGAATTCCTAACCAATGTTTATAAACTTCATGGGTTACCCAAGTCCATTGTGTCAGATCGGGACAAGGTCTTTTTGAGCCATTTTTGGCAGGAGTTGTTTCGAGCCATGGGTACTTCCTTGCACTTGTCTACTGCTTACCATCCACAGTCTGATGGACAGACTGAGAGAGTGAACCAATGCCTTGAAAATTATCTTAGATGTATGACCTTGCCTCAGGGATCCAAGATACACCATGTGTTCCATGTATCTCAGCTTAAGCGTTGCATTGGAAGTAATATCACTCCATCTATACAGCCTCCAACTACTGTCTTGACTGGGGAAATCGAGGTGGCTCCTGATAAGGTCTTGGACAGTCGAGTTCATTATTCTGCTAAGAATGAACCGTGTACTGAATGGATGGTGCAATGGAAGAATCTTCGTGAGGATGAAGCTACATGGGAGTCAGCAGCGCACATTTTACATCAATTTCCTGATTTTAGTTCTGACAAACCTTGAAAGGTTTTAAGGGAGGGTGTATTGTTACGATATTAGCCTTTATGAGAATTTGGGAGTTCTTGTGCAATTCATGTGAATTAGGGGACACTATTATAATTAGAAGGAACTCATATATCTCATATAAATGAGGCTGTAACAGAATAGGGTCGATCATCCAATAACAGAAAACACCTTTCTCTCTATTACTCTCCTTCCTCTCTTACCTTTCTCTTCCCTATCTCTTTTCGTTATCAATGCCATGTTTGGAATGAATCTCAGCTAGATTCATAACAAAGCACCTCTCAATTATCTTTTGTTTAGCATCAAATTTAGGGGATTAGTATAGAAGAAAATAAGAAAGTCTTTTGAACTTGTTTCTTGTATTTCATTACAACAAATTGTTATATGTGTATATGTAACCGGTTCGGTTTAGAAGAACGGTCCAAGTTAAGAGATATCCGGTTAGGTTTGTGATGTTAGAACCGGATTGCACATGCTTAAATAGCCGAGCGTGTCTATAACAGAAATCAGCTTGGAATAACAGAATTCTCTCACTATCAATTCTCTGTTTCTTCTCCTATCTTCTTCTTTCTCTTCTTCTTCTATCTTATTTTCAAATTCTTCAATCCTAGTCCCTCACGGACATAACACAAATTCATCACATAGTAGTGTACCTTTTTTTTAGATATATACCATTTCTTATTTCAGCAATCTAGTTTTTCAATGTCTAAGGGTGTGTTTGTCAGGTATCAAAAACTAATTGGAGTTTTCCAACTAGTTGCCCCAACTCGTACAAACACTATTTTTATATAAAAAAACTAGGAACTAGTTGTAAAACTAGTTTTTTTGAGAAAAATAGTTTTTAAAGATTTTGTACTAATTTTTAACATTTTTAAAATATTTTTTTAAAATAAGACAAACCCTATTTATTTATTAAAAATAATAAAATTTTCAAATATTCAAGTATTTTTATTTTATAGATCAAGTGGAATATAAAATTATTGTATTTTACAATAAAATAGTTGAACATTACCAAACAATGTTCATATCTTTTTCTAAGAGTCTGACTAATGTGTACTAATAATGAACACACAATAATAATAATGTTAACTTTAAAAATTATTTCACAAAAGTATTCCCTAAATTGAAATTGGTTAACCCTTTAAAAAAAATTAAAGTTAATAAACAATGATTGAATTGACCAAAATTAGTGGGTAACACATTAAAAAAATCTCTTTTCCAAAAATCAACTACTTTTATAATTAGTTCTACGACTTTAACTAGTTTTATAACTCTTAACTAATTTTTATAATGACTTCATTAGATCAACATTGAAAACTAGTTTTGGTACGTATATTCCAACTTATTGGTGAAGTACGTATTAAATTATTCTTTCGTGTCATAATATAAGTCGTACTAGTCTACAATAACATTGATTTTCTTCACAAAAATTCTAGATAATGTGTATAATTATGACGGAAATCTTTGCATATCAAATTAACTATTGGTTAAGTATGTATCAATTCGTGTCATATATGTATGTGATCGGAGAAGGCAGAATCAGGCGGTGAAAGAGATGAAGAGGTGGTGGCTTATGTAATATAATTAAGATTAAAAAGATCTTAATTATTAACCAAAAGCCACCTCCCTCTCCATCTTCTGTCCCGGCCAGGCTACACCTTCAGGCTCAAAACATATGTTTACGGGTGTGGAGGATTGTATAGAGATTATAATGTGAACTGATGATTTTATTAATGTAAGAGGATCAATATTTATAGAGATAAAAGAGAGAGACTTGCTTTCCAAGATATATCTTTAACCCTAAATATAAGATATTTTACTATAAATAAAATATCTTAGACTAGAATAGAATAATATGTAAAAGGAAGATAATATGATAAAAATATCCTTAACAGATTGATTGTTAATAATATTTATAGATATAAGAGCATACGAGTTTGAGCTTAAATAATACTTCGTATACTCGAGTAAGTCATTATATGGAAACTTATATAGTGGTTTGTTTGTTTACGAAAACCTAAAAAAATATCAAATCTAGACATAATATTACTATCAAATTATATCTTGACGTCCGAACCACCAAAACGATTCTGGCCCACCTCATATTTACAAAATTAATTTTTATTTCTAATATTTTAACATTATCATATTAAATTATTCTTTAACTATTTAAATCTATCTTTAACATCAAACAAATATCTATTTAGTATAACAATATCTTTTGAAAACTTCCTTATACAAATATTTAAATTAAAGATAATAAATTTAAAATATCTTTAAATAAGAATAAATATCTTTTATCTTTTATCATGATGTCTTTTCACGAATTTATTTAAAGATATATTCTTTTTTTATAACAAAAATGTAATGATAAATACTTATAATGTTTAAAAACAATAAAAATAGGTAATATCTATATCTATATATAAAAGTTGTACCTTTTTGAGCCACCAAAACGATTCTAGCCCCACCTCATACTTAAAAAATTAATTTTTATTTCTATTATTATAACTTCTTTCTATTAAATTCTTTTTAACTATTTAAATTTAGCTCTAACATCAAACAAATATCTATTTAGTATAACAATATTTTTTGAAAGTTTCCTTATACAAGTATTTAAAATTAAAGATAAAATATTTTAAATATTTTAAAATAAATATAAATATTTTAGCATATCTTTTGGCGAATTTATTTATAGATATTTAGTGATTTTTTTATAAGAAAATCAATGATAAATATTTATAATTTGTAAAATTAATAAAATAGACAATAAAATATTTAATAGATATATTGAAATATTTGATAAAATCTAAATTTACGTACATAAAAAATAATAAAAGATGAAGAATATAATATTTATTAATATTCTATTTATAATGTTTATAAAATATCGAATCGTAGTCGTACCTGGTACGACGGGTAAAACTAGTCTAAATAATACGGAGTATATTATTAGGTAAAATTGCTCCAAGCATATATTTTATTTTGACAATTTTGAATTTTATAAAATATTGATTGTTGCGCACTCTACTTTTAAAAAATCGATATTTTAGATAAATTGTGGTTTGGCTCGTTAACTTTCTATTTTGACAAAAATATTCAATCAGTGTACAAATAAAATTTTGAAAATTATAAATTTTGTCATCAAGGTCCTTTTGATGACACTTGTTCGTCATCAAGGCTTTTATGATGATAAATAAATCAATCGAATTGTCATCAAGTAGTGATGATAATTGATGACAATCGAACCGTCATCAAATAACGATGACAGTTGATAACAATCGAACTGTCATCAATTAGAGATGACATTTATGATGATAGTTGATGACAATCAAATCGTCATCAAGCAGTGATGACTGATGACAATTGATGACAATTTGTGAAAAAGTGATGACAATTTACGAAAAAGTCGTACGTGATGACACATATTTAATCACACTTTGAATGATGATACTAAAAAATTATATGTGATGACACAGTTTATGACACTAGAAAAAATTATAATTTATGATGACATTTTTGACGATGACACATATTTGGTCTACGTTTGAAATTATACGTGATAACATATTTGATGACACTAAAAAATTAAACGTGATAATAGATATTTGATGATAACTTTGTTTTTTATGTGTGATGACGGTTGTTTTTATGTGATTGAATGACTTTGATGATACTTTTTGGAATAAAAAAGTTGTCATTAAGACATTTTATTACACTTTTTTTATTACACTTTTATTACACTTTTTATTACACTTTTTTTCACTTTTAATATTTTATTACACTTTTTTTCACTTTTAATCTAATTCGTTTACACTTTTAATATTTTATTACACTTTTTTTCATCAAAAAATTGTGATGATGGTGAAAAAAATGTGATGACAATGATGACGATTGTTTTTATGTGGTTGAATGCCTTTGATGATACTTTTTGTCATCAAAAAGTTGTTATCTAGACATTTTCATGACACTTTTTACCTTTTATTACACTTTTTGTCATCAAAAAATTATGATGACGGTGAAAAAAATGTGATGACGGTGAAAAACAATGTGATGATAGTGATGAAGGTTGTTTTTATGTGGTTGAATGCCTTTGATGATACTTTTTGTCATTAAAAAATTGTTATCATGACATTTTCATGACAATTTTTTACCTGTTATCATGACATCTAAAACTTATCATCAATTTCCTTTTTATTAAGATGCCAACTTCGCATTTAAACATGATAATCATATGATCCATATTTATTTAAAGTATTAGGCCATCTCCAACAACTTCTCCAAAACTTTCTCCAAAATGGAGAATCAACTGCCACATTCTCTAAAAAAATTTAGCTCAACTCCAACAGATTCCCTATTTTGAAGAATACTACATTTAATATTTATTTTTTACCATATAAAATATTCTACAATAATTATTTAATTATAATTAAATTTATCCAACATATTATGGAAATAAAAAATAATAACATTTTTATTATTTGACTAATAAGGAAATAAAATATTCTAGAAACTTAATTAATGATAAATTATTTATTATTTGACTTATAAAGAAATAAAATTATTCTAGAAACTTAATAAATGATAGATTATTTATTATTTGACTTATAAGGAAATAAAAATATTATAGAATCTTAATTTAATATATAATAAAATATTTATTATTCACATATAATATCAACGCTATTTTTATTTCATTCACATAGTTCTTTGAGATTGCTTGTCATTGTATTTTAATATTAAATACTCTAGAAAATGAAAAAAGTAAAAAAGAAAAGTAAAAAAACCCAAATGGAGAACCCCCCACATTTAGGGAATGGTGGGTAATTTTTTGGGGAATATTCTATAATGGAGAATCATATGGGGAAATTGTTAGGGCATATTTTGTAGCCAAATTCTCCAAAAACACAGCTCCCAAGAATTTGAGGAAGCTTTTGGCATTTATGCAATTTTATTTTTCATTATTTTATGTTTAATTATTTGAATTTAAATTGGTAATGTTTTTTTAGAAATGAATTACTAAAGTGAAAGAATTAAAATCAGAAAACGAAAATTGAAAAAATAAATAAATAAAAGTCATTTGAAAAAGATATTATTAAACGATTTATTGGTTATGATCTTAAAGTATATACGGAAAAAAGGAGTAAAAAGGGAAAAATGAAAAGTCAAATATATGAAAAAGATACTCGTTGGTTGAGATTTCCGTCAAAGTCTACTCGAGCTAGATTTTATATTGTTATGCTTGCCTATTCTGCTACCATACCTCTATATGATCCTCTCACAGATTTAAAAAGGAAAAGAAAATTGTAAACGAATTAGATTTGTTACGAAATATTTTGTTTTCTTTAAATGAGAAATATAACACAGATATTATAAAGATAAATATCTTCAAAAATACCAATTAGTCTAATGGAAACAATAATAACCAATTATTAAAGGATAAAAGAAAAGTCAAAGATATGACAAAGATACTAGTTGGTTGAGATTTCCTTCGCTCTACTCGGGCTAGATTTTATACTGTCATGATTGTCTATTCTATTGTCATACATTTGTCTATATGATCTTGTCACAGACTTAAAAAGGAAAAGGAAATTGCAAACGAATTAGATTTGTTACGAAATATTTTGTTTTCTTTAAATGAGAAATATAATGGATATTAGAAAGATAAAAATCTTAAAAGATACCAATCTTAATGGGTAGTTTTCTTTGATTTAAAAATTTTAAATCTCGATTTTTTTATTAGGAGAATAATTTAGTTTTAAAGTGAAAATAGTTTCCGTATTTTCAAATTTTTTAAAAAATGAATTATTTTAATATTTCTCTAAAAAAAAGGAAAGGGCATACTTTTTGGACACTTATGCTATTGTTTTGGGTATTAATGCAACTTTGGAAATAAGAAGGCATTTTTGCAAACTAATTTATAAAGTGGAGCATAGGGTACTAATTTCTCTTTATAATATCGATAAAAAATAATTTTAGTTCAAACGATAATGATATAACTACTTTTACAATTTTGTGATTATAAATATTTATTCAAAAATTTATATGTTAAGTATTTATATGATCATTGTGGATTATTGACATATATATCTCAAAATATTTTATTTGTAATATTTTGTTAAAGCAAAACCTGTACAAAATACGGAAATACATACTAGTCTTCTTATTTAAGCAATCTTAGTTTTCAATGTCTAAGAGTGTGTTTGTTAGGTATCAAAAACTAGTCAGAGTTTTCCAACTAGTTGCCCCAACTCGTATAAATGCTATTTTTTATGTAAAAAAATCAGTTTTTGAAGCTTTTGTACTAATTTTTAGCAGTTTTAAAATAAGACAAACCTTATTAATTTATTAAAAAATAATTAATTTTCAAATACTCAATTATTTTTATTTTATATATCAAGTGGAATATAAATTTAGTTATATTTTACAATAAAATAGTTGAACATTACCAAACAATATTCATATCTTTTTCTAAGTGTCCGACTAATGTGTGCTAAACTGCTAATGATGCTAAGTTTGAAAATTATTTCACAAACCTATTTCCTAAATTGTAATTGGTTAATTTTTTTTAAAAAATTAAAATTAACAAACAATAATTAAATTTACCAAAATTAGTGGGTAACATATTGGAAAAAATCTCTTTTTCCAAAACTCAACTACTTTAATAATTAGTTCTACGACTTTAACTAGTTTTATAACTCTAACTAATTTTTATAATGAATTCATTGAAAACTAGTTTTGGTACGTATATTTCAACTTATTGGTGAAGTACGTATTAATTATTCTTTCGTGTCATAATATATAAGTCGTACTAGTCTACAATAACATTGATTTTCTTCACAATAATTCTTCTAAAAAATTCAAACTAATGTGTATAATGATGACGGTAATCTTTGCATAATTCAAATTAATTATTCGTTAAGTATGTATCAATTCTTTGGTGTCATATTTATTCAAATTAATTATTGGTAAGTTTGTATCAATTCTTCTTTCGCGCCATATATGTATGTGATCGAAGAAGGCGGAATCAGGCGGTGAAAGAAATGAAGAGGTGGTGGCTTATGTAATATAATTAAGATTAAGATCTTAATTATTAACCAAAAGCCACCTCCCTCTCCATCTTCTTTACCGGCCTGGCTACACCTTCTGACTTAAAACAGACTTAAAACATATGTTTATGGGTGTGAAGTATTGATTGTTAATATTAATTTATAGATAGAAGAGAAAACGACTTTGAGCTTAAATAATACGCACATATAGTATCTCTTAAGATTGTAAAATTAATAATAACCGCCTGGAACACTTATATAGAAACATAGTAGTTTGTTTGTTACGAAAACCTAAGAAGATAATCCATCAAAATATATCTTGATTGCCGAAAAAGATTCAAGGAGATGAGAATCTAAATAATATATTATTAGGTAAAGTTGCTCCAAACATATATTTTATTTTGATATTTTCAAATTTTATAAAATATTGTTTGTTGCGTACTCTACTTTTAAAAAATTGATATTTTAGATAAATTGTGGTTTGGCTCATTAACTTTCTATTTTGTGACAAAAATGTTCAATCCAATCAATTTTTTTAAAATTATAAATGTTGTTCTTAAAAATTAAAACATTAAAAAATAACACATTTTAGATCTTTTTTGGCTCTAAACATTCTTAGTGGAAATTATTTTTTAAAAAGTCAATTTCCTTTACACAAAAATATATTGGATAAATTAATAGTCTTTTAGAAAAGGCCAAACTGATTAATCATAAATTCTCAACTTTTACTATTTGGCTAATATAGATTCTCAACTTCATAATTATCCAAATTAATCACTAAGCGTGGATACTTCAAGGGTATTGAGTCTCAACTTTTATAATTTTTGAAAATTTATTTGTATGCAGAATGAACATTTTTGTCACAAAATGAAAAGGTGAAGGACCAATCCTCTATTTTGTTAAAAATGTGGATACTTAAAGGATAGAGTGCGCAACTATCTCCAAAGTATAAGATATTTTGTGAAATTCGAAAAGGTCAAGATAGAGTGTACAACCAAATCAAATGTTAAGATATTTTGAGCAATTTTCCCCGGTCTTGTTCCCGTGGAGTTTGTTAAAAACTCTATGGGTGAAGTTACTAAAACCCTATAGAAAATTAATGAACCTGTCGGAAAAAAAATGAAAAAGAAAAAAATATAAGTTGATATGGAGAGAGAAGAGTCCAATCTTAGACGTTGATTTTTTATTTAACGATCATGATCTTCTCAACTCTATCCATGAAGTTTTTTCTCAACTCCACTAGAACACATTCCAATTTTCCCATATTATTATATCTTGATAATAGTATTTTACAGAGTGTGGTTCTTGTGAGGAGTGTCTTTAATATATAAAATGAGGTGCATTTATAACCTTTAGATGCATAAAAAGTTGATAAAATATGTCATGCAGTGGTAATTTTGTAACATTCTCAAAAACATTACCCCTAATTAATAATTAAAAATTACCCCTATCTCACTCATCTTCTTCATTGTTCAACCTCTCGCTTTGTCAAAAAATAAAAAGGTGAGGGGCCAATCCGCTATTTTGTTAAAAGTGTGGACACTTTAAGGGTGAAGTGCGCAACCATCCATAAAGTATAGGATATTTTGTAAAATTTGAAAAGATAGAGGTAGAGTGTACAACCACATAAAATATTATTTTGTGCAATTTTCTCATATTATTACATCTTGATAAAAACATTTTATATCATATGTTTAATATATCCAGAGAATGGGTCATAAGTGAACAATTTTTGTGAAGAGAATAGAAAATTCATCAGTATTGGATCTCGAAAAAATAGACTGTCCAGATTAAAACATTATTAAAATAAAAAAATTTAAAATATACGGAAAACTTTGATCATGCCTAATTTTATTTGAAAAAAATGCATTTTAAAAGCGACCATCCGACCATGCTTTATGTTATACCTGATTGTGCCTAATTTATTATTGATTGTGCTTTAATTATTTTATTACTTATTGTGCTTTATCTTATTTTTTACTATGCGTGTGCATGGTTTCTCGGATAAGTGTGCATGTTTTTAGACGATTGTACATGATTGTTTAATTAGTGAGCATGTTTTTTTTAGTTGAGTGCGTGCTCTATTAATTTTAGATGAGTGTGCATCAAAACTAACTATGTTGCATTAAAATTGGTTATTTATCTAAAGGCGAAACCTTATGCACGCCATCCATTTACATAACTAAAGTGAAAAATAAAAATAAAAGTGTTTGAAATTCATGCATAAAGTAATGCACATTTTAGGTATAATTTGATGCACATTTAGGTAGGGCTGTTCAACGGGTCGGGTTGCCTGCGACCCGTACTGACCAGACCCGCAATTTGCGGGCTGTGGGTCGACATGCGACCAGTGCTGGTCGGGTTGCGTATCGAATTTTTTTACTTTGCCCGACCCGCGACCCTCAATATTTAAAAAAATATATTTTTTTATAATTTTATTAATGTATAAACTATTTTTTTTTTATAAAAAGCCAGTAGATTTACGAGTTGACCCGCAAACCCGACAGATTTATTTTAAAAATACATGTTTTTAGGTACAAAATTCATTAGTCAAACAGGTCATGCGATCGACCCATGACCCGAGCCGTTAGACCCGCGGGTCGGGTTGCGAGCCAAAAGTAATTTTTTTTGTGGCTTACGGGTCGACCTGCAACCTGCAATGTCGGGTCGCGGGTCGACCCGATCCGATCCGTAAACATCCCTACATTTAGGCATGAATCGGTGAATTTAAGCAAAACTTATGCATATCATGTGCGCGGTGAAAGAGATGATAGCGGTGGTGGCTTATGTTCTAATTAACCAAATACCACCGCCGCTACCATCGTCTCCCCTGGCCAGATTACGCCTTTTGAATTTAATCAGACTCAAACATATGTTTATGGGTATGGAGGATGGTTAATATTTATAGAGAAGATCTTCTCTCTAATTGAATATGAGTTGAGCGTAAATAATAAGCAAAAATAGCGTTTGATTGTTTGCTACGAAAACTCGAGGAAAAAAAAATCTAATCTAGACATAATAGTTATGTCAAATCAATTTGAGAATCTAAATGTAAACAATATTAGGAAAATTGCTCCGAGCATGCATTTTAATTTGGATATTTTTGAATTTCACAAAATAAGGTTGTTGGTTGTTGTGCATTTTAATTATGAAATGTCCATAATTTAGATAAAATTACGGTTTGACCCATCAACTTTTCATTTTCTACAAAAATGCTCAATTTGTGTACAAATTTTTTTTATAAAAATTATAAATCTTGTCGTCCTTAAGGGATTAAAACATTAAAAAACAATCATTTTAGATATTTTTTGGCTCTAAAACATTATAAGTGGAAAATATTTTTTTAAAAAGTCAATTTTATTTATATAAAAATATATTGGGTAAGATTGGTAAGGTCGAAAGTGATTGATAATAAATTCTCAACTTGTACTATTTTGTAAACTTCTAAAAGGCCAGGGTAGATTGCGCAACAACATAAAATGTTAAGATATTTCGAGCAATATTTCCATATTATTATATCTTGATAATAGTATTTTATATCTAGAGAACGGATCATAAGTGAACAATTTTTGTGGAGAGAAAAGAAATTCTCTCACAATTGTTGGATATTAAAAAACGGTCCAGATTAAAACTATTAAAATATATTTTTTTGAAATATACGAAAAAATTAGGTCGTACCAATTTTATTTGAAAAAAAACGCGTATAGCACTATGGATCAAATAAATAGTACTCTGGGGTCGAGAAGTAGAAGGTTTTTTTTTCAAAAAGTAGGGGTCGGGACTTTGTGTTAGTAAATTGGGGTCGAGGTAGTAGGGGTCAAAGCCTTGTCTTAGTATCGTGGGGTCAAGAAATAGAAGGGGTTTTCAAATAGTAGGGGTCGGGACTTTGTGTTAGTTCTGTGGGATCGAGAAGTAGAAGAGGTGGTGAGTAGGGGTCTGTAACACCCCGATAATTTATAAGGGATTGAGGTACTACCTATGTCAACAAGAACTCTTCCTTTTCTGGGATTCAAGTGAGGACAAAGAACTCAAAAGTTAAGCGTGTAGGGGCAAGAGTAGTAACATGATGGGTGACCTCCGGGGAAGTCCTCGAGTTGGCATAAGATAGCGCTTCTAAGGCCTCGGGACTTACAGTGTCAAAGTTTTGTCTGGTTACAATAGGGCGATAGGTAGTAGGGGTTTTCACATAATAGGGTCGAAACTTTATGTTAGCACAACTGGTTTTCACATAGTAGGGGACAATTCCTTGTCTTAGTTCCTTGGGATAGAGAGCTAGTAGGGGCTTTCACATAGTAGGGGTTGGGACTTTGTGTTAGTATAGTTGGGGCGATATGTAGTAGGGTATTCACATGGTATAGTAGGAGTCAAAGGTTTGTGTTTTATGTTCGTTACAATGGAACTTGTCATGTACCTTTCTAGTAAAGGTTGGACTAATATTGTAAATAATAGAAAGATGAGGGAAAGAGTGTGATTTGCTCAATTACTCTTAAATGGGGGAACTTGTGTTACAGAAGTATCGATGATGAAATATAGAATTCATTTTCCTTACTTTGTCTCTCTAAACTCAATCTCTTTCCTAATCCTAATCTCTCCTTCCTTAATCTCCCTTAATCTCTTCCTATCTCTCTCTGATCTTCGGATCATTACAGAACTGTAGTAGGGGTTGAAATGCAATAAGGCTCAAATAATTCGTACTCCGGGGTCGAGGAGAAGTAGATTGGGATCGAATAGCAGTAGGGGTCAAATAAATAGTACATTAGGATCGAGAAGCACATAGTAGGCGTCAATGCCTTGTTTTAGTATAGTGGGACGATAGGTAGTAGGAATTTTCACATAGTATGGGTCAATGCCTTGTCTTAATTAGTACAGTGGGACAATAGGTAGTAGGGGCCGGTTTTCACATAGCAAAGGTCGGGACTTTATGTTATTAGATGATTGTGCATGATTATATAACTGAATATGCATATTTTATAATTGAGTGTTTGCATGATTTCTTGGATGAGTGTGCATGATTATAAGTGAATGTGCACAATATTGTTAATAAGTGCATAATTTTTTGTTAAACTTTATAATCACATAATCGATTTCAAAAATCTCATAAAGTAGCTCTTAAAATATGTGTTTGTGTTTGGTTAGATTTATTTTACGAAAAAAACCCATGAAGTTATATTCACATGAATTGCACTTCCTCCAAAATGGGGGAATTGCAATTACGTACAATGGTGGGAGTGGGTAAGATCCAATTGCTTCATATTTATTTAAATTATTTTTTCTTTTTAAATTATAAATTTATTATTTACCCTTGAGATACATTATCATCTTTTATGGACAATGGTTCTCAAGGTAATTTGAAATAAATTGTGGTGGTTTAAATACCGAACAATTAATTGTAAGCAAACATATTTTAGCAAACCCCGTATTCAAGTATTATAATTCCTTTGAATTAAATTCCTATGAATTCTACCTCCAACATTTAACCAAACAAGCACTTAGTTATAGAGTAATACACACAACACACTCAATTACACGTAAATACTTAGTAACATGATTATGCACACTCAATTGTAAGATTATTCACATTCATCATAAAGTTATACACACTCCTCCAAAATAGACTATAAAACACTAGCTTGTTGAAAAAACCATGCACAATCAATGCGAAAATTATGTATTAACAATACGAAGATAAACATAGTCAATTATAAATTTTATGCACTGATGGTGCGTGAAATCGCTGCTAATTAATTAAGGGAAAAGTCATTAATATAGAAGCAAAAAGTCTAAAATACAGCGTAATATGTATGCATCCAAACACGATATATGTATAAAATTAGTACACAACCTAAAATGCGTGGCCATGTAGGGTTTACGTATGTTCATACTGCTCCCATGCAAACACCATCATGTATATGTACGTCATTTACATGGACTCTTACTATGCTTGTGTTTGATCCGATAAAAGTAAAAGGGCTTGGCCCAAATTCAAGATAGCCATGGCCCAACCCAAGAAAATAGATCGACCGACAACACTCAATGCCAGCATTATTCTCATACATGCAAAACTCCACGTAAAGACACCCAAAATTGCATGTGCCACCACTTGCTTGATAAGAGCCAAGCTTTCTCCAAAGGAAGAAATTTTTGGCTTGTTGGTCCACTAATAAAATGCCACATCATCTTGCTCATATGAAAATTGGGCTCGTCCCACATCGGAGTTCGACAAAGTGGCCCAACAACAAAACAATATATATAAGAGAAGGCATGAGATGATAAAATGGTCGAAAAACATCTCCGACTCAAAAACTATTTTGCTTGTCAAAGTTCGACGTGTTTAATCCCCGAGTGAGATCGCGTTATTTACGGTATAAAGTCCAAAAAACTTTATTTGTAAAGAGTACATAAACAATCAATTGAAGGGTGAGGAGGAGAAAAAAAATCTACGTACGAATTCCGAGAGTTAGTATTTAATAAAATCCCGTTTATAGGGTTTCAACATGCACAAGCATTTATAAAATTATGCAATAACGAATTTATTCTATTTTTCCTAATTTAGCTAATGCCCAATCTTGGCAATTGAATTTTCGAGATCGGACGACTGAGAAGCGTTCTCAATACTTTCTTGCACTACAAGAAAATGCATTTTTCGCAACAAAAATTTGCAACGACAAAATTTTGTCGTTGCGAAAAATGATGTTTTGGCAACGACCTTGTATTGTTGTTGCTAATGTTGTTGCAATAAATAAAATTTCTATTTCCCACCAAAAAACTTGTGCGCGCGTTGAATGAAAAATTGCGTTTATTTTAAGTAACAAAAAATGTCGTTGCCATAAATATTTTGTATGTATTGCAACGACCGTTGTTGTTACAAAAACTTGTATAAATATATAGCTACAGATGTGTTGTTGCTAAAGAAAAAAAAAGAAAAAAAAGAAAAAGAAAAAGAAAGTAAATAACAAAATGAAACCCTCAAACCCCAAATTGATATCAGCGTGCTCTTCTTTCTACTACCTCTCTCGATCGTCTGCCTCCCTTCCACCACATCAGACAAGAGAAGATTAGCTCGTGCAGCCATCTCACCCTAGCCTCTCGATCGCCTCCACAGCCGGTGACCCGCATCCAACTGGTCCGCTAGGGTTCGATTGAAAACGATTCCACTTCTGGCTTGCCTTCTCACCCTAGACTCTCTATCGTTCTAGCACTGTCACCATGGAGCGTTGTTTTAAGCCTTCAGCGATTTCCTCAACTGCTCCCTAATCGCTCTATTTGGTTGGATCTGTCAATTTTTCAAAGTTGCTCGAGCTTGTCTCGTCAACTCCTCTTTGCTAGTAAGCGAGATCCCTAATTAGTTCTATTTTTTAATTTCAATCTATGTTCCTTAGTTTGCTTTGGGTGTGTAATTTAATCTGATAATTTTCAATGGAAAGATTATATTGTGGAATTGAATCTGGAATTCAATCAATTTTTCAATCCATGTTCCTTAGTTTGCCACAAGTTGCTCTTCTCTGATGAATATCTTCAATCTTTACTGATGTAAATGTTTGTTTTTTGGTTTCTTATTTTTTTTGCAGGTATTCAGTGGTCTAGAATTGCATAAAGAAGTTAGGTTTTTATGTAAAGTGGGATATTGTTAGCTAAGTCAAGTATAAACACACGCTATATAGAGAGGTTAGGTTTCTTGATTTAAGTGGGTAATGCCTTCTTGCCAAACTAATTATCAAACAATATGGTTGGCTACACTCTTATCAGCAGGGCATTAAAGATTCCCTCTTTTGCGTATTAGATTAATACAACAAATCCTATGTGTACATGATATGAAAAAGGAATTCTTGAACATTTATAAAGCATGTGTTTATACTCCTGGAGCACAATTAGCAATTTTATACTCCTGATTAAAGATTACCAATTTTATTTTCACTTGGAAATTTGCAGCTTTTGGGGGCTATATACTTGTGGCACTATATAATATTTTTTGATTGAAAGCTCATTGCCATTGGTAACCTACCTTTCTCAACTTATTATATATGTCTTGCAGGGTGAATTACACAAATATGTTAAGCCTGATGATTACTTTTGGAGCTTAGGTATGCGCCTTCTATTCCTTTTACAATGCCAATTCACTATCTAGGTAGATGACAAAAGTACTTACATTAAAAGGAAGGATTAAAGATGATGGTAATATTTTAATCGTTAGGCTTCTCAATTGGTTCTTTCCTGTCTTAAGCTTACATCAGCTGTAGTGATGGTCTGCTTTATTCATTGTGTATTGTGAATGCATGAATTTTAGAGGTTAATTACTATTTAACATGTATTATCAATCTTATTCTACTATATGATTTTTTTTACCAATCTGATCCATTCATGACATTATGCATTTGACTTTAATTTCCACAAGTAGCCTCACTTTAATTTTCATGTTGCGCATCATTCAATAAAAATCAGTCCACAAAAACCTTAGATTTTTCAGAAAGACATGATCGAATGGCAAGTATGCATATCAAGTATCTAGCTTTGTCCCATTCTTGCTTTGTTCATGATAGTTGTATGCATGTATATTTATATATTATAGGTACGTGTGACTAAATCATTCAAGTTCTTGTTCAGATTTGAAGTGGCCTGCCTTTTTCTTTCTAGCTCTCCATAATATAACAATAATTTGGTAGACACTGGGTCTGTCTTTCTTTGATTAATCTAGCTAGAAGCGTACAAATATTTGTTCCATAATTTCTACTTTCATGGACATGTTGGCTAGCTAGAAGCTTCTTCCCTAAGTACTTTAATTTAGCTAGAAACTAGGTCCTTTCTCTAATCTATTTCATGGACATGCAAAGGAGCTTGAATAAATCTCGATCTCTCAGAGAAAGCACTAAATAAACAAATAAATGACTGCACATTTTATGTATCAAGATTCAAGAGGTTTGATTTAAGCATCTAACACGTCTACATATTTGACATATATAATGTCGAAAATTAAAAAATGCATATAATGTGAAGAAGATATGACGATGTTGGTAATTAGATGGTTGCAACTTGAATGATTAATGCACTCTAACCACATTTTCATTTATTTGTGCACAGTTTAATATAGTTTTTATTTTTAGATTACAAATTAAGTATGGAGTATTAGCTAGGCTATATATAATTAATGCATTCTAGCCACGTTTTCATTTAAATGTGTACATTAATTGTGTACCGTGCTTGAAGTGGGCTGCAAATTCTAATGTTCTAGCTATAATAAGCCCATTATTACTTTGACTACTATATATACTTTTACTAAGATCTATGTCTCATGGGAATTTAGCCTTAGCTCAATTGTGTTTTTGCAGTCTGGGAGATTTGTAACTTTCGATCGATCTTGCTCCATTGCTTCTCTGCTTCTCATCTTATCTCCGAGTTCGATTTTGGAATTGATCGAAAAGTGATGGTTCTACTTCTACTTCTCTGCTGAACTCGTGATTGAGGTATTACTTGTGTGAATAAATAATTTTCTTTTAATATCCTGATATCTTTGGTGAATGTGAATTGAATATAGAAGGACGGTGACTCGATCAATAATTTTGAACATATAGTACTTCTTGTTTTGAGATGAAATTGAATGTTTAATCTAATTTTTTTGTAGCTAAGGCTTCTTGCTGAAATTAGTGTATGTGAATTGAATATAGAAGGACTGTATTTGTGCAAAAAAATCGAATAGCTAGTCTTCTTTCTTCATAATTAGTTTTACTTCTCAATACAATGACTAAGGCATTTGCTAATTATAAAATGGCACTTAAATCGAAATATAAATTTCTATATATTGAGGTGAATAAAGAGGAATGCTAATTATTCTAAGTGTTTAAAAGGTATTATCATTTCAAATATTACTATTCTAAGTGCTATCCATCTTTGTACGTTCAATATAATTTTGCTAATATGTGAAATTTTATTATGTAACTATAATATTTCTAATATTTGTTACTCACTTTGAATATTGATGCTATTTATTGTGTGATTAAAGGGAGGGTATATAGCCATGAATAAGTCGTGGATTAAAGTGAGAGATCGCTCCTCCTCTGATTATATAAAAGGCGTTGATGGCTTCCTGGATTTTGCCTTTTCAAATGTTAGAGAAGAGGATAGAGAGAATTTCATCATTAGGTGTCCTTGTAACAAGTGTCGTAATATTTGTTTTAAAAAAAAAGAGATGTGAGATTACATTTGTTTAAGTGGGGAATGTATGAGAACTACACTTTGTGGGAATTCCATGGAGAAGTATTAGACACATTTGTGGAAAATGATAGTGGGTTTGAAGATGATGATGATGGGCTAAATATGTTACAAGATGCGTGTGGCATGGCTGATATGCATTTAGGTACAGACGATCAAAATGTTTTTGAGCATGAGCATATGCCAGAAGAACCAAATAGAGATGCACAAAAGTTTTATCGACTCCTGCAAGAGTATCAAGAGCCATTGACACCAGCAGAAGGCACAACAATGTCCAAGTTGTCTTACATTGTGAAGTTACTACATTTGAAGGTTCTCAATAATTGGAGTGATAGCTCTTTTGACAGCTTACTCAAACTACAATGTCAAGCTTGGGGAGATGCACTTCCAAATTCTTACTATGAAGCAAAGAAGCTCATTAAGGACTTGGGTCTTAATTATTTGAAGATTGATGCTTGCCAAAACGATTGTATTCTTTATTGGAAAGAGTACGAGAACTTGAATGATTGTCCCACGTGTGGTTTGTCTAGATGGAAAACACATGACAAAGGCTCCTCCAAGGGAGTAAAGGTGCCTCAAAAGGTTTTACGATACTTTCCTGTGAAGCCTAGGTTGCAAAGGTTGTTTATGTCGAGAAAGACAGCTAAAGACATGCAATGGCACAAAGTGTATAAAGATAAGGTGGATGATGACGTTATGAGGCATCCGGTTGACTCATTTGCTTGGAAATCATTTGATGAGGAGTATAAGGAATTTGCTAAAGATGCACGTAATGTAAGGCTTGGACTAGCTTGTGATGGTTTTCAACCTTTCAATAATTCACAACATAGTACATGGCCCGTTGTTCTTATTCCATACAATTTGCCTCCTTGGTTATGCATGAAAGCTCATTCTTTCATGTTAACATTGCTCATACCTGGCCCTACAAGTCCTGGAAGGAACATTGATGTTTACCTACAACCACTGATTGCTGAACTGAAAGAGCTTTGGGAGGATGGAATTGAAACATATGATTCGTATGGTAAGGAAAATTTCAGAATGCGTGCAGCAGTTTTGTGGACCATAAGTGACTTCCCTGCATATGGAGATTTGTCCGGATGGTGCACTAAAGGCTATTTTGCTTGCCCTTGTTGCCATAAGGAAACGAAACGTACGTCATTGTTGCATAAGGGTTGTTATATACGTCATCGTCGTTGGTTGCCAGCTAACCATAAGTGGAGAAAAGATGCTGCTGCATTTGATAACACGATTGAAAGAGGTCGTGCACCAGTACCTTTGAGTGGGGATGATGTTTTAGAACATTACAGTCGCTTTAGCTCGGAGCCATTTGGGAAGGTTGCTGGTAAGAAAAGAAAAAGAGATGCCTCAAACAGTTTATATGGGTGGCACAAAAAAAGCATATTCTTTGACTTGCCTTATTGGAGAAAATTAAAGATCCGCCACAACTTAGATGTTATGCACATTGAAAAGAATGTTTCTGATAATATTTTGGGTACCTTGATGAGCATAAAAGGCAAGAACAAAGATACAGTGAAAGCTCGAATAGATCTGATGAAGATGAACATAAGAGGAGAGTTGCACCCAATAATGGATGGAGATAAAGTACAGGTGCCTGTTGCTTGCTATTCTCTGAGCTCAGAAGCCAAGGTTGCTATATGTGATATGTTTGCTAAAATAAAATCCCCAGATGGATATTTATCAAACATTTCCCGTTGCGTCAAAGACAATGGAAAAAAGATTTCATGCTTGAAGAGCCATGACCATCATGTGTTTATTGAGCAGTTGCTTCCTATTGCAATTCGTGGTTTCTTGCCCAAACATGTGTATGAGCCCCTAGTTGAATTAAGTTCTTATTTTAGGAACTTGTGCTCCAAAAGCATAACTATTAAGGAGTTGGAGGCCCTTGAAAGAAAAATTCCCTATACTTTATGCAAGTTAGAGATGATTTTCCCGCCTGCTTTTTTTGATGTGATGGTGCATCTAGTTATACATTTGGCAACCGAGGCTAAAATTGCTGGACCGGTCCGATATCGATGGATGTATCCGGTTGAGAGGTACTTACCATTTGTTTTCATTTGATACTTTGGTTTTTTTAACATATTGCTAACATAAAAATACATTATTCATAGATATCTTCAAACCTTGAAAGCATATGTTCGTAATAGAGCACACCCTGAAGGTTCCATTGCTGAGGGGTACCTTGCAGATGAGTGCTTAACATTCTGCTCTAGATACATGAGTGACATTGACACTAAGTTCAATCGTAAAGTGAGAAACAATGATGAGGACGATGATGAAGAGGGTTCTCCAGATTCACATCTTGAGGTATTTAGACCACTTGGTCGTACAATTGGGCAAGGAGTTCCTCTACATCTTGGTTTTGAGGAATGTGAGCAAATCCACTCGTATATACTAAACAATTGTGATGAGCTTGTCGAGTTTGTCAAGTAAGTGATGACATAATTTTTTTCACAAATTTGCATATAGAATAGACTATTAACTACTATATGCTTTAACTTAATATCAAACTTACTATCACAGGGAGCACAAGTTGGAGTTAGAGAGAGAAAATACAAGGAACATAGAGAAAAGACATAAAGCTGAATTTTCCAAATGGATACATAATCGTGTATGTTGAATTGATGTCATGATATAAACTTTATGAATATAAATTTTTGAGAATTAAATTAACGACTAACTGTATAGAATTTGTTTGATTAGGTACGAAAAATGCACAAAGAGGGGTGTGTTGACGATGATTTGTATAACTTGGTGTGTGGTCCTTCGAGAGTTGCAAGGCGGTATAGTGGATACATTGTAAATGGTTTTCGGTTTCACACCAATGATCTTTCTGAAAATAGAAAAACGCAGAACTATGGAGTTTTGGTACGAGGTGATGACTCCGATGCTAATGAATACTATGGAGTTTTAGGAGACATATTAGAGATCCAATACCCTGGAGGAAGACATGTTTTTGTCTTCAAATGTGGTTGGTTTGATGTAGCACACCATGGTAGAGGGTATGTAGTTGATGAGTATGGCTTGATCAGGGTCAATAAGACGAGATCTTTGAAAACGGACGAGATGTTTGTTCTAGAGTCACAAGTAGAACAAGTATTTTACATTGAAGATCCACGAGATAAAGATTGGGAGTTTGTTATAAAGGCACCACCAAGGGACCTATATGATATGCCAAGTGATGTTATTGATGAGGAAGTTTCGGATGTGGATGCATATCAACAAGTAGAGGTTGATGTTGAGGAACAAAATTCTGAACATGTGCAAGCTGATTTTTCAGTTGATGCATTAGCTACAAATTCATTCATGATTGAGCGAGAAGCTACGGTTGTTGATATGGTCAAACAATTGATCGAAGAGACCGTACTAGACAATGACTTTATCAATGATGGTGAAATTGAAGTGTTTGAGGACTCAAGCGAAGAAGAGGAATTTGATTCAGACGAATAGGATGGTCTAGATAGTGTATTTTTAGATTACTTATATAGATGTTTGTGATTGGGTGTTTAAAAAGAACATTTTCTTTTATTGTTATGAGTTTTAAGTTGTATTTGGAAGATATGTTAATGGATCTATATGTATTTTGGATGATTTTAGATTCAAACATAACATAAATTCTTAATTGTGTTTTTTGTGTAATAAGTTATTTAGTGTAGATTAAAGATGACCGGAAGAGGAGGCAGTAATGCAGCGGTTTTTAGGATTGCTCCTGGAAAACTTCAAAAGGTCTCGCAATCAACAAGAAAAAGCATTCGGCAGTTGCAAGATGATAATCCGATGATTGAAAAAGGTAAATAAGTTCTTATAATCATTAATTAAAGTTTCATTTTTTCTCGTTGTTTACTTTTTCATTGATTTATTTAATTTATTTAATTGTTCTATTTATTCCTTAATTAAAATGCAGATTTTAGCCATCCAAGAACTACAAAAAAGCACCCTAGACAACAATCAAACCATCCATCTACTCATGTTGGGACCGGGAGAGATATTAATGTAATTATTGGAAGAAGTAAGGAATTAATGTTATTTCTCATATGCTTTTTTTGCTTTTTGTCTTAATGTAGATAAATTATGTCTTCTTTGCTTTTATATCTCTTAAGATGTGAAATATTGCTTTCTCAAAACTTATTAAATTACAGATTTTGAAAGACAACGATCAGCTTTCATCCCGGAAAGAGTCGTAGAGCCAACTTCAAGTTTGAATGACATTCATGTTGAACATAGTGAAAATGTTACACCAGTAGCTCTAGAAGATGATGCCCCAAATCAGTCTGAATCTGAAGGATGTATTCCTACTAAGGGTGAATGTATATATGATATAAAAAATCATTTTTAACTTCTTATTTATTCTCCCTTATTTTGTCTTCTAAATAATATATGCATTTGGTTGTAGGTCAAATACCTAAGAGGAAGAGGCTTACTCAAGTTGCTAGCAGAATTCCCATAGCATTTCAAGTGAATGAAGCAGCAGATCCATCCCGTAGGGAGCTAGTCCAAAATGAATTACAAGAGATGATGCATCAAGAAGAAACAAATGTAGAAGATGTAACAAATCTAAGTCCAAGTGAACCAACAAATACAGAAGGTAAATGTATTATACTACTTTTTATATTAAGATTTGAATATGAAGATTCAAAGATATTCATATTTTTTTCATGTGTCATGCCCCATTAGCTACAAGTAAGGAAAGGGGAAGAGGTCAAAGAGGAAAGTATAAGAGTTTTGTACTCGATTCAAAGATTAAAAGAAAAGGATCAAAATTGCCTATTGAAATTCCAAATGAAATTGATCGAGCAATTGGAGATAATGCTCGACATTTGGTGAATGAGTGTGGACGTTTGGTGAGAACAAAAGCTCCATTGAATGTTCAAGATTGGGAGACAGCATTCTCTATTGCTGGTGATAGTATGTGGAAGGAGATACAGGTAATGTCATATTTTATCTAAAACATAGTATATAACTTGTGCTTATTAAAAAGTTAGAACTAATGCTGAATTCACCTAATGTCAGGATAAGTTTCAAGGGGCTGAATCTCATCAGCACTTGAAGATGTACAATTTCGTTGTAGAAACAATGCGACGCTTATATAGGTTGAGGAAATCTAGGTTGCACTCCTACTACAAGAGTTGCGGAAAAACTGATGAAGAGCGTCTAAAAAATCGTCATGATGATGTACCTGAAGCTGAATGGGAATCCCTTGTTAAGTATTTTTCATCACCAGAATACAAGGTTAAGTTACTAAACTTGGATTTGTTGTTTATGCATTTTGTGTTTAGCATTATACAAAATATAAATTTAGGACTATGCAACAATGTGTTTTCTCATCTGAAAAATCAACATCTTGTTGCTTGCCTCATGATTGATCGGTGTGTTTTCTCATTGGAAAATTCAGCAATGTGTGTAGAGTTCAATTGTAGGTTATCAATTTGCTATAAGAATCAGAAACGTGCTGCATAAATCAGCTTTTAGAGCATAAAATTTCTTGTTGTAAAAATCAGTTTGCTATAAGAATTAGGTTGTAAAAATCATCATTGTCATACATTTGTTGCTTTCATAAACTTGTTCCAAGGCTGTTAGATGTCTAACTTGGATGATGAATTTTTTTTATTACATTATATAGGCTATGAGCGAAAGGAACTCCAAAAATCGCTTATCTGACAAGAGATGTAAGCATACTACGGGAAATTTATCTTTTGCTGAAGTGGAAGATATATTGGTAAGATTTGATCTTGTTTGGTTAGCTTATATGCATATTTTATTTTATTGATCACTTATAGTATAATAATCTCATATGAGGTGTTGAGCTATATTAATTACTGAAATTATTCATATAATGTGGTAGACAAAAGAAAACAACAATGTGAAGCCTACAACAGATGTGATATGGCTCGTTGAGCACACACAAAAGAATGATAAGGGCGAACTTGAGTGGGCTGATGAGAAACGCTCCAAAGATATCCATGTATGTATTAAAGTTGTGAATGGATATATGGGTTAAGTAGTCAATATGTATTTTTATTAATGCTTTCGTTTTTATGTTATAGGAAAAACTGAAAAATGTGGTTGCAACTTCTGGTGATACAATGACGCAAGAGGAGATATTGATTCAAGTTTTGGAACCAAGATCGGGTTATGTTCGTGGGAAAGGAACTGCTCTACGAGGTTATACCAAAGGGAAACATCAAATGGAGCAGAGAAAACTTATAGAAAACCAACAAGAGAAAATTCAAGAACAAGAACAACGAATTAAAGAGTTGGAAGAAAGCCAAGAAAGACAAAAAAGAGAATTAGAAGATTACAAAGCACAACAACAAGCAGCAATGGAGGCTTTTAAGAAAGAATTATTGCAAGAGTTGGCAAATAGAGGTGCATAACATCCAGGTAATGATTACATTAATACTTTGACGATGCATATATACTAGTACTTATATTTAAGATAAATCAGATTATATAGCAAAAAAATAAGTTTATAAATGATGGAAAGTTGAAACTGCGTTTTTTTATGGAACATATATTACATCGTCTTGAGTTTATAAATGATGGAAAGTTGGATTGAATAGAAATCATCTTATGTATTGTTTTCTTGATGCTACGTTTACATGTTGGAAAATTGGATTGAATAGAAACTAAGCACTTCTTCTCATTTGAATAATTTTATGTCTTAATTCACTAGCATGCTTCTTATCACCCTCATCTGGATTATTGTGTGGTGAAAATTGTTCTACCCTACTTTAATCATGTTTTTATTCCATGTGTGGCTTATTGTTTGATAATCATATGGCTTTAAAATTGTTCTACCCTACAGCCGAACCTCCTCAAAGTTCCCCACATCAACCTCAATCAAAGGGGAATCAAGGATCCAAACATCCTTCTAAAAACGAATAGAATTCCTATTTCTAAGCAACCAACTTGTCCCTTGAATCACCACTTCGGCTAAGCCCGAGCGGATTCCTTTCCAAATGTGTCAACTCGTAGAAGAATTACCCAAAGAACAATCCACATATCTTTTTCTTCAAAACAAGGGACCACATGCGTCCTCTTCCATAATAAACCACCAACCAAGCTTGCCAACCAATGCGAGGTTCATATCATGCATTGATCAAATACCCAACCCCCTTGGTTTTTTCGTTTAATGATCTTCTCCTAAGCAAGCTTATGGATTAGTAAATGTACATAATTTTTTAAAATTAAGTTTGCAAGACCTTTTTTTAAATGAGTATACATGATTTTATATCATCATTTACACTCATTGCTTGTTAGGCCAAACCTTAAAATCACATGATTTCAAAAAACTCAGGAAGTATGTCTTAAAATATGTGTTTAGTTAGATTACTTTTACAGAAAAATGTAATAACCTCTATTTTTTTGAAAACATGAAAGTTATCATTTTTTGTAAAAATTATAATCTCCTTTTTCTATACCATATTCCTAAGAACTTAACCAAAAGAATGAAGAAATTTTATAAGAATAATTTCATTCAACAAATTTAAAATTTTCTAAAATATATGCTTGAATTAAAAGGTGGAAAGATAGGAGTTAAGCTTGAACATAAATAAATATGGGAAAGTGCAAGAGGTCGGGCTCGAACCCGTGACCTCTCGCCACCCTTCCCACATGCCTCCTTTCCCAACTTCTTCTATCTTAACTTCTAAGGGGAACATTATGCCTTTAAACTCTTCATCCCATAGGATTCTTCCCCCAAGAGACCGCCAATTTCTCCCTCTAACCGAGCCGGGCTTTGCCCATCGGACCTTTGCCGGAGAAGATTGGTCCCATCCATCAACCCTACATCACCTCAACTTCTCTTCCCCATGCCACCATAGGCCATTGGCCTCCCATCCCGTGAAATTCAATATCCAAGAATTGTAATTCCTATGAAATGTACTTCCCACGATTAACCAAACAAGCACCACGTTTACACACAAAATTATACATAGATACTTAGTAACAAGATTTTGCAACCTCAATTGTAAAATTCTGCACATTCATCAAAAAGTCATACACACTCCTCTAAAATAGACCATACACAATCGGTGAAAAAAATCATGCACAATCAGTTAAAAAACAATGCACAATCAATGCGAAAACTACGTATTAATTAACAATATGAAGATAATACATAGTACGAAGATAATACATAGTCAATTATAAATTTTCTGCACATGTACTTATTAACAATATGAAGATAATACATAGTACGAAGATAATACATAGTCAATTATAAATTTTCTGCACAAGCACTTATAAATTTATTCACAAACGAGTTTATTCTATTTTTCCTAATTTAGCTAACGCGCAATCTTGGCCATTGAATTTTCGAGATCGTACGACTGAGGAGCGATCTCAATACTTTCTTGAAAGAGTATTCTCTCTTTTGGTCTTCGATCGGAGAAGGCGGAATCAGGCGGTGAAAGAGATGATGGAAGAGGTGGCCTATGTAATTTAATTAAGATTAAGATCGGTGTTGTCGATCCTAATTAATCAAAAGCCACCGCCTCCACCATCTACACTCCCGGCCAAGCTACGCTTTCTTAATTCAATCAGACTCAAACATATTATGGAGTGATGTTTATATTTATAGAGTGAATAGTCGAGTACTTCATAAATTTAATTGCTTGTTTGTTACGAAAATCTAAAAAAAACCTAATGTAGACATAATACAATTAAGGAAGCATAAGAATGTATATATAATAGTAGCTAATTATATCCTGATAACCGACAAAAAAAAGTTTATGCTAAATCACTTGAGAATCTAAATCTAAACAACTAATTTTTTGTTGTTGTAAGAAATATCTATACATTAATATCGTGAAAATTTAATTTTATTTCATATTGTAATTAAGATTGTAGTATTATAAGGTGATAAGATTACTTCTCTTGCAAGTTAGGTTAAATTACACAAAAATATGTTAATACAACTCCATAGTTAAAACGGGAGATTTTTTAAATGGTGAAACTGTTTTGAAAATCTAAATACAATTATCTAGAACCCAAACATGTTGCAAAGTCACCCTTTCTCGAACAAAGTGGATGTCCAACTACAGTGACGAACGCAAAACAAATTTTAAGGGCGACTACTCCTATGAAGTCAATAATTCGAGAATTATCGACTAGTTTAGTTAGTCAATATTCTTAAATATGAAAAATTTATACATTTAATTATAAAATTATATTTTAGGGAGTAAAATATTAAATGTGAATAAAAAAACTAGAACTATAATTCGAGAATTGTCGACGAGTTTAGTTAGTCAATATTTTTAAATATGAAAAATTTATACTTATTTGATAATAAAATTTTATTTTATTGAGGAAAGCAATAAAATGTGAATGAAAAAACACTAAAATAAAACTATTGAGAATTGAACCTTGGTGGATTACATATAAAATTGAGTAATAAATCATTTTAACTAGTTAATTTTCATGTTTTTAAAACAAATTATTTTAAATTTAGCCATATTCAAATCTAAAATTTACATAGATATTATTAGCAAGTCCGGCCGAAGGAGGGGCACGGCCCACCCATGCCCACCCCTAAGATCGTCAATCTCCAACTATATATGTTTGGTACGTTGATGATGAAACATATTAATCGTCACATCTGTGGCAGACACATTATCATTGTAGACGAGCGATAAACGAAAGCGAGAACAATGGATTTCAAGAAGTAGGTTTCGTAGTTAGACCACCATATTGAGTCATTGACTACATCATGATATTTAGCTTCAACACTAGATCAAGAGACTCTAAACATGTCCAAAATATACTATGTCCTTTAATAGCTCCCACTATCCCCCTCTTGCTTCGCCTATTATGTTGACTTAAATGTGCATATGTTTTCAAGATTTGAACTCTAAATTTTTGTTGAAAATGTGAGTTTTTAATCCTTGCATTGGATGTACCAAAACCTTTTGTATTGGTTGCTTGTATTTCATTACAACAAATTCATCACATAATAGTGTACCTTTTTTAGATATCGTTTCTTATTTCACTAATGTAGTTTTCAATGTCAAAGGGTGTGTTTGTCGGGTACTAAAAACAAGTTGGAATTTTACAACTACTTACGCCAAATCGTATAAGCGTTGTTTAGTTGACACAAAAAAACTAGCTAATTAGTTGTAAAACTAATTTTTTTGAGAAAGCTAGTTTCTAAACCTTTGTACTAATTTTTTGTAGCTTTTAAAAATAAAAATAATTATTTTTCAAATAAGGCTATCCCCATTTATTTATTAAAAAATAATTATTTTTCAAATATTCAACTATTATATATTTTATGTATCAAGTGGAATATAAAATTATTATATATTATAATAAACTAGTTAAACATTACCAAACACTATTTATGTATTTTTTTTAAAAATCTAACTACTTTTATAACTAATTTTACAACTCCAACTAAACTCTAAATAATTTTTACTATAACTTAACAACATAGCCTAAATTTGCTAGTTTTACAACTCCAACTAAACTCCAACTAATTAGCCTAAATGTACTAATTAAGTTCATTAGACATTGAAAACTAGTTTTGGTGAAATAAGATCGTGTACACTTAATCTTTGTACGTATATTCCAACACATTATTGGTCAAGCACGAATCTATTATTCTTTCGTGTCATATTAAGTCAGTACTAGTCTAAAATAACATTGATTTTTTTCAAAAAATTTATTGTTAGGGATTAAATCAGTTTTCGGATGAGGTTGGATTTGGGTATGTTACAAATTAAGATATAATAAGAGGTTAATTAGGGTACAATATGATTTGGACAAGAATTTGCAAATAACCAACTCTGTATCTGGATGTAATGTGGAACTAATCTAACCGACTTAATCACTCGGAAATGGAAAGTCAGGAATACCAAAGATCGAGCGACGGATTCAATCGCAAGAAAAGAACTTTGGGTTAGATGAGTTCTCGAACTTTTGGTCTTTGATCGGAGAAGGCGGAATCAGGCGGTGAAATAGATGATGGAGGTGGTGGCTTATGTAATTTAATTAAGATTAATATCGGTGTTATCGATCCTAATTAATAAAAAGCCACCGCCTCCACCATCTATACTCCCGGCCTGACTACGCTTTCTTAATTTAATCAGACTCAAACATATATTATGGAGTGGATTGTTTATATTTATAGAGTGAAGAGATCATGGTTTTGTTTGGTCGAAGAGAATAAATTTAATTGCTTGTTTGTTACGAAAACCTAAAAAAAAAAGCTAAGGTAGACATAATACAATTAAGGAAGCATGAGAATCTATGTATATATATAAAAGACGCAAGGAATAAGGCTACTACGTTGCGCCACCTAGGATTTTTCTACGTGTCGTTCCTACGTTAAGTCATCTAGGATTTCGCCACATAGGATTTTTTATTTTGAAAATTTATATATGTTAATACTATTTTAGGATAATATATAAATAGGATAAATTAATCTAGGAGAAAGTCTATCTAAAATAAAGATGTTATCTATTATATATTAGGAATTAGGATAGATCTAAAAGATTTTATCTAAAATTAAAATAAATTATTGAGCATTAGATATTATATATTAAGATAGACATATTAATTTAGTTTTTCCAATTGAATTTCTATCTATTTATATGACAAAAATTAAATTCGAATTTTATTTAAAATTAAAGAAAATTATTTTATCTTTATTTTTTTATCTATTTATGTAAAAGATTTATCTTAAATAAAATTCTGATAAAAAATAGAACTTTTATTCTAGATAATTACTTGCGTAAATTGACTTTTTATAAAAAAAAAATACGTTATCTTTTCCATAATTTTTTTTTGAATTATTTATGTAAATATGAATGATTTTCTTATCATTAAAAAATTCATTCTTTATTTATATTTTTTAATTGTTTCTTATTAATTATATTTTTAATTTTTATTCAATTTTTTTAAGAATTGAATTTGATAAAAACATTACAAGAATTTAGATTATTTTTACTTTTTTATATTTTTTGTAAAAGATTTTTAAAATTAAATGATTCTAATTTAAATAATTTTTATTTATATTTTTGCATAAATAAATTATCATTCAGCCATCAAAATTATAGTGGACTCACCTTAATAATTTTGGTCCCGTTTAACATGACATCAATTGTAAATTTTTATATAATTTTTTTCGAATAATTAAGTTTTTTATATTAAATTAAAATAACATTCATTAAATAAATTAAGTATTAAATTCATGAAGTCGTGCATGGCACGACGGGTATGGCTAGTGTATATATAATAATAACTAATTATATCTTGATAATCGAAAAAAAAAATTATGCTAAATCACTTGAGAATCTAAATCTAAACAACTATTTTTTTGTTGTAAGAAATATCATATCTATACATTAATATCTTGAAAATCTAATTTTATTTTATATTGTAAGATTGTAGTATTATAGGGTGATAAGATTACTTGTCTTGCAAGTTAGGTTAAGTTACAAAATATATGTTAATCTACTATATATATAAAAGCAATAAGGTTTGGAGCCTTCACGTTGCGCCACGTCAACTTTTTCCACATGTCGTTCTATTATTAATCCACATAGGATTTTGCCACATGTCATTTAATCCTTGCTCCATAAAAAATTTTATATTAATTATTCTTTCCACTTCATATTCCATATGGCAAATTTTTTCCACTTAATTAAAATTTATTTATTTCCCAAATTTAGATAATATCTTAATTTTTGGTAGGAGATAATATCTTAACTAAAAGAATTTAGCTAATGGTTGAATTTTTTCTTTATAAACCAATAAAATATATATGCTTAATCTTTTTAACATCCTTTTAACAATTTTGGTAGGAGATAATATCTTAACTAACCATATTTTCAAAATATATCTTTTTTGCTTTATTTTCTTCATATTTTATCTCTTTCTTTTAAATTAAACCTATTTATGAAATATTGTCAAGGAAAATGAGCAATGTAGATTATTTTATCTTAATAATCTATGTTTATTCTCAATTTAAACTTAATAATCTAAATTTAATTTGTTTTATTTGATTTTAAAAAATAAAATAATTTTTATACATATAACGAACAACAAATTACCTATATTAAATTTTATAATATATTTTTATTTATTAATATTTTTTATAGTGTATCTAAAAAATATCGAGTCGTGCATGACATGACGGAAACAACTAGTATAACTCTATAAAAAATGGAGATTTCTTAGTAGTGAGATTGTTTTGAAAATCTAAATACAATTATCAGATAACCGTGCGTGGATAATTTCCTGCAAGTTAATATGGAATATATATTTATTATGTTATTATATTTATTATGTCATGGAAGATATATTTATTCAGGATATTTATTATCCTTGATAGATGAACAATATGGGAGGCGATTATATCTTTATTCGCAAGATAATAATCTCGTCTTGCTTGGAGTGCAAGAAACCTGCTTGACCCATTAAACAAGGCACTCAGCTGGGCATAGGGTGTTCGAACTTCTCTCCTCCTTTCCCATAAATACTGAAACCCATGCCCAACCATGTCAAACTCTATGTGAAGAACCCAACCATGTCACATTTTCGCGAACAAAGTGGATGTCCAACTCTATGTGCTTGGTACATTGATGTTGAACCGAACTGTTTGTCAGATATGTAGTAGACACATTATCAGTGTAGACGGGCGACACACGAAAGAGAGAGAGAGAGAGAGGACAATGGAGTTCAAGGAGTAGTATATTTTGTAGCTTGGAACATTCTGCAACAACATTGGCCACACCGCAATATTCACCTTTAGCACTACCTAGTTTAATAGCTCCCACTAGCCCCCTCTTGCTTTGCTTTTTTTTTTTTGAACGATAAGGGGTTAATTCATTCACATTAAAAGTAGTTACAAAAAACCTAGTTAAACTAGGTAGTGTTTGGCTCATCTAAGCCTATTCTAGAGTACCATTTTCTTGATTCTCTATTGTGCTTTCTCCACCTAACTTGGACACAATCCCTAACATGAATGATTGCTAGCTTCGCACACTCATCACTTGTCACAACCTTACATTGAAAGACTTTGCTATTCCTAGCTCTCCATTTAAAATACACCACAACGCTCATGCTAGCTATCCATACATTGAACATGAAGCTCTTTTTTTTTTGACATCCTTTCTAAAGCTCCTAGCCACTCTTTTAAAGAATGATACCTTCTTCCCAGTTTGGTCCAAGTTAGGGCTTTGTTAAGCACATTCATGGAGAATTGGCATTTGAACCAGAGGTGCTCAAAAAACACTTTATAATAACATAATAAGCAAAGCAAGAGCGAGAACGAGAGATGAGGCAATCAAAAAACATTTATAATTGTTCAATTTGGGAAAAAATTAGGCACGACTAAATTTTATTCGAAGACATGCATATTCATGTAAAAACTTTCAACTACATGCACAAAAATATGTGCTTTTTAAAAATGAATTCATCTATTCCAATTTTTTCGAATTTTTGAAATAACATGATTGGTTATCATTTTTCTCTTTTTTTTGATAGAGGTTTTTTTATTTTTCTCTCAAGAATGTGCGCAAAGCTTCTTACGTACATCTATTACACATATTTGCACAAAAAATTCAAGGCACACAATGTCTGTTTAAATATGCTTAGATATTGACTTAAATGTCCACAAATTTTGTACGAAATGTGTGTTGTTTTTTAATTAAAAGTAAAACTAAAATTCAGCTATTTGACAATAATAAATGAATTTAGTTAGAATGCACCAAAATTGATATATGGACTAAATCCATCTCAAAGGCAATGGGCATGAGGATGCGCCCGAAAAACTGAACTTCATAAGATCACTAAGACAACTCCTTGAAAAACAAACAAATCCTCCCCAAAAAACGCGTAATCACACGGATTAAACTCATACAAATCAGTAATTCACTATGGTTTAGTACACTAACCACTATGATAGTGTAATAAAGCAACCTTGTTGTCATGTTTGTGTTCAGACAGCATCTAGCACCAAAACAAGAGCTATTATCAACAAATGACAAGCTTGTACAATTAGATAAGCATCTTGTAAGATAATCATCACCAGCAAACAATCCCCAACGTGTCAAAAATCAAGAAGAATTTGCGGTTTTTCTACAGATTTGGGCAAGCGAAATTTTAAAAAATATAAACAAAATACCCAAAATCTGAGTAATATAAATTTTACTGTACTGAAAGTGTAACAAAAGCATGCTGGACAAAAGTAGTTAGATTATAATCTTTGATATCCATATAAAAAGTATAAAACTGTTACCCAAAATTGATGCTGTCGTGATTGGGAACAAATCTGACCAGCAGAATGAGGCTTCTACAGCATCCTCATTGAGCAGCAATTGTCTTTTTAGGTCAACCATGGAAGACTTGTACAAAAGGCTCTTCAAAAAGAACTATAAAGTGTTTAGTTGACAACTTGACATCTCCCTCCAGGAATTTCGTCCTTCTCCGCAAAGAATTTCTTCAAAGAGCTTATTAATGTTGTTTCCCTTAGCCTACATTTTTTTCCGATTACTTATAGTATAAGAGGTTTACTGATACAAGAAACAAACAGTAGGTCAATTAAAATAACAGCATGCTCGTTGCTCACCTTCACTCCAACAGCAATGGCTGTTTTAAGCTTGACTAGTTCCCCTAATCTGAGAGAGCCTTCCCTTTTCTCTTTGATGAAAATAATCGGAACGCCTCTAGAAGCAGCTAGGCTTGGAAGATGCTTAGTCAGCCACCTGGGGTTGCAATCAGATGCCACTAACACAGCCTGGTTTTGACATCAATCGGGATGTATCATCTCAATAAAGTAGTTATTTCAAGAATAGATATAATCTTTCAATATTCCTTAGCCTGCAATGGTGCACTTAAGCCTGTGATTTTAGAAGCAGTCAAAAGATATAAAAAAAACAATCCTTTGAGCACGAACCGGGCTTATCTTCGATCTTTGGAGGTATTGATCAATGATCAATAATATTTTGAGCTAAAGATTCTTACTTTTAGGTGTTGATCAATAATAGTTGTGACTTGTGACTTGTGAGCCTACAAAGATTCTTGCTTTTGACTAGAACTCTAAAAGTGAGACTATGAAAATCATGCTACACAAAAACAGTCCAATGATAAAGAGAGACCATCCTTATTGACAATTGAACAGGGAAAATTCCAAACACACATGCCAAGAAACGTGATATTATAAACAGACATAGGTTAATTTGTCAGCTAAAACAACAGGGATCGTGATCGGAATTGTTGAATTACCGAGTAAAAGTATCATTAGAACATAATTTAGGATTCGAAAGGCTAACTTGTGTAAACAACCATGAGTCTATGATCATTGTGTACAGCATAGAGAAAGACCAACCTGAAGATTGGCAGACACAGGAAACCGCTTGCTACCAGATGTATTATGCGGTGGCATCCGTTCAAGTATTCTTGTCACTTCATTCACTCCCATGGCGAAACGTTGCTGTTGTTCATACATAAAATTGGAATGATGATAAATTAGCAATTGATTACCCCAATACCCCATGGAGGCATGAATATAGCTTGGGAATCAATCAATCAATCAGACATACCTTGAACCAGAACTTATCAGGAACAGTTCTATTTGCTTTCTTTTCAGCTTCGATTGCACTGTCATTCATATACCACACAAACATATATATATATTCAAAAAACATTCGATGTGTCAAAACAGTGCCTTGAGACTAGAATCATACTTGCAAATTGACTTCAGAAGGATCGAAAGACTCTCCCCTTCAAAGCAGCTGCATTCAATTACTCAGAATTCAGTCCCCAATCTAATAATATCAACAGGGAGAAGGCAGCGGAATTCAGACTTACTGTTCATCATCCTTCTGTAAAGAAGAGCTGTCTTCTGAGGCGCCATTCTTGAGGACGACAGATTTATCCGAGTTTTTCTTTCTAGATTGCATCGTTATATGCTGGTTGATTGTGGACTTGATGATGAATTCTTACTCTCTAGTCTCTTCACAGAGCCTGATGTGTATGAATGCAAACCTAGTTGTTGAAGAAGGAAGAAGACCCGTCAAGGCGTCAACTGTATAATCAGTGGATTATTGGGCCTATTAGTGATACACTCGTTTTGGGCCGGCGTAACGGCCCAATTCACATGCCTTTGTTTCGTTTCTCTCTTGACTAATATTTTTTATTTGTCTCTCTCTTGACTGGTATTGTGAGCTTCATTATCTCCGCTTTCATTTGGGGCCTGCCATGAGCGAGTGATTCATCATCCCACAATTCTTGTTGATCACGGTAAATCAAGGTTAGTTCCCAAGTGCTTTAATCATTTTACATGTTTAATCATAGTTATTGTGAGGATTTGAAGTTAGGGTTTATGGTTTTGAAACTCGAATCTTGTAAATTCTGAGACTGAATTCTGTATGAGCAGTCGAGCAGATTGTGTGATTGATTGGTGCTTGTATATAATCAGTTTGAAATTCAGATCAATTAGACCTGGTTTTTCATTTGTAGCTTTCGTTGTAATAGAGAATGCTTCCCTAAATTTCATTTGATTAATCAGGTAGAATTTCAGATCAATTAGACCTGGTTTCTCTGACTGAATCTCTCCCATCTCTTACACATATTGGTACTGGTTAGTCCTTGCTCCTTACTGTTTGATTGTTGGTTATTGTTCTATCAATTAAAAATAATGGTTTGTCTGCTTTGGTTTAACTGCCTAACTTTGTGGTTACTGAAATAGGAGAGTTAGAGGCTTGTGCAGGGTTAGTGTATAAATTAGGCAGATAAGTGTTCTTGTAAGGTATGTAAAATCAATGAGAGTTTCTTGCTCCCCAAACACAATGTTCTCCCTTCCTATATGGTCGGTCACAATTTGATCTGATTGTTACAATTACCTGAGGGTAGGATAGGAATTGAGAATTTGCACTGGGAAGTTTTGCAGTTATGATTTATGAATACTTCTATGAGTTTTGATCGTTAATTTTGTTTGATGAATTCCCCTTTTTAGATGAACCTTGTTCATTGCTTGTAGTGAAATGCTCAACCCTAATCATTCCTGTCCTGCTTTTCTAGATTATGAACAGGATTTAGGGCTAAAACTTCCAAGATATGTGATTTCTCAAATGGCTTGAAGGAAGAATTCTGTCATTAGTAGATATGTTGTTGTGCTGTCAAAAATAATTTTGTAGCTTCTAAATTTTGGTGGACTCATAGTTCATACTTTTTTGTAATGCGTGCAAGGATATAAAGTTCTAATTCTGCTTTCTTGGGTGCTTGGGCCTTGGGGTGTCCATTAGAATTTGGTACTATCAAACCTCTGATAATCCAGTCAATATCTAGTTTTACTTAAATGTTTTTCTTTTTTTTAAGTAAAATTCATGATCAAATTCAAAAGTTGCAAAGATGCAAAAGCTTAGACTTTTGTCTTATAAGAAAACATAGCAATCTTTTTTTTCTGACAGATTGATTCTGGTTGAAATAGCACGGAATGGGTAATGCTCCTTCAACGCTTACTCAGTATGACATTGAAGCCGTTCAAGAACATTGCAACCATTTATGTGAGCCTATCCTGAATTATCTCTGTGATATTTATTAGTATGCAGAACAGCAAATGTGCAGATATAACAAGTTCCATACAAGTTTGATATAAAGTAATTTCTGTGTATTTCAGTTTCACAGCAAGAGATAGTGTCTTTATATGAGAGGTTTTGTCAGCTTGACCGGAATGCAAAAGGATTTATTTCAGCTGATGAATTCATGTCAGTGCCAGAGTTTGCACTGAACCCATTATCTCAGGTTCATATTAGATTACTTGTCATCTGTATATGCTGTTCTATCTATGCTTTTGAGTGTTTGCTTATCTTTATAAGTGATTCTACTTGCACAGAGGCTGTTGAGAATGGTCGATGGTTTGAACTTTACAGACTTTGTGGGATTTTTGTCTGCATTTAGCGTCAAAGCTAGTATGCAGCAGAAAGCAGAACGTAAGATAACTTTCAATTCTTGCTAATTGTGGTGACATTGCTGTCAATTTTTAAAGCACTAGTTGAACCTGGACATGGAAATTTATCATAGCTACTGACCCGAAACCGACGAGTCGCATTCCAAGTTGACCTAATATCCTGAACCCAAAAATAGTGGGCCTTGGATTATGTCTGCTCTTATATACCTTTTGTTGAACTAGTATTGGATTTTGGATCTCCACTATCTCATATTTTTGCATCCTGTGATCTTCAAGATGCATTTGTTCTGTAATGGTGTATTTAACTGTATTGTAATTCCCTTCTTTCAGTTATCTTCAAAGTTTACGACTCGGATGGTAATGGGAAGGTCACTTTCAGTGACATATTGGAAGTGCTGCATGATTTGACTGGTTCATACATGTCTGACAAGCAAAGAGAGGTAAAAGAAGATCAACTAAGTTTCATTGCATCTTGCCTGTATGATATAAGGCATTTTCTGTTGTGAGGCTTGTGAATTTGAAATGATCAATTTTTTTTTTTTTTAATATACAAAACATATATTAAGCTTAATGTTTTGATTTCCTGCACTTCTTCTACTCCAATATTAACAGACTTAACCCTGGCTCTTTTCTTGTCATAAATAATGTGGTCACCACAGTCCACACTCCTACAACACTCTGAGCATATCTATATATATGATTATGTTTTTCTATGAAGAATTTAGGCTTTGAAAATACTCACATTTCTCAACTTAAGATGTTATGGCAGTAAAAAAAGTGAGAATTTTTTTTGATTCAAAGAAGAGCTTTAAAAGAAAATGCTCAATCAAGTTTTGCTTGAATCCGTCAATTGCCCAACATCATCACCCAGAAAAGTCCCGCTCCAGAGGATTTGGGGGGTCAAGATGGGGGCACCCATAGCCTGAACATGTCAGGAGGATGTGCCCGAAAGACCCAGGGAAAACTAAAATTCAGCTATGTGACAATGATAACTGAATTTAGTTAAATGCACCAAAATTGATATCGGGGTTGTATCCATCTCAAAGGCATTGTATAAAAGCCAATGAGCATGAAGATGCGCCCCAAATCTCCACTTTCTTTTCATAATTGTTGAGAGCAGTAATTTACCTCCCCTACTGTGCCTTACATGATACTCCGCTGCTGGTTTATTGCGTTGCTTGACTACTCCTTTATTTGTTCGGTGATTTAATAAACTTCCTTGATTCCCTGGATTTGGTTGCTAACTGGATTTTCTTCGTGACATAGGAGGTGTTGTCTAAGGTATTGGACGAAGCAGGATATACCAGGGATTCTCAGTTACTTTTGGATGATTTCATCAAGGTACTCACTCACCCTTCCATCTTATTCTTGTTTCCTCACTTTGCAACTAAAAGTGCTAAAGGCAACTGCTATTCGATATTCATATATTGTACTGGTTTTTAACAATTTCGACGTTACTAGATATAGACCACTTACTGGCTTATTCAAAGCTATCTTCTGTAAATAATCTAGATTTTGTTTGATTGCTTTTATCCAGATTCTTGCAAATTCAGGCTTAAAGATGGAGGTGGAAGTTCCAGTTGATTGAAGTCTTCTATCACCCATTGTCTTCAAAATTACGAAACAACTTATGTTGAAATCTTGGCTTAAGAAACAACCCTCTTGCATTTGTACCGAGGTTAGATACCAAGACTAGTGCCTTTCATTCACATTTGGGTTAACATTAAATAAGGGGACAATCCATAACAAAATTCACCTTGAAATGAAAATCCCAATATAGTAATATACTTGCAAATTACAATCTTACAAAAAAATGTGCTCATATTCAATCATTTTTACATATCTTTTCTTAGACAAAAGAAAGAAAGACGAACCAATTTGGAAAAAAAAAAAAGAACTTGTGCAATTGTACATGATCTTATTTCACAAAACCACTCAAATCAACTTGTAAATCTCATCTTCCACCATCCAAATGTACCAAAAGTACATGATCTGTACTAGTGCTATTCCCATACGAAGTACTTGTATTCCCATACCTTTCAACCGTAACTCCAATCGATCCGCTTGATCTTGGTTCCACATTCAAACCATGATCAACACATCTATTCTTCACTTCAATCCACAAGCTTCCTAATTCCATGGCCACCTCCTTCATAGTAGGCCGTTCATCTGCTTTCACACTCACACATCACTTTTATCAGTTAACTGACTAGATTGAATAAACTCTGGGTCTAAGTATCCCAAAGTACCCTTCACCTTAGTGTACAACTCTGTTTCATTCTGAGGCGCCAACTTTGAAATGCCGAAATCAGACACTTTTGCATTGTAGTTTTCATCCAAGAGGATATTGTGTGGCTTAATATCACTATGGATGATTGTTGGCCTATGATCTTGGTGTAAATATCCCAAAACTCCCGCCGTTTCAACTGCTATCTTGAGACGGGTCTCCCAAGGTAAAACCGAGTTGTCGCCTTGTTCACCATACAAGTGATCAAGAAGAGTTCCATTGGTGATGAACTCGTACACAAGTAACGGCTCAGACGTCTCTAAGCAACAACCATAGAATCCCACCACATTTTGGTGTTGAATCTTTGAGAGAAGGACCACTTCATTAACAAACTGATCAATTTCATACTTATCAACTGATTTGGACTTCTTGATTGCAACCTCTCTTCCATCTAATAAGTAACCCATGTACACAACACCAAAACCACCACGACCCACAATTCTATCCTCATCAAAGTTGTTGGTTGCTATCTCCATCTCTTCTGCTGTGAAGACTTTGAAAGCGTTTTGAGCATCTTCTAATAGAGATAAACTTTCTTGCAAGACTAGCCCTCCATTTTGTTTGAAATACTTGTTCCTACGCTCGTTGATCCTCTTTATCCTCAAGTATCTCCATAAAGCAAAGCTTGCTATAATCAGAACTATCAACACCATAGCTGAAACTGTAGCAAAAATCCCATGTTACTTCTTTTAGTTTCAAGAAAGAAAGTATCTTAAGATAAATCAATGAAATGAGCAAAAAGGACATGACTTACCAATACTTGCAAGCTTAACTATCTTTGATTTGCAAGTCTTGTGCTTACATATGTCTGAAAAAGTCATGAAAACATAAGACATAAGTTCCTACTCTTTACAATACATTATATTGCATTATCATAAGAAACGCGTACCTTCACAACCGTCCGTAATGTAAGGGTTTCCCTCATAGCCAGAAGAACATTCACAATAATAGCCAGGGCCATTTCCTGAGTCCACACAAGTTGTATGATCTCCTTTACAAGCATACTCTTCAGAACTTTTCGCCATTGAGCAATTATGATCCTTTAAAATGGCCCAATCAAGAACCGTCGGAGCAACCTTCCTCTTCCAATTCATAAGATCACTAACTCCTTGAAACGCAAACGAATCCTCCCCAAAAAACGCGTAGTCACACGGATTGAACTCATATGAATCACTATGGTTTAGTACACTAACCATTGTGATATTGTAATAAAGCAACCCTGTTGTCATGTTTGTGTTCTGACAACATCCAGCACCAGAACAAGAGCTATTATCAACAGCTGATGAGCTTGCACAGTAAGATAAGCATCCTGTAAGATAATCATCACCAGCAAACAATCCCAACGTGTCGCAACCAATTGCTGTGAACTTGTTTCTTGTGTTTGAAAATGGGAATTTGGGAGATGAGACTGAGAGAATTTGTTGTGTGTTGTTTATGTGGCCTGATTCGTTGTAGCAAGCGCTCGCTACAGGAGTGTAGACGATGAGCTCGTGGGTGTCTATGGAAATGCTTTGTATTTGAAGTAGAGGATCAGAGCCTGCCATAAATGGAGTTTCTGATTCACAACTGATGTTGAAATCTTGGCTTAAGAAACAGCCTTGTTGGATTCCAAAAGGGTATGGGATTGAAACATTGCCACATTTTTCTGGGCAGTTTGGGTTGCCAAAAGGGTATGAGTTTTCGCCTTTTCGGTTGATAGAAGTGCAAGTGCAATGAACAAAAGCAAGGCTTTGGAAGCCATCACTTTCTTGTTTTTGTATTTTTTTTTTTTTTTTTGCTCTCCTCTTTTTGGTGTGATAAAGAATGTGGGTTAAAGATTGAGAATTCTTTAACAGATTTATATAGATAGGTTTTAACTATTAGCAACTAGCATGATATCTTGATTTTTGATGTTTAAAAAACTGATATAGAAGAGATTAATCATTGATCATATGAGAATTGCAGGTTTATCTTTTTTTTTTTTGTTCATGCAAATTGTTTTGTTCAAAATCAGGAATTGGTCATATAAACAAGGCTGTGTGATTTAAGAATTAAGACACAATAGTTTGCAGCTTTCAATTTGAAGACTTATATGGCGGTATAGTTTATAAAAATCATAATATTTTTTTGGTAGAAATATAAAAATCATAATATTGGTTTAAAGTAATTATCCCAGTTGCCCATGTGAAAGGTTTTAATTGGTACTAACAATTATAATTTATTTTAATATTTTGCTATTGTTTCATTTTGAATAGAATGTGTCTTCTATAAAGTTTGACCCAAAACTGAAAGTCTTCCACACTACAAATTTTATAGAAATCTTTTTCAGTCAAATAAAGACAAGCCATCTCTTTAATTTTTTGTATATATAAACATCTTGTTATTAAAGGACAAATTGAATCATAATTTGTCCTTCTGAGGTTAGGTGAGTTTTTGGATGGATTGGATTCTGAAGCTTCAGATTTTGTTTCAACTTAGGTATTCACATCAGCATTTAACAGAGGAGTAAAGCAAACTGTTCAAAACAATACAAGATCATAAAAAAAATACACTACACACACAATACATCATTCATTACCCTATGTATGATACAAGAGGCAAATTATACACACTATACAAAAAAACTTCATACACACAACAATCTGTATTACTAGTATTTAGCCTAAAACACATCTTTACTTATAAGGTGATCTCATCTAGGATTTAACATGGAAACCATAAGTACATGATCACCACTATGGCTATATCTAAATGTAGATGTGGCTTCGCCTTGTCGGTTTTCAGCCTTTGATCTTTGTTCTATCAACGAATCTTGAGACGTCCACCATTGCTTCACTTCCATCCATAAGCTTCCCAATTCCATAGCCACCTCCTTCATATTCGGCCTATCTTCACCTTTAACACTTACACATCTTCCTGCAAGTCTTGCAACTTTCTTAAGTTGCTCAACATTTTCCTCATCCACGATCAATCTATCAAAAGCTTCAACTAATTGTCCCTCACTCACTGAAGTTTCAAAATACTTCACCAAGCTTCTGTCTTCCTCGTCCCTATCAAATGAAAAAACCCTTTGTCCAGTGATGAGCTCTAAGAGCACTACTCCAAAGCTATAAACGTCGCTTTTCTCAGTCAATTGACTAGTTTGAATAAACTCCGGATCCAAATACCCTAAAGTGCCCTTCACTTTAGTACAAAGATCATCCTCATTTTGTGGCGCCAACTTTGAAATACCGAAATCAGCCACTTTGGAATTAAAATTGTCATCCAAGAGAATGTTGTGTGGCTTTATATCACTATGAATGATTGGTGGTCTATGATCATGGTGCAAATATGCCAATACTCCTGCTGTTTCTGATGCTATTTTAACCCTGGTCTTCCATGACAACAATTCCTTAGTCCCTTCACTATAAAGGTTGTCAAGCAGCGTTCCATTAGTAATGAACTCGTATACAAGCAAAGGCACCGGTGTCTCTAAACAACACCCATAAAAGCCAACTACATTTTGATGTTGAATTTTGGATAAGAGGACGACTTCATTGATGAACTGATCGATTTCGTATTGTTCAACTGATTTTGACTTCTTGATTGCAACTGCTCTGCCATCTGATAAGTACCCTTTGTAGACTACACCGAATCCTCCACGACCCACAATTTGGCCTTCATCAAAGTTGTTGGTGGCTTCCTCCATTTCTTCCGCGGTAAAGATCTTGAAGGCGGTGTGTGCATCTTCTAATAATGTCAAGTTCTCTTGTAATATAGGGCCTCCATTTTGGTGGAAGTAACTTCTCCTCCTTTTCAGTAGCCTTCTTTTCCTGAAGTGCCTCCATAACAAGTAAATGCTTACCACCACGAATATCCCAAATATAGACGCGCCTGTATTGTGATCAAAACTTAACAATTGTCAGATTCCGACGATTTAGCATGCTTTATGTTCAACTGTTGTTTGTCAAGGAACCACAAATCAAGGCATTAATGTCCAAGTTATAAGCTAATGCTCTTGTATAGGAACTTGGGGCTAGGAAAGATGCTGAACATGAGACTCGGAAAAGAGAAAAATAGAAAGTACAAGAATGGAACAAGATAAAGAGATGACTTACCTATGGATGTGAACTTGATTATCTCTGATTTACAAGTCTTGTGTTTACATATATCTGAAAACCCACAAACAAGCTCATTTAGAGTTTGATCACACACACACACACACTAAAGAAGAATCGAGTAAAAAAGGCGCGCATACCTTGGCAGCCGTTTGGAATATAAGGATTGCCTTCAAACCCATCAGAGCATTGGCAACGGTAACCTGGACCGTTGTCAGATTCAACACATACCGTGTTTTCCATAGTACAAGCATATTCAACCGAAGATCTTGCCACAGCACAACTCTTATTTCCAATAGACCATTGAAGAACCGTTGGAACAACATGAGTGTGTCCAAAATCATGGAGATCAGCCTTTTTGAACTTGTAAAAATGCTCATCAGTCAAGAAGGCATAGTTACAAGGAATGGACACAGACTTGTTAGGAGGAGCATACTTCAAAGCGCTTAAGACAGCAATCGAATAACTAAATAATCCTTTTGGTAGACTAGGAGATTGACAACATCCAGCACCTGTGCAAACTCCATCATCTACAGAGCTGCTGTTACAAAATGAAAGACAGCCACCAGCGAAGCTGTCGTTGCCAATTAAGGCAATGGAGTCACATCCAATTGAGGTGAATCTGTTTCTTGTAGGAGAGACTGGGAATTTTTGGGTAAAGATTGTGTAATTCTTTAAGGTTGTATTTGGATAATAGTAACAATCTTTGATTACAGGCGTGGAAATGCTAAGCTCTCCGTTTATAGATAAGTTTACTACAGGAAGTGTGTAAGTTGAGTTACCTATGGAGGGAGTTCCATTGCAGTGTACAAAAAAGTCTTCATTTAAGTAACAGCCTCGCTCGGTTCCAAAAGGGTATGGGATGGACACATTTCCACACTTGTCTGGACAGCTTGGATCAATCAACTCAGACGGGTGCACAAAAGCTAACACCACAAGACAAAGGACCGAGTATGTTAGCATTTGATGCATGTTCATCTCTATATAATATGAGGTATGTAACTTTTTGGCTATTGAGATGTTTCTGTGGTAAGAGGAGAAAATGATCTCCAAATATGGCTGTTTAATACATATAAAGGTCTTTCAGAGATTTCAAATGAAAGCAAAGGATTTGTCCAAGGGCTTTTGGTCAAAATAAATTAACATAATATCCATATAAAAAATGCTGAAAAACAATTAAGAAATGGGCAGAGAAGTTAGACTAAGAGAGCACAGCTTGAAGCAGGACATGGTGATTTATTTAATTTTTTAGGGTCAATGATAATGACATGATGTGTTGTTCAAAATTCAAAAGAGTTGAACTTTAAGTTAATAAGAGTAAGAGATTAAGATGATGTACTCAATGTAGCCAGATAATGAATTTGTCACAATCTCGAAAGGGAATTTAAGTATAATTATGGCTGTCGCTATTTTGTTTTATCAATTCCTCAAGTGATGAAAGTTTATCAAGTTCTCAAGTGATGAAAGTTCATATGCTATATACTAGAATATTTCAAATCTGAAGATTTATGAGTTCCTCACAGATTTCTTGTATGTCAAATCCTGTGAATCAGAGTGCATTTGTTTGATTTGTTTACATTGAGTTGAGAGCAACATGATACTCTCATTATTTTACATGTATAAACTCTAGACCAAAAATTACATGTTCTATAAGCTATATGAGTATAGTTTTAGTTCTGGCTAGAAGAGAATAATGGTAAAAGAAAGTAGGAGAGGATTCAGTTAGTAACTTTGCTAGTTTTAGTAGAGGAACTAGTTTTGGTGGAACCATTTACAACCAAAATAGTCACATCAGCAATTAACATAGAAGAAAATGGTATTGTTCCAAAAATAAAAAAAATGTATATGCACACACAATACATCAGTCATCACCCTATGATACAAAAAGCAAATCAGAAGGCAGGTAAAGCAAGAATATTCACAAACCAGAATCACAAGTCTATATCCATATTACTTTATTTTGACATGAAACACTTTTTTTTTAAGTTATAAGGTGACCTCATCTAGGATCTGGCATAGAAACCATGAGTATATGATTATCAGGCCATATCTGAATGAAGTTGTGGCTTCATTATGCTGGTTTTTGCCAACCCGAGTCTTTGATCTTTGCTCTATCGACGAATCTCGAGTCGTCCGCCATTAGTACTAAATCCTAATCAGATAGCAGTTTGTTATTTAATCCCTCTTCTTTTCAGTTTTCAAGTTTTGTATACAACTTGTATCTCAATCATACAGCAAAAAAAATCTAAAATTCATTTTTTCCCCTAAAATTCAAATATTCAGGAAATAGCAGGTGGTAGCAACTGAGTTTAGGTAATCACCATTAGTACTAAATCCTAATCAGAGGATAAGAAAATTAAAGTCTCTAACTGAAATAGACTAATGTCACAAATCCAATTGAAAATCAGTAAATCATCATGCATACATATAATACATATGAATCTTCATTGCAACATGAAACATAATCATGTCAAGAACTGAACAATTTGATTATTCTTCATAAAAAACCTGACATTAAATTCATTCAAAATCAGCAAATCCACCATCTTATCAACCTAGAGAGTCAATTCATGGTTTAAATCAAATCATAATAGCACAAACTCCCAATGAGCCTCCTTTTACAAAACTACAACATAATCTGAGCAAACCAGTACAATAATCAATTATACACACAAGAAGACATGTGCAAAATCTATATCCTTACTTATAAGGTGATCTCATCTAGGATTTAACATGGAAACCATGAGTACATGATCACCACTATGGCTATATCTAGATGAAGTTGTGGCTTCGCCTTGTCGGTTTGTAGTCTTTGATGTTTGTGCTATCAACGACTCTTGAGACGTCCACCATTGCTTCACTTCCATCCATAAGCTTCCCAATTCCATAGCCACCTCCTTCATATTCGGCCTATCTTCACCTTTAACACTTACACATCTTCCTGCAAGTCTTGCTACTTTCTTAAGTTGCTCAACATTTTCCTCATCCACTATCAATCTATCAAAAGCTTCAACTAATTGTCCCTCACTCACTGAAGTTTCAAAATACTTCACCAAGCTTCTGTCTTCCTCATCCCTATCAAATGAGAAAACCCTTTGTCCTGTGATGAGCTCCAAAAGCACTACTCCAAAGCTATAAACGTCGCTTTTCTCAGTCAATTGACTAGTTTGAATAAACTCTGGATCCAAATACCCTAAAGTGCCCTTCACTTTAGTACAAAGATCATCCTCATTTTGTGGTGCCAACTTTGAAATACCGAAATCCGCCACTTTGGAATTAAAATTGTCATCCAAGAGAATGTTGTGTGGCTTTATGTCACTATGAATGATTGGTGGTCTATGATCATGGTGCAAATATGCCAATACTCCTGCTGTTTCTGATGCTATTTTAACCCTGGTCTTCCATGACAACAATTCCTTAGTCCCTTCACTATAGAGGTTGTCAAGTAGCGTTCCATTAGTAATGAACTCGTATACAAGCAAAGGCACTGGCGTTTCTAAACAACACCCGTAAAAGCCAACCACATTTTGATGTTGAATCTTGGATAGGAGGACAACTTCATTGATGAATTGATCGATTTCGTATTGGTCAACTGATTTTGACTTCTTGATTGCAACTGCTCTGCCATCTGATAAGTACCCTTTGTAGACTACACCGAATCCTCCACGACCCACAATTTGGCCTTCATCAAAGTTGTTGGTGGCTTCCTCCATTTCTTCCGTGGTAAAGATCTTGAAGGCGGTGTGTGCATCTTCTAATAATGTCAAGTTCTCTTGTAATATAGGGCCTCCATTTTGGTGGAAATAGTTTTTTCTTCTTTTCATTAACATTCTTTTCCTGAAGTGTCTCCATAACAAGAAACTGCTTACCACCACTACTACTCCAAATAAAGATGCACCTGAATGCAATCAACAGTTGAACGTATGTAAGACATATTTAGGAGATTTAGCATATGCCTTGTTTGCAAACTGTTATATACTTCTAACTTTTAAAAATTTGCACTATATAGCCAATTAGAGAATCAGACTATGAAAAATGTAATGAAGCACAAAATAAAGAACATGAGCCAAAAAATGGAAGGTACAAGGATAATTCAAGATAAAGAGATGACTTACCTATGACACTGAACTTGATTATCTCTGATTTACAAGTCTTGTGTTTGCATATATCTGAAAACCCACAAACAAGGCGATTGAGAGTTTAATCACACACATACTACAGAAGAAGCAGCTAAAAAAGACGCGTACCTTGGCAGCCATTTGGTATATAAGGATTGCCTTCAAACCCATCAGAGCATTGGCAACGGTAACCTGGACCGCTGTCAGATTCCACACATTGAGTGTGCTCCATAGTACAAGCATAATCAACCGAAGATATTGCCTCAGCACAACTCTTATTTCCAATGGACCATTCAAGAACCGTTGGAACAACACGAGTGTGTCCAAAATCATGGAGATCAGCCTTTTTGAACTTGTAAAAATGCTCATCAGCCAAGAAGGCATAGTCACAAGGAAAGGACTCAGACTTGTTAGAAGGAGCAATCTTTAAAAGGCTTAAGACTTCGACTGAATAATTAAATAGCCCTTTTGGTAGATTAGGAGATTGGCAACACCCAGCACCTGTGCAAACTCCTTCATCTACAGAGCTTGAGTTGCCACAAACTGATAAACACCCTCCAGCGAAGCTGTCGTTACCAATCATGGCAATGGAGTCACACCCGATTGAGGTGAATCTGTTTCTTGTGGCAGAGACTGGGAACTTTGGGGTTATGATTGTGTAATTCATGACAGTTGAATTGGGATAATAGTAACAATCTTTGATTACAGGTGTGGAAATGCTAAGCTCTCCATTTGCGGATAAGTTTACTACAGAAAGTGTGTAAGTTGAGTTACCTATGGTTGGAGTTCCATTGCAGTGTACACGAAAGTCTTCATTTAAGTAACAACCTTCTTGTATTCCAAAAGGGTATGGGATGGAAACATTTCCACACTTGTCTGGACAATTTGGATCAATCAACTCAGACGGGTGCACCAAAGCTAATGCCGCAAGACAAAGGAGTGAAAGGACTGAGGATGCTAGCATCTGATGCATGCTCATCTCTATCTATGTAATATGAGATGAGAAATGATCTCCAAATGTGGCTTTTTAATACATATAAAGAAAGGTCTTTTATAAATTTCAAATGAAAGCAAAAGAATTGTCCAAGGACACATGGTAAATGCCGAAAATTCCATTGAAACTTCAGACTAAGAGAACCTGCATCATGCTTATCTGTGTAAATGCTGAAAAGTACTTATAAAACTTGGAGAGAAGGATTAAGAGCACAGCTTGAAACATGACACATGGTAATTGTATTAGATTTTTTTTGGTTAATGATAATGACATATGATGTGTTGCTCAAAATTTATAAAACATCAGAGTTGAACAGTATGTTAATAAGGATCAAATTCAAAGATGATGTACTCAATGTAGCCAGATAACGGATTTGTCACAATCTTCGAGAGCGAAGAAAAGTATAATTATAGATGTTAATATGTTTGGATAAGTCCTCAAGTATGTATGGATGCAATTGTTTCTTTCAAAATTTTAAGCACAAAAATGATTTAGCTAGCTAGCTTATTTTTGTTGTCATTTTCAGGGAAGACCCAGGCTCTTCAAGTCTGACTTTTTGTTTTGTATACAACTTGCATCTCAATCAATCAATCAATCATACAGCAAAAAAAAATCAGCAAATCCACCATGATCATGTCAACCGAGAGGGTCAATTCATGGCTAAATCAAATCCTAATAGCACAAGCTCACACCCAATGAGCCTCTGCTAACAAAAACTACAGCATAATCTTAACAAACCAGTACAATACTTAATTATACACACAACAATCATCACAATCACTAAAAAAATGCTGCACACAAATGTTTTCTTACAGAAAAATAAAACAGTCCAATGCAATAAGAGGATTATTCAAGTCCTCAACAGGCAACATCTCCACATCCTGCAAACAACTTAGACTCCTCTCTTCTCTAATGGAAATCCCATCAACACGCGAAACAACCCGATTGAGGCTACAAATCTCAGCTTCTTTCCTCATAGACGGAGACCGAATTGATCTCCTGGATCTACTATTAGGATCACACAAACTCTTCAAATTCCCCTTCTTCACATTGTTCATAGTGCTGTTGTTACCTTTTCGAAAACTGCGATTTCCCTTGAAATTCTCCACAGCCCTAGAATCCATGGCTCCTCCATTGGTAACAAACCTCCTGCTGGGTGAAGGAGACCTTAAAGGTGGGACCTTTTTAGCTTGATTCGACAATGTGGGTCCCACTGGGTCCCGCCGAAAGCTCTTCTGCCTGGTGAGATTGGGTGAGCTGGCACGCGGCCTCTTCTGTGGCGGCTGAGAGCGCAATTTGGCTGGGTCAAGGAGGACAATTTGGGGGTTTTGCTTGAGAGATGATATTGATGATATGTCTTTTGAGATTGTGACAGAGGAAGAACAAGAAGATGAGGATGATGATGATGATGATGATGATGATGATGAACAAGAGTTGTGGAGATTAGTGTTGCAAGAGAATGAAGTTGAAGAGCAAGAAGAATGAGAAGGAGAAGGGGAAAGTGGGGAAATGAAGGAATTAGGGTTTTGGGATTGGGTTTTCTGAGGAGGGGAGGATTTTAATGGTGGGTTGATCACAAGCTTATCTTGAAGATCAACATCGTCTTCTTTCTCGATTTCGTGTTTCTTCTTCTTGTTGTTGGGTTTGCATTTGCTTATGCAAGAACCCATCTTTCTGATTTTCTCCAATCTGGGTTTGGTTTGAAATTTGAAAGAGAGAAAGAGAGATGGAGATCAAGTTTATATAAAAAGTTTGAATCTTTGAAAGGGGAAAGAATGGCTTTTTGGTGTTTCTGTTGATGGTGGGCACTCCGCACTCAGAGATTCAAATTTTATTGGGAAATTTTGAGTGGAGAATGAAGACTTATGAATCCGTTGGTATAACGGCTATGTGTCAAAAAGGGAGGGAAAAAGTTAGTTGCTTTAATCATTTCACCATATGTAAGTAGTCAATAGCTTTTTTACATTTCCTAATATGTGTTGTTGCCTTGTTGGGTCCTTGTTTTTTTCATCTCTTTATCAAGATTTTTTTTGTAATTTTGCTTTCAATTGAATTAATTTTTTTTATAGATGATTTAGGGTTAACTTGGATCATGATTTTAAAGTTTAAACACAATTTACCAATAACCAATTAGTCTAGTGGGATGAGGTGCTAGGCTCCTTAAGCGTTTGTTCAGGAGGTTCGAAGTTCGAATCTTCCTGGCGGCGTGTATGGAAAAAATTGAATTGGGGGCGCGTGTATGGAAAAAAATTGAATTGGGAGGGTCGCCCCCAGCAATGGGCCTCTGCAGTACCCGGTTCGGACGTAGATTGGCTTCGACTAATCGAACCGAGCGAGAGGTCAAAAATAAAGTTTAAACACAATTTGCGCCGCATGCATGAAAAACAATTAACTTAGATCCTTTGTTTCAAGTCCTATGATATGTGCTTTCAAAAGTAACTATGAACTTATAAATGATCATACATAGTTTTTCTTTATAAGAACAATTTTAAAAGCACACAATAATTTATTTAGTTTAAAGAACACGTACATGTATCATGTATGGTTAATGTAATCGAATTTCTTCCTAAATCTTGAATATATTTTCATACATTTGCCAAGACCAAACACTCAATCTTAAAAGTGATTTTTCGTGAATTCTCGATGGAAGTAAAATTAAGAGTCGGAATCTTAATTCGTGGATTTTGGACGGAAGCAAAAGACGCGGAATCTGGTCGTAGTGGTGGTGAGAACGACGGTAATTTACGTAAGATTCTTTCGAATCCTAAACCAAAGTCAAGTCACCGTCGCTCTCATCACCATCGCGGCCAACCCCAGACATTATTTTGATATGTGGTTTCTTAATGTGTGTATATATATAAAGGGCTTAAAACATAAGCAGCCCCCTGAACTTGTGTCAATTTGTCATATAGACACCCCACCTTTAGTTTGATCTTATTGAATACCTAAACTTAGTAATTGTGGTCTATTAAATACCTGAGTGATGATGTGGCAAGGAGCGTGTATGTAACATTCTAATGGGGCGAGTGCTTTTTGTAAACGTATTCAAATAAAGCTGACATGGCATATATATCCATTAAATTACTTAATATAAGAAAAAGAAAAAAAATATCTTTTTACATGCTCGATATTGCCCCCGTCTTTCTCTCCCATTTTCCATTGCCCTTTCTCCCCACCTTCTTCGTCCTCTTCCAGTCTTCCTCCCCAATTTTACAGCAACTCTAAAAATCTAAAAAACTATTCCTTTTTATTTCCTTCTTTCTGCAAAGTAGAACAAAAATCCTCTTCCTATTTTATAATTAAAAATGGCAAAATGCCCCTTTCTTCTCAAGTGAATCTGGGCGGGTGACCACGAGGACGAAGGCACGGTCTTCGGCACCACCGTCGGCACCACCTTCGACTCCTTGAACCCGGATTCCAACGCCACCAACGTTGAGCCATACCGACCTCCAACGAGCCGCCACGAGCCATTTGAAGCTAGGAGGACAAAGAGTCGATCGAATCTGAGCCATACCCCTTTATTCTCCAAGTTGATGGAATCTAATCCATTTCAATCTAGTTTTAGTTCCACTTTGAACATCTACATCCACCACCATAAACCTCTTTCCATATCCTTCTCTTCTTCTGCAAACATACAATGTTGGAAAAATTTTACCCTAACTCCCAATTTCCAAACTCATATCCAAATTGGCGGTCCAATCTCATCTCCCAATTCGAGAAATCTGACGGATTGACTGTCATTAAAACTCTCGCCACCTTCCTGGAATCCTACAGGTCCAATTTCTTCCACTAATTCCAGATTCGGCGGATTCACCTCCATAGACGACCTCGATGTTGCTCACGTGGTTTAGGAGCACGAATCCACAATATCAAAGTCGAAAAGGATGTTTAACAAATATAACAAATTAGATTTAAGATAGAGGAAAGTGAATGAAAGAAGAATGGGTTGAGAAAGAATGGGTTGGAGTGTCGGCGACATGGAGAGGGAAAGGGAAGGAGGCTGAGAAAGAAGAATGAGTTGAGTAGAAATAGATCATTATTTTTGTTATTATTTGTTTTCCTTATTAATTTTTTTATTTGTTAATTTTTAAAAATTAAAAATATTTATGTGGCATATAAATATTCCATGTCAGCACGCGTGTAAAACACGCCACAAACTTTAATCATCCGGGTGTCCAATAGGATAAAATATGTAAGTTTAGGTACTCAATAGGTCCAAACCAAAGGTGGGGTGTCTATATGACAAATTGACACAAGTTCAGGGGGTTGTATATGTTTTAAGCCATATATAAAGAGGTTAGAAAGGAGATTATATATATATATAGGGAGGTTAACGTAAATTTCAAGCAAATTCAATGATTTTAAAAATAAACCGACTATATAAAAAGCTATTAAAATTTTATATTTTTCACTTGGCAACCTCCAAGTATTATAATATTCATAAAGTGTACCATAATTTGGACAAAATTAGCGAGTTAACCCTAAAATTTGTACATTATTCCAAGCTTGTCCCGTTTGAATTATTCGTGTACGTCTTTTTCCATTAACTTCTGAATTTCTTACCCAAAACATTCGATCCGTTGAATTTCTAACCATTACTTCATTCATAGCTATCAACCAATATCATCAAATTTAACAAGTTGCAAAATTGGGTTTTATAATCAAATCTACTCCCGAATCTTGATTCATTACCAATTCAATCTCCCACATATTCGATATTAAGGTTCGGTGGTTGCCTTTGCTATACGTACTGATCAAAGTAAAACGCTAGCCACAAATTTTGATCGAGAGATCAACACAATTTTATATACATCTAATCAAACGATTACGCCTTAAAAAATAATACAGAAAAACCCGATTCTTCATGTATTCTTGACATAAAGAAAAAAGGTGGAATGGATCGGGTCAGGCCGTAACGGCGATGAGGTTGATGGAGACTTACCTAGAATTAATTTAAATTCCTACCAAAGCCACCATCCACGTCATCGCCATCAAGACCTGATTTCCGGGTCACATCTTTGATCTAACATATTTTGTGATTTCTTAACGTATATATAAAGAGACAAGAAAGGACACCATATATATAAGGAGAATAGCTTAAATCTCAAGCAACGTGTGATATTTTAAAATTTGCAAGATCATAACTAAATACTAAACCGGAGGTTAAAAAAATTATTAAACGACACATGTCGTTTTTAGATTGGACTACACCACCCCTTTTTATTAAAATCAATCTTATATCACTATAATCAATTATAGAAATCTCATTCTTAATTTAAAAAAAAATCTTCTATTTTTGGATATGATAAATGGGAAGATTATTAAGATATTTTATGCTATATATTATACAAATATTAGGATATTTATTTTATTTTTAGATAGAATGCATATGCTAGGTTTAGATAATTAAGTTTAATATAAGGATAGTGTAATATGCGTATAATCTTATATCGCTATAATTAAGTTTATTTTGAACGGTCTCATGTAGAGGTGTCAAACGGGTCGGTCAGGTCGAGTTCGGGTTCGGTTATTTCGGGTTCGGGTTGAGTCGGGTTCGGGTCATAACGGGTCACCGGTCAAATCGGGTCGGGTCATTGCGGGTTGTCGGGCGGGTCGGGTCGACCTAACAGGTCAAGAAAATTGATTTTTTTACAATTATTAAAATGTTTTTTATTTAAAAAATGATATTTAATAATAAATCTATTATTTTTATATATTTTAATAATAAAATATATTATAATTTTCAAAATATATTATATATTTTTAAAATATAACAAATTGGGTCAACCCAACGGTTTTTTCGGGTTTAAACCCAACGGGTTTCGGGTCTATCGGGTTCGGTTTATTTTGGGTTTCGGGTTCAAATTTTCGGGTCTTGACCCTAAATTTTTCGGGCGGTTCGGGTAGTTTTTTTAGGTCGGGTCAGCTTTTGACAGCTCTAGTCTCATGTATATAATAAATTGATAAGTTTTTTTTTCTTATTACTTATCTATTTTCATAATTAAATAAATTATCATGTTTTGGATATTAATTTAATTCGTAATACTAATAAAATATTATTGTTTCAAATAAAAAACTTTTATAGATTATTGATTTTAAACATTTATTCTAAATTTATATTTAAGCATTTACATAATTATTTTTCTCTGGTAACAAATATATTTGAAAATATTTTATTATTAATATTTTTATTTAAGAAAAACTCGTACAAGGTACGGGAATACATACTAGTAAACCAACTATACTAAGAGTTAACCTAATAATTCTAAATCCATACATATTGTATATCGTATTTCGTACTTCCGTCTTATGAGATACTAGTTTTGCCTAATCATATCATCATAACTATAACCTAAAGCGGAGGTTAAAAAAATTATTAAACGACACATGTCACTTTTAGATTGGACCACACCACCCTTTTTTTTTAAATAATCTTTTATTTTTGGATATGATAAATTCTTATCCATGTTTTTAGAATATATGATAGAAAATCTCATTATTAAACAATCTCTTATTTTTAATTTGGATATGATAGATAGGAAGATCATTAGGATATTTTTTATGCTATCATACAAATTCAAGAATATTTATTTATTTTTAGATAGAATCGTTTTTTAATTAAGATATCTTAATTGAAGATTATCTTATAACCGTATATTACTAACAATCTCCTTGTCAATTTGATTTATTATTATAATCCAATCATTTGTTACCATATATGAAAAGATATTGATTAGTTATATGATAATTACCTTATCTTTTTATGCAAATCATAACAAAAATTTATATTTAAGCATTTACATGATTATTTTTCTAGAATAATAAATATATTTTAAAATATTTTATTATTAATATTTTATTTAAAAAAACTCGTACAAGGTACGAGAATATATACTAATAAACCAACTATATTAATGGTTAACCTAATGAAGTATTAAAATTTTAGGGCTTTTCACTTGAGCTCCAAGTTTTGTAATATTCACAAAGTGTAACATAGTTTAGACAAATTAGCGAGCTAACCCCTCATGTTTGTAAATTAAAATGATTTTTTAATTCGATAAGTATATATGTTTATCGATTTTTTTTTTTGCTCTTAGACCACATTATAAAAAAACGATTTTTTCAAAGGGCCCGGTTAATGTGTGTCCATGGACACATAATAAAAACGCTAAATTTGGAAATTATTTCTAAACTATTCCCTAAATTAAAATTAAAAAATTCTTTTAAAAAATTAAATTAACAAATAATTATCAGATTTATTTAACTTACTATTATTTTTTATTGTGTGCCCTTAGAAAATCCCTTTTTCAAATTAAGATTTTAGATATGAAAAAACGTACTAGATATTGAAATTAGGGCATAGGTTAAAAGATTTTTTTTAATTCCATATATTGTTATGATTAATGATAATCTACCCTAATCTATCTATGTATATATATAAAAGACGCAAGGAATAAGGCCACCACGTTGCGCCACCAAGGATTTTCCTACGTGTCGTTCCCACGTTAAGCCACCTAGGATTTCGCCACATATGATTTTTTTTATTTTGGGAATTTATATATGTTGATATTATTTTAGGATAATATAGAAATAGGATAAATTAATCTAGAAAAGATTATATCTAAAATAAAGATGTTATCTATTATATATTAGGAATTAGGATAGATCTAAAAGATTTTATCTAAAATTAAAATAAATTATACAGCATTAGATATTTTATATTAAGATAGATATATTAATTTAGTTCTTCCAATTGAATTTATATCTATTTATATGAAAAAATTAAATTCGAATTTTATTTAAAATTAAAGAAAATTATTTTATCGTTATTTTTTATCTATTTGTGTAAAAGATTTATCTTAAATAAAATTTTGATAAAAATAGAACTTTCAATCTAGATAATTACTTTCCTAAATTGACTTTTGATAAAAAAAAATTATGTTATACATTCCTTCATTTTCTTTTTGAATTATTTACGTAAATATAAATGATTTTCTTATCATTAAAAAATTCATTCTTTATTTATATTTTTTCATCGTTTCTTATTAAGTATATTTTTAATTTTTATTCAAATTTTTTTAAAGAATTGCATTTGATAAAAAAAATTACAAGAATTTGGATTATTTTTACCTTTTTATATTTTCTGTAAAAGATTTTCAAAATTAAATGATTCTAATTCAAATAATTTTATTTATACTTTTGCATAAATAAATTATCATTAAGCCATCAAAATTATAGTGAGCTCACCTTAATAATTTTGGTCCCATTTCACATGACACCAATTGTAAAATTTTATATAATTTTTTTCTAATAAATAAGTTTTTTATATTAAATTAAAATCGTACTCATTAAATAAATTAAGTATTAAATTCATGTAGTCGTGCAGGGCACGACGGGTATAACTAGTACATTATAAAGCAGAACCCAAGTCTGTTGCGCCACGTGGCATTTTTGAATAAATTAATATGAAATTATATTTTAATAAATTTTGTAACAATTTATAGTATTCTTGCTATATATACTAAATAGATAACATGTTTATACAATTTTTTATGTATACAATTTTCTATCTATGGATTATGTATTAGTTTACTACAATGGATAACATAAATTCTTATGAGATGATATTTTCCATATTAACTAAATAGATAACATGTTTATATAATTTTTATATACATAAATTCCTATGAGATGATATTTTCCATATTAACTTAATATTTTTATCTCTTAACAAGATTTAGGGTATAATTTATATCTATATAATGCAAGGTTATCAAGATCGGGATTCTAAGTTGGATCGTTGAGGGTCTTTTGGATCGAATCGTAAGATCGGATCGCTGAATCGTAAGATCCTACATTATAACTAAAAATATGCAAGAATAACCTAATATACTGCATATTTTGTTATATATGTAGCTTTTAACATGATAAACATTATTAATATGATTATTAAAAATGTGTAGGATGGACTAGTCAACTATTTTAATGGAAATGATACGTTAACCGTAAAATTATTAATAATATATAATTAAAATCGTCATTTTAAAGGATCGTTAGAATCGTTTGTAGGATCGTTAGAATCGTTAATAGGATCGTTAAAATCGTATGTAAATTCGGGATCGGGTCGAGATTGTATTCTAAATCATTTAAGATCCTACTCCAATAAGATTCTACTTGGGATCGTGGATCGTTTCGCGTGTTATGGATCGTAGGATCGCTAGAATCGTAGAATCGGATCGGGATTCTAATAACATTGATATAATGATATAATTTTAAATAATAAATTTTGTTATGTTGATATATTTTTTTTTTACTTTGAGAAAAAGATATAATTTTATGTTGATGACTAAGATTATATGTAAATGTCAAAAAATAAATAAAAAAATCAAATTTTAATTTTAATTAATAAAATTATTTCTTTATCTTTTTATGCATTTATATTACAGATTTTTTTAAATCAAAGTTTGATAAGAAAAAATAGAAAAATTTACAAATCTTGATGAATACTTGCTTAAATTTAATTTTGATAAATATTTACATTGCATTTTTCTTAATTTTCTTTTTATTTTATTTATGTAAATATAGAATATTTTTTTATCTAACCCCACCTTACATTTAAATTTTTTTATCTCTATGTTTTTTTGTAATTTAATATGGATGATAGGTTGATTAATACATTGAATTTTGTAAATTTTCATATACATTAATTTCCTTTATATTTTATTTCTTCGTTATGTAAATTTTGTATGGAAAACAACTTTATAAATGGATTGAATTTTGCAAAATAATACATAGATAATTTTCTCTATATTTTATCTCTTAAATCAAGGACAATGTTCTCTTCTATATTAATCTTTATATTGTATTTTTCATATTTACAAACATTCTTATTATTATAGAGTAAAAGATAAGAACCCTAATATATAATTTTAATAAATTACTTTAAAAAATATTTTAATAAATTATATTATGCTTTGTAGATAACCTATCCTAATTATTATTAGCTTTATAAAAAATTAAGTAATTATACATATTAGTGTCTCAAAAAATAAGAAAATATTTTTTAAAAAGATTCAATAAAAAGTAAAATTAATATTTTAATAATTTCAATCTAAATTTGGACAAGATCTCCACAAATAATGAAAAATACTTAAAAATATATTCATTTAAAATATGGAGTACAATAAAAAAAATAATTTGTCTATTGCATAATTTATTATGATATTATATAAATATATTTAGTATTTTAAATTAATATCATTGAATTATATAGTTTTTAGTAAAATTATCCCGTAAATATCACGGGACTTCAACTGGTTAAATCTACTCATGAATCTTGATGCATTACGAATTCAATCTCCCAAATATTCAATATTAAGGTTCGGTGGTTGCCTTTGCTATACGTACTGAATCTACTGATCCAGGTAAGAACCTAGCCAGAACAATCCGGTAAAGAATAATGTCAAGGACACTAATTAAGAGATAATTAAGTACATAGAAGAACAAATTAAAGGACCCACAAATTTTGATCAAGAGATCGATACAATTTTATATACATCTAATCAAATGATTACGCCTTAAAAAATAATCAAAAAAAATCTTCATGTATTCTTGACATAAGGAAAAAGGCGGAATGGATCGGGTCAGGCCGTAATGGCGATGAGGTTGATGGAGGCTTACGTATGATTAATTTAAATTCCAACCAAAGCCACCATCCACATCATCGCCATCAAGACCTGATTTCCGGGTCACATCTTTGATCTAACATATTTTGTGATTTCTTAACGTATATATAAAGAGATTAGAAAGGACACCATATATATAAGGAGAATAGCTTAAATCTCAAGCAACTCAAAAGGTGTGATATTTTAAAATATTTTGAATATATTTTTATTTCAATTATAAATTTATATTAAGTTCTCTATGTATATAAATTTCATGACGTTGTATTGTTGTGTAAAATTCTGAATATAATTTATGCATGTTGAATTTCTCTTACTATTACTTATTTTTGTAAGTAATTATTTTTCATTAGTCGGTCATATGAAATAGATAGCATTTAGATAATTAAAAGATGCCTCTTAAGACAGTGGGTTTCTAGGGGTTGGGGTTTTGCAAGCATATGCGATGTTTTAAAAAACGTTAGGTGGATTTTGAGCAGAGAGGGATTGCCTAGTGTCTAGACTGTCGGCCACTACGGTTATCTAGTTAGTTCTAGAAGGGTGCTTGTACGGTAGGGTTGTTCAAAATGCTCGTGGGCCCATAACCGACCCGATCCGACCCGTAAATTACAGGTCGGGTCATGGGTCAAGATTTTTGGTATTACGGGTTACGGGTCAACCCGTAATATTAATATTATATATATATATTTACGGGTCGACCATGTTGACCCGTTTGACCCTAAAAATTTTAGTATTTTATATATATTTACGGGTCGATCATGTTGACCCGTTTGACTTGGTCAAACGGGTCGACCCATAAAACCCATAATCCGAGTTACGGTCGGGTCACAGGTCGACTATTTTTTTTACGGGTCGACCCGTAAACCGGGTCACGGGTCGGGTCGGATCGACTCGTTGAACAACCCTATTGGACGGGTTGGACAATTAGGCGGGTTGGGACCTTCCAGCACCTAGGCGGGGCCGGCCTAGACGGTGTCTAGACAAGATATTTAGAATAGTTGGTGTAGGGTGCACCCGTGTAATATATATTTAGGGTCCATTTGTCGTTTTAAAACTGACATGAGTTGAAGCTGATATTGATACCGATTCAACAATTGATGTTGATTTCATTAGTTAATTTTAAGAATTGGAATTATTAGCTTATTTTTTGAAAAAATACTTAGGTGTTCGGTATGCAAAGTTGACCGAGACTGATTTTATAAAATATGGTTGTAAAATTACCCAAAAAATAGATATATTAATAAATCAATGATTTTTCAAAATTGAATTTCGATGAAAATTAAAGGGAAAAAAAATTAAATAAGCATCCATAATTTCGGATAAGGTCGAGAAGGGTAGCTTAAATTTTGGATAAAATTTGAACTTCGATCAAACAGACGAGACCGAATTCATTTTTTTAACTTAAGATTAGATGAGCTCAAAATAAATACAGTTGAACAGATCGACCATTAGTCTAGAGTTACGTTCAATGCTTAGGTCTTAACGTTTAGGACTTTAGGGTTTTGGTGTGTTACGTTTCTTGTATACGTTTTTGTTGTTTCTTATTATAGGATATTTTTTGTGCTCTTCACTTTGAATTTTGTCTTTTGTCTTTTATTTATTCTTTGTATTTGCCTCTATTACGTAAATGAGTAATAATACTAAACTTACTTAGGGTAAGAGTATTTACATCTTACTTATCCCATCATATATACCTTGTTTGTACGAAATATACGTACTAAGTTGATCGTGAATTGCTAAACGTCAACCAATATAGAAAAGATACATGACATATACTATACTTTGATTGATACATTAGTGAATTGCTAACGTCGATCCGATTTGACCCGTTATCTGTTATGACATGAACCTGACTCAATCTGAACTCGAAATGACCTGATCCGAACCCAACTTGAATGACCCATTTGACAGGTCTAGTACTAACCATGCTCGCAACAAAGTAAGCATAAAAAAGGGTGCATTTCCTAATATATGTACGTTAGTCAATAGGTTTATACATTTCCTAATATATGTTCTTGGGTCATTGTTTTTTAATTTCATCTCTTTATCAAGATTTGTTTTTTATTTCACATGTAATTTTGCTTTCAAATCAATTAGGTTTTGTTTTTATTGATGATTTAGGGTTAATTTGGTGTTTGATTACGATTTGTTTCAAGTCTTCGATCGCTTTACACTTATCCTAAACATAACAACAATTGGTAGCCAAGTCAAGGAATCAAGAATCGATCATTCCATATATTGTTATGATTAATAAATTTTAAAAAAATGCTAAATTTAGAAATTATTTCAAAATACTAAATTTGGAAATCATTTCAAAATTATTCACTAAATTAAAATTAATAAATTTAAAAAAAATTAACAAAAAATTATTAGATTTATTAAACTTATTATTTTTATTTTTATTTTGGTTGAAAAACTTATTCTTTTTATTGTGTGTCCTTAGAAATTCCCTTTTTCAATATGAAAATACGTACTAGATATGGAAATTAGGGCATAGGTTAAAAGATTTTTTAATTTCATATATTGTTATGATTAATGATAATCAAATCTACTCCCGAATCTTACAATTCATTTATTGTAAGAGACCTCTTATAGGCTTTTGGCCTATTTACCACTTAAAGCCCATATTTCCTCAAATTACACATTCCTAACAATTACGAATTCATCTCCCACATATTCGAGAGATCAAATTAAAGGACCCACAAATTTAGATCGAGAGATCGATACAATTTTATATACATTTAGTCAAACGATTACACCTTAAAAAGTAATACAAAAAAACCCGATTCTTCATGTATTTTTGACATAAGGAAGAAAAGTGGAATGGATCGGATCAGGCCGTAATGGCGATGAGGTTGATGGTGACTTACGTAGGATTAATTTAAATTCCAACTAAAGCCACCATCCACATCATCGCCATCAAGACCTGATTTCCGGGTCACATATTTGATCTAACATATTTTGTGATTTCTTAACGTATATATAAAGAGATTAGAAGAGATACCATATATAAAAGGAAAATAACTTAAATCTCAAGCAACTCAAAACGTGGGATATTTTAAAATTTGCACCGACTATATTAAGGGTTAACCTAATAATTCTAAATCCAAACATATTGTATATCCTAGTTCATACTTCCGTCTTATAAGATACTAGTTTTGCCTAATAATTAAACTGACTATATTAAGGGTTAACCTAATGAAGTATTAAAAATTTAGGGTTTTTCAATTGGGCTCCAAATATTGTAATATTTCACACAGTGTAACATAGTTTGCACAAATTAGCGAGCTAAACCTAATGTTTGTAAATTAATATGGTTTTTTAATTCGATAAGTATGTTTATCGATTTATTTTTTTTACTCTTAGACCACATTATAAAAAAAAACGCTTTTTTCAAAGGGCCAGGTTAATGTGTGTCCATGGACCCATAATAAAAATGCTAAATTTCGAAATATTTCTAAACTATTCCCTAAATTAAAATAAAAAAATTCATTAAAAAATTAAATTAACAAATAATTATCAGATTTATTAAAATTATTGTTTTTATTGTGTGTCCTTAGAAAATCCCTTTTTCAAATTAAGATTTTGGATATGAAAATACGTACTAGATATGAAAATTAGGGAATAGGATAAAAGATTTTTTTTAATTCCATATATTGTTATGATTAATGATAATTAGTTAATTACAGCTACTCCCGAATCTTTCGACCAAACAAAAAAAATCTACTCCCGGATCTTGATTTTTTTCTTGATTTTTTTTTGGTAAACGAAATTTAGGGTGTCAAGGACACTAATTAAGACATAATTATGTACATAGAAAAACAAATTAAAGGACCCGCAAATTTTGATCGATAGTCAAACCATTACGCCATAAAAAATAATAGAAAAAAACCTTGATTCTTCATGTATTCTTGACATAAGGAAAAAGGAAGAAATGGATCGGGTCAGGTCGTAATGGCGATGAGGTTGATGGTAACTTATGTAGGATTAATTTAAATTCCAACCAAAGCCACCACCCACATCATCGCCATCAAGACCTGATTTTCGGGTCACGTCTTTGATCTAACATATTTTGTGATTTCTTAACGTATATAGAGATTAGAAAGGACACCATATATAAGGAGAATAACTTAAATCTTAAGCAACTCAAAACATTTGATATTTTAAAATTTGCAAGATAAACCGACTATATTAAGGGTTAACCTAATAACTTTTACTCACATGATAATTTTACTAAAGATTATACAATATTATGATATTAATATAAAATTTAAAACACTTGTATATAATATCGTAATAAAATTACGTAATTTATAAAAAAATCTTTAAGATTATGCCCCATATTCAACATATACATAAAAAAAGTTATATATTTGAATCCTAAGTCTTGTTAAAAGATAAAAAATGTTATAAATAAAATCAATATTAACAAATATTAGATCAAGTTATTATCAACATATAGATAAAAAAATTATATACTTGGATCCCAAATCTTGTTACAAGATAAAAAAGATATGCATAAAAAATACCAACATATAGATCAAGTTTTTATCTTATAAAAAATTGGATATATAGAAAGAATGATACAAGTAATTATAATATTTATTATTAAAAAATGGATCATTATTTTATTCAAAAATGCCATGTGGCGTAAATTTTTCAACACACATGGTTTCTGCTTTATAATATGTTAGGTAGATTCTAAATCTGTACATATTGTATATCCTACTTCCGTCTTATGAGATACTAGTTTTGCCTAATAAACCGACTATATTAAGGGTTAACCTAATAAAGCTATTAAAATTTTAGGGCTTTTCACTTGGGCTCCAAGTATTGTAATATTCACAAAGTGTACCATAGTTTGGACGAATTAGCGAGCTAACCCTAATGTTTGTAAATTATTCCAAGCTTGTCCCATTTGCATTAATCAACAAATTTAACAAGTTGCAAAAGTATATCCAAAAATAAGATTAAGATTAGGGTTAGAAAAGGCTATATATAGTACATATACACACCATACACACACATTGAGAATGGGGAGAATTGGAGCGAGCGGACTAGACATGCCATTGTTGGGATGTCTAGTCCGTAAATGTTCTTTATAACCTTATCAAACTCGTGAATTCTTACTTATCCAGCTTTTTTGTATATGTTCTCTTAATCCTTTAGGATCCCTTTTGAAAATATATTTACTTTTTCCAAAAAAAGACCTCCACAAATCGAGAGTGATACACGACAACGATCCTGCTTTTTGTGTTCCGGTTCCTTTGGGAATTCTCGCATTTGGATTCTCGTGGGATGGGGATGGTGGCGATGATGCATGCACCCACCGAGTCATCATCGACGCTGTCCAAAAACGTTATGTGGGCATTTTAGGGTTCTTTAGCCTAGTATATATCCTGTATTTTCTCGATTGGTTGCAAATTCATTGCGGATTTAGTGAAAACAGGTTGATCCAAAGTAAGTTCTTTTTTTGGTCATCGCAAAGTAAGTTCTAGTATATAAAAAGCCCTTAATCTCAAATTCCTAAAGAACCCTAAAATTTTTAAAAACCTAAATTTACATCCAAGAATAACGAAATTATTGAAATTTTGTGTTTGGGGAAGAAAATATAAACCGTATTAAATCATTGTGTTTGGAAATGAGCATAAAACAATTGGTACCATAGTTGAGGAATTAAATTTATTCATGATTTCGCATTTATTCATATCCTAGTTAACAAATTCAATCTCTCATCCCATTAAATTACTCACTAGTCATTCTTTAAAATCTTAAATTTGTATCTTTCGTTGATATGATTAATGCCTTTGTATTGGAATGCTCGTCGCATATCGGAAATATAAAGTAAAATAAGTCAGTATAAATACCCTTTGTTTACTATTTCTATTACCAATTGGTTTACCCCACTAAGTTTGTGTATCCTAGGCTTACGTATATGCACGTGAAGTTTCACATGGTGCCCACGGATTTTGACATCGTAAAGTTTCACATGGTGGCCCGCGGATTTTAGTTACTGGTTAAAGTAAGATCAGGAACAATCCGGTGAAGGATATGATTAGGGTTAGGGTTATACTGAGGATTATAAATTGAGAAATAAGTAGAACAATAATTAAAAGATTTAATTCAACTTAATACATTAATTTTAGTGATCCAAACGGACCATATACATATAAAAACTCATCAATTCCATAAAATCTAATATCAATCACTCAATCTTAAGTGCGAGTCAAATTTATTCCATACCGATTCTCGACAAAAGCAAAGGAGACGGAATCAGGCCATGAGAAGGATGAAAAAGACGGTGGCTTAAGTAAAGATTTTTTTAAATCTGAACCAAAGCCGCCACCTTCTCCACCCCCTTCATGGCCAGCCTACGTCTTCTGATAACTACAATCCTTCATTATGGGTTAATTGGGTTCCTAATAGTATGTATATATAGAGATTAAAATCATCGTAAATCCTACGCAAATTGAGAAGTGTCGGTTAATGATATTCTTTCAAATCTACGAAATCTATCATTAGACCTTTATCCTATACGCAAATCTACGAAATCTAAACCTAAATCTAATTTAACATCATACGAAATTTCTCTTACCGAAAACGGTTATATAAAATTTGCCAATATAACCTCCTTATGAGATGGATAATTGGATAAATTTATGTTTTTTCATAAGTTCAATATTATCCGTCAACACATGTCGCATATGTATTATATATGTTTTTAGAATAATAAGCAACCGAATATCTATAACTATATATTAAAGCTAAATTTTTTCGAGCCACCAAGTTAATTCTGTCATCACCATATATTTAAAAATTAATTTTTATTTATATTAATTTAGTCTTTTCAATTAAATTATTTTCAATCTTTTTATGTGAAAAATAATTTTTAAATTCAAAATTTAATTAAAAATAACAAAAATTATTCTATCTTTATCTTTTTATCTATTTAAGTAAAAAAATTATCTTAAATCAAAATTTTATGAATAAAATAAAAAATTAATATCTAGATAATTATTTGCCTAAATTAAATTTTGATAAAAAAAATTATATTATATTTTTCTTATTTTTGGCTTATTCATGTAAATAGAGAAGATTTTTTATCTTTAAAAGATTCGGTCTTTATTTATATTTTTCATCTTTATTATTAAATATCTTTTTAACTTTTGATTTAAAAGATTTTTAAAGAATTGAATTTGATTTAAAGAATTTACATTATTTTTGCGTTTTTATGTATTTGTAAAAGAGTAATTAAAATAATTTATTTTTATACTTTTTCATAAATAAATTATCATTAAGTCATCCAAATCATATTGGGTTCACTTTAATGATTTTGGTTTTGTCTCAAATTATAACAATTGTAAAATTTTATATAAAATATTTATAATAAATAAGTTGTTTTTTTATTATATTAAAATCATTTATTAAATAAATTAAATATTAAAGCCATGTAGTCTTGCATGGCACGGCGGGTATAACTAGTAACTTAATAAAATCCACATAAATTGTATAATTGTTGATTAAATATTTTGAATATATTTTATACCGATTATGAATTTATAATATATTCTCTATGCATATAAATTTATGATGTGTTGTGTAATACTTTAAATATATTTTATGCCTAATATATATTACTAACTTTTTTAGGTATTAATATTTTATGGGTTCGGCTAATACCAATAACAATACTAACTTTAAAAATTATTCCTAAACTATTCCCTAAATTAGAATTAATGAACCTTTAAAAAATTTAAATTAACAACCAATATCCAAATTTATCAAAATTAGTATTCTAATTGGGCACACATTAGAAAATCCGATTTTTTTATTACTCGGTCGTATGAGGAGATACTCCGTAGTATTTAGATGATACCTATTTAAAATGGTAGGTTTCCGGGTGTTGGGGTTTTGGAGGGTACGGTGTAGAGTTAGGGCTTATTACGCCTTTAGGGTTTGGTGTGTTTTTTAGACCGAACAACGGTTCAAAATCAAACTGAATCGAATTGAAAATCGAAATTTCATTTAAGGTGGACGTTAAACACCAACTAAAAAAGCTAGACTGCATTTGGTTAATGATGTTTAATTGGAATTCTTTAATCAACTACACAAATTGAAAATCACTAGCAAGACTTATGAATCCGTTGATTTAATCATTTCGATCACCATATGTACGCTGTTAGTCAATAGCTTTATACATTTCCTAATATGTATTCTTGGGTCCTTGTTTTTTCATCTCTTTATCAAGATTTGTTTTCCTTCACATGTAATTTTGCTTTCAAATCAATTGGGTTTTGTTTTTATATACTCCTATCATTTAGGGTTAATTAATTTGATTCATCATGAGTTTAATTAAGATTTGTGCCGCACGAAAAACAAGCTAGATCCTTTGTTTCAAGTACTATGATATATTTATTGCTTTCTACCAAAAAAAAATGATATATTTATTGCTTTCAAAAGTATTTAAGGAGATTGAAATATATGTGGCACCAAATACCAATATCAAACACACAATATCAATAACGGTTCTTCTAGTCAAGTGGTCAGTTTTTCGAAAAACTGATATTAGGATGGTGGCATGTATGGAAAAATTGATATTGGTAGGATTTTTTCTAAAATGAGGTTACAAAGTATCTGGTCTGAAGTTAGAGTGGTGTTGACCGATCAAACTGGGCAAGCCAAAGACAAGACCAAAAGAATAAAGAATTTCAGGTTTCTAATGTTTTGGTCGAATTTAGGGATTTTCCTCTAATAATATATTTTTGTCCATTTAAGGTTACTGATTAAGAAATAAGTGAACAAAAAATTAGAGGAGAAAAAAGTATAAACCCACACAGGATATCAATTATACGTAACATATATATACACTCTGTTTTGAATATGACGAGAACAAATACTAAATTTTAAGACCAATCATTCATTCCATGTCGATTCTTCTTGATGAGAGCAATCAAAGAAGACGGAATCAGGCCAAGGTAGTAGCGAGCAGGGCAGTCAGCCTCCTTCAGATTCTTTTGAATCCTAGCCACCACCACCATCGCCACCTCCTGGCCGGGTTACGTCTTCTGTTCGATATAAATCAGACTCAATAACTCATCTTCATTAATGTGACTTTTTTTTAAATGGACCACTGAATTTTGATTGTGATTTGTTAATGTATATATAAAGAGATTAGAAAGGACATTATATATATGGAAAGTAACGTAAATCCCAAGCAAACTCAAATCACGTGATATTTTAAGGATTTGAAAAATCATCATAATTATAACCGAAAGAGGAGGTTAAAATAATTATTAAATGACACATGTCACTTTTAGATTGGACCACACCACCCCTTTTTTTAAAAATAATCTTTTATTTTTGGATATGATAAATTCTTATCCATGTTTTTAGAATATAGGATAGAAAATCTTATTATTAAACAATCTTTTATTTTTAGATATGATAGATAGGAAGATCATTAGGATATTTTTTTATGCTATCATACAAATTCTAGAATATTTATTTTATTTTTAGATAGAATCATTTTTTAATTATCATATCATCATTCATTTCATAACTATAACCTAAAATGGGCCGGGGGTTAAAAAAATTATTAAACGACACATGTCACTTTTAGATTGGACCGCACCACCCTTTTTTTAAATAATCTTTTATTTTTGGATATGATAAATTCTTATCCATGTTTTTAGAATATAAGATAGAAAATCTCATTATTAAAGAATCTTTTATTTTTGGATATGATAGATAGGAAGATCATTAGGATATTTTTTTATGCTATCGTACAAATTCTAGAATATTTAACTAAGATATCTTAATTGAATAGTTATTTTTATAACCGTATATTACTAGCAATGTCCTTGCCAATTTGGTTATTATTATAATCCAATCATTTGTTACCTTATATGAAAAGATCATGATTAGTTATATGATAATTACATTATCTTTTTACGCATGTATTTTAATGGATGAGAGAGGGTAGATGGCCGAATTAATATCTACCCATAGGGATGGCCCATCTGCCTTGTCGCCCAAGCAAGCGGTACCTTGCCCCCCACTCCAAGTGTAAATCCTTATCTTTCGATTAAGATAGAATCTTTCATTATAACAATAACTACCATATTTAATTTTATATTAAAATACTTAAAGATAAAAAAAAAAACATAATAAATAAAATATCTTAATGGCAATATCGATTAATTTTACCTACTCACAGTATCATAGTACGCTGAGAAATCAAATTTATGCGATCATGATGCCCAAATTATTCATATCCTTAGGGTTATAAATTAAGACATAGTAGAACAATAAAAGATAAAAGGTTCATGGAATTTATAATTTAATTCAACTTAATATATTAATTAAATTGGATTTAGTGATCCAAACGAACCCATATGCTAATATAAACGAACTCATTAATTCCGTATAAGCCAAGATCAATCACTCAATCTTAAGAGCGTTTCGAATTCATTCCATGTCGATTCTCGGCAAAAGTAAAGGAGACTGAATCAGGCCGCGAGAAGAGTGATAGAGACGGTGACTTAAGTAAAGATTCTATTAAACCCGAACCAAAGCCACCTCCTCCATCACCTTCACCACGGCCAGGCTACGCCTTTTGATTTCAAAGAGATTGTTTACAACGTACTGTATCTACAATCATTAGGGCTTGATTGGCATCTTAAAGACTATAAGAGGTCATTTACAATTCATTTGTACGCATTTCGAATCAAATACATAAATCCTCTTTACTCTATGAACTCTTATGTTCTTATCTCCTTAATCTCCATTTCTTTCCTAATACCTTCTTCTTTACCCTAATCTTCTTCTTCCTTTATCACTTTATATCAATAATCAGGATGGTCGGAATTTGAATACGATTGTCGTTTGAGGTTTTAATTAATACGGAGTATATAGTACGTTATAGTTGTACATTTTATTTTTATTTTTTTAACAATGTTAAAATTTTGGCCACTAAACAAGACTAGAAGCTATGTATTATAAATTTATAAGAAAAGTGTTTCCAAATATAAAAAGCAAAATAAAGCGTATGTTCTACCTCTTACACTTGTGCAGATTAAAACATAAAAACGATAAGTAAAAAGAACAAGCCAATAAAGAATTTTAGGACCAACCCTCGGTTGTTGATTTATTAATAAAGTGGTGCTAAATTCGAATCTTATTGGTGGCATTTATGAAAAAATTGATATATATTGGGATGACATTATGTATGTAAAAACTGATATCAGAAGAGTCTCTTTTAAAATGAGGTCATTAAGTATCTTGTCCAAACGTAGAGCGGTGTTGAACGATCAAATTGGGCAAGCTAAAGACGACCACAAAATAAAGAATTTTTTAAGGTTGCTAATGTTTTGGTCAAATTTAGGGTTTTTTCTCTAATTTTTTTCATTTAGAGTTACTAATTAAGCCATAAGTGAACAAAAACTTAGAGGAAAAACAGTATAAACTCAAAAAGGAGATCAATTGTCCGTAATATATACACTAAATTTTGAATATAACAAGAACAAAACTAAATTTCAAGAACGATCCTCCATTCTATTCCATGTCGATGAGAGCAATCAAAGAAGACGGAATCAGGCCAAGGTAGTGATGATTGAGGCGTTGGCTTATGTAAGATTCTTTCGAATCCTAGCCACCACCACAATCATCTCCTGGCCGGGCTACGTCTTCTGACTTCTTTTAAAACAAACCACCGTATTTTGATTATGATTCTTAATGTATATATAAAGAGATTAGAAAGGACACTATATAGGGAGAGTAACTTAAATCTCAAGCAAACTCAAAACACATGATAACTTTTTTTTTCAAAATAAAGGGTTAACCTAATAATTCTATATTCATACTGTAATATTCGGGTTCTTTTTTCCCTCTCGCTCGAAAAAAACGAATTTCTTGGATTACAAGCAATTGAGTTTCTTGACTCACAAGTAACCTCATTTTAAGAAATATCTATTATTTCCGTTTTGACAAGTCACAAATTATATACCTTCTCGTATGTATTTTTATACAAAGGGAGTAATTATAACCTTATTTTAATTAATTCCGTTCAACCTCGTACAAATTCCATATTAACCATAATCCTATCTAATTTAACTAAACTCTTGTCCTTAAAAAAATAATACTCCCTCCGTTCAGAAATACATGATATTTTAGGATTTGTCTCTAAAATTAAGAAAGTATGTGTGTAACACCCCGACTTCCGTCGAGGCGCTACTAGGGAATAGACCTTACAAGGTACTATTATTTGGGTTGACAACTACACTGTAGGACCTTACAACTCGGGCACGACGAGAAAACATAGTAAAACATCCAACCTTTATTTAATAAAACTTAGAAAACGTAATTATGCATGAATCCCCGAAATTATAAATATTCAAATACGTCACAACGCCTACTGAAACTGAACTATCTGAACCGAAAAGATAATATCCGAAACAAAATACCAACTCCGTCTAACAAATATTAAAATCAATATTCTAACTAATATAATATACTAATATAACCAATCCCACTATGACACGCGCTCTTTACCGCTCCGACCCGCCATCTTGCCTCGGTTCCTGCACGGCTAACTGATTCATACCTGGAACTGGAAAATGTTCCCCGAAGGGTCAGCGTCTAATCTACCAAGCTAGAAAGAATATGGAAACTGTAGAACGTTTTGAAATCAGTTATCTAAAGTCAGCATACAAATCCACAATCGCAATCATAACTCTAGAGGCCAATACCTAACTTAGTTATATCAGTCACACAAGTCACATACGCATTCACAATCACAATCACAATCACACAGCAATGCAATTCTTCCTTTGTCCACGATTCGACTTCCAAGGCGCTCATCACCACGCCGAGTGCAGAGGCAGGCCCTCCCACTCCACTTCCCAATCTCCCTTCTAACTCCGGGCTAAGCCTCCACTGGAGCGCTTGCCAAAAACACACAAATAATAATTTTCGTTTGAAGGGGTACGATTTTCCCAGTCACACGGGTCAAAGTAGCCAACTCTTCCTCAACACCAGCTACAATGGGCCGTGTCGGAAACGGTACCAACACAGAGAAAACGTTCCAAAATAATTTCCGATAAAATACATTTAAAATCATTAACGCACACAACACACAAGGAGTTCAAAACAATTTAAAAGGGTATTCGGGACTAGTTCCCAAAATCCGCCCTGCAATATCGATACGCAATCTAACAAGGGAGAAAAGAACCGAGCAAGTCGAAAAACGACTTACCTCGAACGAAGGATCCTCGGGAAGACGGAACTACGATCTCAAACGGACGATTCCCTAAAGAATATATAATGAAAGGATTAGGTTCGACCCTTACTACCTCTCAACAACGTGTTGATCGACAACCCTTGATCCACAAACCCGTCTTTCAAAATAAATAAATAACTAAAAAAAATGACCCAGTAATTACTAATCCTAATATGATTTATTCCTAAAATAATACTACTCTATACTTACAATTCATGCTAGATTAATATACTTGTCCGAACTAAAGCCAAGCTACCCAGCCCAAAATAGCAATTCAATTCCTAAAAACTTTAACCCAGACCAAATTGCTCGGCCCAACTCTGATTAATGTAATTAATCCAATAGCCCACTTAGCTTTCATTCAAAATTAAGCCAGATAAACCCGTCAAAACCCAGCCTTTGACCAATTCATGTGAGGCCCACCCCTCCCTTCTTCTACCAAACTTCGTCTTCTTCCTCTCGCCGAAAGCAAATACCCAAGGTCCACCCGGCGTTCAATCAGCGATTCCCTTCGCCGTCGAGTCTGCGAAGCGGAATTTTGCCCCTTACTGATCACCCCGTCTTCCTCCTCCGAATCGCCCTCCCCACCACGCAAGAGCAGCGGCGATCTCGACCCTCCAAGCGGTGACAGCAGGCGGCCCTGGTCAACCCTCCCGTGTTCCGACGACGGCCCGCTCGGACTCAGAATGGTGGTGTCGACTCTCCCACTCGGTATATCCCCTTATCCTAGAACCCCGACAGTGCCCCAGCTAATCGAAGAAAAAAAAAAAAAACAGGGAAGGCGTTTGAATAAATGGAACAAGAACTCACCGGAACGGCGGTACCGAGCTATCGACGAGGAAGATGCGTCACCGGCGGTGATGCGATTTACTGGTGTCGGGTATGCAATATAACCTAAGGAAGGAACAGAAGATCGCTGAACGGAATGTGTAAGCGACAAGACGGGAAACAGAGGTTCGATCGACGGCTGTCTTCTACCGAAGGCACAAGTGAAAAGGTCTTACCTGGTCCGTTGTCGATCGGCGAACCCGATTCAATCTCCAGATCGTTCACGCAAACAGGGAGGAAGATTGGTTGAAGCTTTGATCGGGTCGTGATTCGAAATTATCGAGGGAGCGATTTGTTAAGATAGGGGTTCGGTTTAGCGATATGTATATATATATAAGAGATTAATCCAGATTTGGGTATATCTATATAGCTTGGCTTAGGATAGATTTGGGTATATCTATAAGAGATTAATCGGTTTAAATAGGAAAAAAAAATGATAATTTAATGAATGAACACATAAATATATATGAGACTTACAAGTATGTACATAATGGTTTACTTGTACCCTTATATTGGGTATGATAAAGCGGATTACTAATTAATTTATCGTTACGAGGTTACTTGCGGATCGAGCACTCGAGTGCTTGTAAACGAAAGAACTCGTTTTCAGACTTACGAGACCTAAAACGAATACGGATATTACAATGTGATTTGACTTAAATACCCATAAATCTTTTGAATATCTTTCCGTTTCTATTTTCTATTTTCATTATTCTTTTTAATTAATGAGGGTAATCTTGGAAAAAATATGATAAATTATGTAAAACATCAAGTATTATCGAACAAGAAAATCAATCTAAAACATCATGTATTATTGAACGGAGGGAGTATATACTTTTACTCGTTAAAAAACGAGTATTCCGGGGGTATTCACGATCTCAATCAAAACCAAGTTCTATTTTCTTTGCCTCCTCTTAAATTCTGGTTAGATTGAGTTGGTGTTTTTCTGGGTTTGGCGGTGATTCTCGTTGGAGATAGGAAGAATTCCACAGCTTATGTTCGGAACAGGAAGAAAGAAGGAGGTTATTGAACTTTTTCTAGTACTAGGCGAATTTAATTAAGCTGAGTGTAATTAGTTGGTTTGCATTTATGGAACTCGTTAGGAGAGTAATGCATTAGAAAGGTGCGTTTTAGGTTGTTTTTAAATTAGTTAAGGGTTTGGCTAAGAGAGATCTTGTGGTCTTCATTTTGGATGAGTTGTGAGGGTCATGGGGGCTGGTTTGGAGAGCAAGTTGGATTCCTTAGAGGGAGTTTTGTGGTGCTGGATAGGGGTGTCCAGTGTCCAGACCGGTTAACCGAGATTTCGGTTAACCGAAGTTCGTTGTCATGATTTCGGTTAGTTAAAATCATAAACCGAAACCAAACCGTGAATCCCGTTCAACCGTAGTTCGGTTAACCACTTTTTCGGTTTGGTTTTCTCGGTTAACCGATAACCGTTTATGTAATTTTACCTTAAATAATTAAGATTAAAATAATAAATTTTGAATAAAAAAAGTGACCAAGCAGGACTTAAAATAATAAAATTTGAATAAAAAAATTGATCAAGCAGGACTTTTATTTTAAATATGTACTTATCATATTGTATTGGTTGTTGTAAGCAAATATCGAGAGTATACTATATTGTGTGGAATCAAATAATGTCTGTGTTAAATTTTATCCCATCAAATTTAATAAGCGAGTTTTATATCAATGAGAAGTGGAAAAATAGTAATTTAAATTGTTAAAATTGAAGATGGAAACACTTAAACTAGATTAACACCTTGAAGATCATAGAGTTTAACCATTAAATAAATCAAAGATAACTAATATTTGAATAAAATATTAATATATTTTCGATTTTTTGGTTAACTGTTATATATAAAGTCGTGAACCGAAACCGAACCGATAGATCGAAAATATTTTTGGTTCGGTTAACCAAACCGAAATTTCAAAAAAAGTCGGTTTGGTTAACCGAAAAAATAATCGTTTTTTTGGACCAGGGATCTCAAAGTGAACGGACGATGTGGGGAAAGAGGAGTGACATTGGTGATTAATGAGGACTCTATCCAACTTGCACCAGATTCTGTTGCTCGGGGATTGTTTGTTGTTCCAAGTGTAATGACAGCTCGTGTTAAGGATGGTCAGTGAGATTGGTGGAAATGAGGTAGGGATGGAAATTATCCATGGATGTCCAATCCATCCGCACACCCGATCCAAATATATGGATAAAACCCGATCTAAGACGGATGATGGATGGGTGACGGATGGACTAAATAATTGGTGGGTTACGTTGGATGCGGGTGAAGGGTCATCCGACCCACCACCCGATCCATCACCCATCCAACCACCGACCCGTTTCATCCGCTTAATACTTGTATATACATTTGAGTTTATTCTTTATTTTGTTTTAATGTATTGAATTTGTATAGAATATTTTATAAATTTAAATTATTTATTATATTTTATTAGGTTGAATTCTAGATAATGGTTTATATTTATACTTCTTTCTATAATTTTTATGCACTACACTTGTATTTTTTATATGGTGAAATATAACTATTATATATGTTTTGATGGGCTAGACCAAAAAAATATGTAAAATTAAACATCTGATTATTTCACCCGACCCACCCGAAAACTCGACGGATGATGAACGGACGGTTGACCGACGGATGATAACTTTAACGGGTGATGGACGGGTTGGGTGGAGCATTTACTTCGTGGGTCGGGTGATGGTATTGGGTCATCCATCCATAACCCCATCCATTTCCATCCTTAAAATGAGGTTATTTTGAAGTTCAGCTGGAACAGAGAAGGGGTGACCGTCTTCACCAATAAGTTTTTCAGTAGGATCGAGAACGGCATTAGAGTCGCCGAGGACCACCCAAGGGGAGGTGATGTTTGGTGCCAGGTGATGTTTCGCCAATAAGTTTAAAGTATGTTCCATACCGGGTATATATATGCATGTTACATATAACTTATATATGCTTGAGTTTTGATCATTATTCATTTGTCTATATAGAGCATAATGATCGTAAAAAAGTGAAAAAAAAAACTATTTTTTTAATAATACATGCATGTAATAATTCAAGTTCATACATGAAGTTAGAAAATTGGATATAATTATACATTCTCAATCGATTAAAAGCATAAGAATATAGTGATGAACGATATATGATCAATCGAGAAATAACATCATGATTAATTTTGTACACCAAACATCATACTTTTAATTAGAGCTACAATATGGACCGTGAAAATACGTTTAAGTGGTTGCAATTTGCACCTAGTATTTTGAAGCTATATTAATAGAAGTTCTGTTGGGACGGTATTTGGAACTCATATTCCAAAATATCGGAACAACGATTGAACTCTCCCGTTTTGATAATGAAAAATTATTTGGGAACTAACGTGTTATGTCCAAGTATTTCAAGAGAACTTCAAATTACGAGATACTTAGACATAACATATTAATTTCCAAATGGTGCATGTTTGTCATTATCAAATTAAACTGAAGAGTTCGATTGTTGTTACGATGTTTTAGAACATGAGTTCTCAACACCGTCCCAACAAATACTCAATCTTTTGAGAACGATTTTCTTGAAATCTCAATGGAAGCAACGGAATCGGAATCCTAATTCATAGATTCCCAACGGAATTAAGCAAAAAACGCGAAATCTGATCGTAGTGGTGGTGAGAACGACGGTGACTTACGTAAGATTCTTTCGAATCCTAACCGAAGCCACCGTCGCCGTCAACACCATCACGTCCAGCCGCGGGCAGCCGGGCTACGCCTTCTAGTCTAGCTAGCATATTTTTAATGAAGATTCTTAATGAATTACAAAGACTAGAAAAGAGTAGGAGCAAGATTTGACGTGAGATTTACGCACTAATATAACATATAATTAATCTGTATGACCGACCTCCTAATCTAGTATTATAGGGATAAGAAAATATACTAGGGCGTAAATTAAAAACATATATTTTAACGGTTTAAGTTATTACGAAGCTAGATATCATTTGTTATATTCCCTCCGTTTAGAAAAGAAACTAGTATGTATTCCCGTACCTTATACGAGTTTTTCTTAATTAAAATATTTTCAAATATATTTATTATCCGAGAAAAAATAATCATGTAAAATACTTAAATAGTTAAATATAAATTTTTGTTATAATTTGCTTAAAAAGATAAGGCAATTATCATATAACTAATCAAGATTTTTTCATATAAGGCAACAAAGGATTATAATAATGATCTTCCTATCTATCATATCCAAAAATATAAAATTATTTTTTAAAATAAAAGCGGTGATGTGGTCCAATCTAAAAGTGACATGTGTCGTTTAATAATTTTTTTAACCTCCGCTTTAGGTTATAGTTATGATAGGTCGTTTTGGATTTTGTCTTAAAAAATAATAAAAGTCATATGATATAACTTAATTATTTTTAATTTTGTTAAGATATTTTCCCTTTTAATAAATATTTGTGTAATTAATTTTGATTAATGAGGATAATATTGAAAGAAAGGGTGATAAAATATGTCGAATGACAAGTATTCTTGAAAAAAAAAAATAATGTTGAACAAAAAAATTAAGTTATAACGGCATATATTTTTAAACGGAGAGTGTTATATCCTTGTTAAAAGTAAATTTAGGAAATCTAAATATATATTTATATCGAATTTCACTTATATATCACAATGACAATGACAGGTTTGTTTGTTAAGTCACCAAAAATATTAGTTGAAGTTACCACTACTCCACTAGTAAAAATATTTCTATATGCAACGGAAAATTTATGGCGCTTTGAATTAGCGTAATAATTCAGTAGAAACGCATGGCGGAATTTGAATACGTTTGTCGTTTGTAGTACGTTATAGTTGTACATTTTATTTTTATTTTTTTAACAATTTTAAGATTTTGGGCACTAAGCAAGACTAGAAGCTATGTATTTTAAATTTATAAGAAAAGTGTTTCCAAAGGTAAAAAGTAAAATAAACGGTATGTTCGACCTCTTATACTTATGGAAATTAAAAGAACAAGCCAATAAAGAATTTTAGCTAGGACCAATTCTTCAGTTGTTGATTTATTAATAAAGTGGTGCTAAACTCGAATCTCACTGATGACATGTATGAAAAAATTGATATATATTAGGATGACATCATGTATGTAAAAACTGATATTAGGAGAGTCTCCCCTAAAATGAGGTCATAAAGTATCCTGTCCGAACGTAGAGCGATGTTGACCGATCAAACTGGGCAAGCTAAAGACAAGACCAAAAAATAAAGAATTTTTTAAGGTTGCTAATATTTTGGTCGAATTTAGGGTTTTTTCTCTAATTTTTTTTGTTCATTTAGGGTTACTAATTAAGACATAAGTGAACAAAAAATTAGAGGAAAAACAGTATAAACTCAAAAAGGAGATCAATTGTATGACAAGAACAAAACTAATTTCAAGAACGATCCTTCATTCCATTCCACGTCGATGAGAGCAATCAAAAAAGACGGAATCAGGCCAAGGTGGTAATGGTTGAGGCGTTGGCTTATGTAAGATTCTTTCGAATCCTAGCCACCACCACAATCATCATCTCCTGGCTGGGCTACGTCTTCTGATCGATATAAATCAGGCTCAATAATCCATCTTCATTGTGACTTCTTTTAAAACAGACCACCGTATTTTAATGTATATATAAAGAGATTAAAAAGGACACTATATAGGAAGATTAACGTAAATCCCAAGCAAACTCAAAACACGTGATATTTTAAAGATTTGCAAAAAATACGTGATATTTTTTGTTGTATATATTTGTGCATTGTTTTCAACTAGTTATTTAGCCTATTCAAACACATCTAAAGAGGTCATACGATTTTGTTGTGTTAGGAAGTGGAATCTTTATGGATCAGGTCAGATCATAGTGGCGAATGACGTTGACGGTGACTTGCGTAGGATTAATAAAAATCCTAACCAAAACCGCCCGAGACATCATCGTCCTTACGGCCTGGTTTCCGAACTACACCTTTGATCTAATATATTTTGTGATTTCATAATGTACATATGAAGAGATTAGAAAAGACACTATATACAAGGAGTAAAGGAGAGTAACTTAAATCTCAAGTAAACTCAAAACACATGATAATTTTTTTTATTTGTAAAATAAACCGACTATATTAAGGATTAACCTAATAATTTTATCATAACTATAACTTAAAGCGGAGGTTAAAAAAATTATTAAACGACACATGTCACTTTTATATTGGACTACCCCACCCCTTTTTAAAAACTAATCTTTTATTTTGGGATTTGATAAATTCTTGTCCATGTTTTTAGAATATAGGATAGAAAATCTCATTATTAAACAATCTTTTTTTTGGATATGATAAATATATAGGAAGATCATTAGGATATTTTTTTTTGCTATGATACAAATTCTAGAATATTTATTTTATTTTTAGATAGAATTATTTTTTAACTAAGATCATAACTATAACCTAAAGCGGAGGTTAAAAAATTATTAAACAACACATGTCACTTTTATATTGGACCACACCACCCTTTTTTAAAACTAATCTTTTATTTTTGGATTTGATAAATTCTTATCCATGTTTTAGAATATAGGATACAAAATCTCATTATTAAACAATCTTTTATTTTTGGATATGGTATGATAGATAGGAAGATCATTAAGATATTTTTTTATGTTATGATACAAATTCTAGAATATTTATTTTATTTTTATATAGAATTATTTTTTATCTAAGATATCTTAATTGATTATTTTTAATTGTTTATATTTACATGTTAAATAAAACAATCAATATATTTGTTTTTTTTAAATATCTTTGCATATATTAATTTATTATTTTTTATTTTTAGATAAGATACTATTTTAAAGATAAGATATGTATTGTTTTTAAAAATATTCTCACCAATAATAATTTATAATTATTATTTTTTGAAATAATAATTTTTTGTAGATAAAATATGTATAGTTTATTAAAAATATCCTATATAAAATGACACATGTCAACCACACATTGAACCACATCATCCATCTTTTTAATATCCTATATAATTAGGCTATTTTGATTGGTTGAAAGCTAATTGTAGACCAATGCATAAATATTCTATTTATATTTTAAAAAATAAACTATTTATATTTATTTATTGATTGTTTTAACAAAATAAAAAAATTGATTCACATAATTTATATAAGATAACTTGATTTAATTTATTTGTTTAAGTATTATTCATTTTGAGTATTAATAATAATAAAAAGATCTAAATTCTAGAAAAACTTAAAAGATAATTTTATTAAAATAATTTATTTAAGATAACTTGATTTATTATTAAATTGAAAAATTACTAATAAAAAAGAGTTTTAGATTCTAAAAAAACCTTTAAATTTATCTTATTATATACAAATTAAAAATTAATTTACATCTTAAGATTATGATTATTTGTTCCTAGATAATTCATGTAAACTATTATTAATATTTTGTTTAAGCAAAACCCGTACAAGATACGGGAATACATACTAGTATCCATACATAGTGGATATCCTACTAGTTTAGCCTAATAAACAGAATATATTAAGGGTTAACCTAAAGCTAATCAAATTTTAAGGTTTTTTCACTTGGCAACCTTCAAGTATTGTAATATAATATTCACAAAGCGTACCATAATTTAGATAAATTAGCAAGCTAACCCTAATGTTTGTAATGTTTGTCCCATTTGCGTTAATCATCAATTTTTTTTAGATATAAGCACTACGAGAATTAATCCCTAATATCAATATGCAATCTTTATTAATCTTGATGCAATTACTTAGTTTTTTTCACTATTATTCAAGTAATCGATTATCGATCTATATATATTAGCATGTGAGTATTTTAATATCAGTTTTTTTATAATATGCCTCAAGGACATGTAATAAGAATATTTAAATTAAAAACTAAATATTAAGAATAAATAATAAATCATGTAGAAAAATTATTAAAAATCCTAAAAAATCAAATCTAATCAAATCCTTTTATTTGAAAATTTTGGACACATTGTAGAAAAATTGTTTGAATATATAATAAAAAAAATATGCTAATTATATTGCAAAAGTCGTATAGTATTTTGAATACAGTTTATACCGATTAATTTACAATATATTCTATGCTCGGAAATTTAATGATGTGATGTGTAATATTTTGAATATGTGATGTGTAATATTTTGAATATGTTGTCAATGTATTGTTATGATTAATGATAATCAAATCTGAACAATCCGGTAAAGAATATTGCCAAGGAGACTAATTAAGACATAATTACGTAGAAGCACAAATTAAAGGAAAGCAAGTATGAACTATGAACCCACAAAGATGTTCGATCCTATAGCATGTACACAATTCCATACATATACAAGCGATCTGATTCAACTCTTATAAATAGTACCCATCACACAGAAAAAAATAAAGATCGATAAGTCGATAAGGAGGCGGAATCTTTATGAATCAGGCCAGGCCGTAATGGCGATGAGGTGGACGGCGGCTTACGTAAAATTAATATAAATCTCAACCAAAGTCGCCTTCTACATCATCGCTATCACGACCTGATTTCTGGACTACACACCTTTGATCTAACGTATTTTGTGATTTCTTAATGTATATATAATGAGATTAGAAATGAGGCTATATATAAGGAGAGTAAGTTACTTAAATCTCAAGCAACCTCAAAACATGTGATATTTTAAAAGTTTACAAATTAAACCGATTGTATCTACCTAATCAACACATATAACTATAACCTAAAGCGAAGGTTAAAAAAATTATTAAACGACACAAGCCACTTTTATATTGGACCACACCACCTTTAAAAATAATCTTTTATTTTTGAATATGATAAATTCTTATCCATGTTTTTAAAATATAGGATAGAAAATCTCATTATTAAACAATCTTTTATTTTTGGATATGATATATAGGAAGATAATTAGGATATTTTTTATGTTATCATACAAATTATAAAATATTTATTTTATTTTTAGATAGAATCTTTTTTTAACTAAGATATTTTAATATATTATTTTAATTGTTTATATTTATATGTTAATAAAACAATCAATATATTAATCTTTTAAAATATCTTTGCATATATTAATTTTTATTTATTATTTTTAGATAAGATACTATTTTAAAGATAAGATACGATTTATTATTTATTTATATCTTAAATAATAAATTATTAATATTTATTTATTGATTTTTTAAACAAAATAAAAAAAAACTGATTCACATAATTTATTTAAGATAACTTGATTTAATTTGTTTTTTAAGTATTATTCAATTTGAATATTAATAATAATAAAAAGTTCTAAATTCTAGAAAAACTTAAAAGATAATTTTATTAAAATAATTTATTTAAGATAATTTGATTTATTATTAAATGGAAAAATGACTTTAAATAATATCAAGTATCCATTTTGAACCAATAATAATACGAATTTTAAAAACCAACAACAACAATACGAACTATTACAATATTAACCAAAAACAATACAAAACTTTTTCCGGCGACTTTTCCGACGAAATTGATGACATGGCACCCGGAAAGTGTGACTAGACTCCACATGTCAATTTTTTTTTTTATGACTTGTCCTACTCCTTTGACTATGTGTATAACTAAATTAAAATAAAAAGGAAATAAAACAAAAAAAACAAAACCATATCTTACTTCTCTCTCGTAGTCCACCATTGAAATGGTTGTTTCATCAGATCCAATTCTTACTTCTTCTAACCTCATAATCAATTTTTATTTTTCATTTTAGGGTTTATAATTCATTGATTTACAAGATCTTGATTAAAAAAGAAAATCTCAATTTGAGAAGCAATCTTGCATATTTTAATATATGGAGCCCCAATTCCACTTTGCTTCGCCTAGTTCTTTCGAAATTTCCTCAAGTCCATATACACCATTAATACCCTCTGAAGATCTTGCTCACTCATAACCAAATCGTCGACGCCGTGGGTACTGGGTAGTGACGCCTAAGTGTCCCAAACCCTAGAATTGTAGGGTGCGAGCAACCCAATTGGGGTTTTGAGTTTTGTTCTCTAATGAACTTAAATTCCCCATTTAGATCTAAATCTCACAATTTTAACCAATTTGGGATATTTTTTCATGCACAATTGATTACATGATTTACAATTATTAAGATTCAAAGTCTGCTTCGTCGAGCTTTTCTGGAGTGTAGGATGTTATGGAAAAGTGTGCAACCGATTGATGAAGAAGATGAACTTATAACCCTAGCCCCTCGTTACTATCAAAATCTGATTTTCTTTGGGTTTTTTCTTCTTTTTTTTTTCATTTAGTTTAAGTAATATTATGAGATAGGTGTAATTTAAAACGAAAAAAAATACTAGGTGTAATTTATTTTCATGACAAGTCATGTTTCCGATTGCCACGTCGTGAATTTTACCGGAAAAGTCATCGGTGATTTTTAAAGTTCGAATTATTATTAGTTCAAAGTGGATACTTGATAATATTATAAGTTATTTTTCCTTATTAAATTGGGTATTAGTGTATTACTAATAGGAAATAGTTCTAGATTCTAAAAAAACCTTTAAGTTTATCTTAGTTATATACAAATTAAAAATTAATTTGTGTCTTAAGATCATGATTATTTGTTCCTAGATAATTCATGTATTTGAAAAAACTATTATTAATATTTTGTTTAAGCAAAACCCGTACAAGGTATGGTAATACATACTAGTACATTATAAAGCAGAAACCATATATGTTGAAAAAATTACACCACGTGGCATTCTTGAATAAAATAATGTTACATTTTTTAATAATAAATATTATAATTACTTGTATCATTATTTCTATATATCTAATTTTTTGTAACATAATAACTTGATCTATATTTTGATAATTTTTATGCATATCTTTTTTTATCTTGTAACAAGATTTGGAATCCAAGACATAATTTTTTTTATCTATATGTTGATAATAACTTGATCTAATATTTTTTATATTAATTTTGTGCATAAATTTTTTTTTATCATTTAACAAGACTCGGGCTTCAAGTATATACTTATTTTTATCTATATGTTGATAAAATATGGGGCAGAATCTTAAAGATTTTTTTTATAAATTACATAATTTTATTACGATATTATATACAAGTGTTTTAAAATTTCTATTAATATTATAATATTGTATAATGTTTAATAAAATTATCCCGTGAGTATCACGACGGTTTAACTAGTTAAGAATTAACCTAATACTTCTAAATCCATACATATTGTATATCCTAATAAATTAAATTAATTAAATTTTAAATATTTATATAATTAAATTATCTTTATCTTTCACATTTTATTATATCTTATTTATTAAGTAACTATTATTTTTTAAATTCTTATCTCTTCCATATTTGAATATATACATTTTTTATTCATATTTTATCTTCTTTTTTTAATTAAATATCTATGAAATATCATCAAGGAAAAAGAGATTTGTAATTATTTTATCTTAATAATATATCTTCATTCTCAACATTAAATTTAATCATTTATATTGATTAAAAAATTATACAATCTATGAACAATAAATTACTTATATTAAATTTTATATTATATTTTGATTTATTAATATCCTATTTATAATGTCTATAAAATATCGAATCGTAGTCGTACATGGTACGACGGGTACAACTAGTTAACTATTAAGGGTTAACCTAATAAAGTTATTAACAATTTAGGGTTTTTCACTTGGCAGCTACCAAATATTGTAATATTCACAAAGTGTACTATAGATAAATTAGCGAGCTAACCCTAGTGTTTGTAAATTATTCCAAGCTTGTCCCATATATTTACATTAATCATCAAATTTAACAAGTTGGAAAAATGGGTTTTATAATCCATTCTCCGTTTTTTTTTTTATCAATTTGTGGACATATCCATGCTTATCACATCCAGTAAAGAATATACTTTGGGTTTAATAATTCATGCTTTAAAGTATATATGTTCCAAACCGGGTATATATATATTATAACATATATATTGAATTTCGATCATTAACTCAAACTCATTTGACTATAGCACATAATGATCCCAAAAAAGTGAAAAAAAAATTCACTATTTTCTTCATAATATATGCATGTAATCCCAAGTTCATACATGAAGCTAGAGAATTGGATATAATTATTAGTGTTCTAAAAGCTAGGCAGAGGGACCGCCTAGCGCTTAGACGGCCTAAATAGGCGTCTAAACGGATTAGACGGTCTTCTAGACGAGGTGAAAGGCTAGGCTGACTAGCACCTTCCAGCTAGCGCCTAGGTAGAGCCTAGACGGAGCTAAGCGGGAATTTTTAAAACAATGATAATTATACATTATCAATCAAATAAAAGCATAAGAATATAGTGATGAATGATATTAGAGTTGTCAAAAGCTGACCCGACCCGAAAAACCGATCCGAACCGCCCGAAAAATTTAGGGTTAAGACCAAGGGTGGAGGCAGTGCATGCCCGGTGGCCAGTGGGGGCTGAATTTTCAAAAAAAATAATTAAATATAGTAAAAAAAACTAGGTTATTTGATAAAAACTAATTTATTTGGTCAGAAAAAAAGCAAATTAATTTTTTTATATATATAAAATATATTGAAATGGTTTTTTATACATAAAAATACAAAATTTTATGTAAAAATAAAAAAATTCTATATAATTTCTTTATATACAGAAAAATTCTCTTTTTTTCTCTATTTTATTAAAAAATACAAAAAAAATTATTGGCTTTGTCTGGAATATTTCTGCAGCCAAAAAAATTACCAAAGGAATTTAGCCCCCACTAGCACAAATTCTTGGCTACGCCACTGGTTAAGACCCGAAAATTTGAACCCGAAACCCAAAATAAACCGAACCCGATAGACCCGAAACCTGTTGGCTTGACCCGATTTGTTATATTTTTAGAATATATATAATATATTTTGGAAATTATAATATATTTTATTATTAAAATATATAAAAATAATAGATTAGTATTAAAAATAATTTTTTATATAAAATAATATTTTAATAATTGTAAAATAAACCGATTTTCTTGACCTGTTTGGTCGACCCGACCCGCCTGAAAATACGCAATGACCCGACCCGATTTGACCGATGACCATTTACGACCCGAACCTGACTCAACCCGAACCTGAACCCGACCTGACTGACCTGTTTGACGCCTCTAATGATATATGATCAATCGAGAAATCAAATTATACATTCTCAATTATAGTACGTTGAGGAATCAAAGTTATTCATAATACCCAAATTATTCATACCCTCGTACCAATTCAATCTCTCGTCCCATTAAATTACTCACGATTCATTCCTTAAAATCATTGTATCTTTCGGTGATATAATTGACTTTGTTACTAGTTAAAGCAATAATAAGAACAGACCGGTAAAGGATATGACATTAGGGTTATATTCAGAGAGTTATAAATTGGGACACAAGTAGAACAATAAAATTAGGTTCATAAAATTTATAATTTAATTTAATCTAATACATTACATTTAGTGATCCAAACCGATCAGATACTAAAATAAACTCATCTATTTCATATAAGCCAAGATCAATCATTCAATCTCAAGAACGATTCGAATTCATTCCACGCCGATTCTCGGCAAAAGTAAAGAAGACGGAATCGGGCCGTGAAAAGAGTGATAGAGACGGTAGCTTAAGTAGAGATTCTTTTAAATCCGAACCAAAGCCACCTCCTCCATCACCCTCACCACGGCTCGGCTACGTCTTCTGATCTCAAAGATATCGATCTACAATCATTTTTTTGGTAGAACATATCTACAATCATTCATTATGCATGGCTTGATTGGCTTCCTAATAGTCCCTATATATAGAGATTAGAAAAGTCTATGGCGAAGTTATCGTAAATTATACGCAAATTAAAAACGTCGATTAATGATATTTTTGCAAAATAAGTAACAGATTATATTTTTTTTGCAAAATATCGCTTACCAGAAACGGTTATATAAGATTTTTTATTCATAAATCCTATCTGTCAACGTGTACATCCTTGTCAAATACGTATTTTATATGTTTTTTAGAATAATGTTCAATCGTAATCAACTAATTAATATCGGCATGACGGCATGCAATATTTAAACTTGATGTAATTAATTTATTTTTATTATAAGGAATATGATCTTTCTATATATAGTAAGCAGGCGAGTATAATTTAGTATACGTTTTTTCTATTCTATGCCAGTTAAGATTGCTCTTTTTAGAAACTAAAATTTTATTTGGAAACTAATAAATCTGTTAAAGAAAATTCATAAATTTTAAATAAATAGAAATCTACAAATATACAAATAACGTGTCAATTGTTAAAATATTTTGAATATAAATTTTTTATACTGATTGTAAATTTATAATATATCATCTATGCATATAAATTTCATGATGTTGTATTGTTGTGTAAAATTTTAAATGTATTTTATGCAGGTTGAATTTCTCTTACTATTATTTGTTTTTAAAGTAATTATTATTTCATTAGTCGGTCTTATGGATCGGAAGAAATATAACAATGACAACAATGACAACATGACCTAGTATATAACTCTGCTACAACAGAATCTGGAGGTTAAGATGGGGATACCCCTAACTTAATCCTGACTTAACGCAGAGGGAGAGTGCCCGAAAAATTCGAGTAGGACCACCGATCAGAAATACTACAAGCACATTGTTAGAAAAAGCTGAAGCTTTGATTTTGATGGTTCCAAACGCAAGTTACATGGCCGACCTTGAGTCTGTGAAACGAGTCGCCAACGTGAGTCACGTCCCCGACGTGAATTGAAGACAAACAATGAAGATCTTGAAGACGTGTGTGATGTTGAAGATATGATAGAGATATTCTGGTTTTAGAAAGGATCTTCTATGTTTGGATAAGGTGCCACTGTTTGCCTTATGCCCTAAGCTATATCTTATTGTATTATCTTAATTATTTGTTTCGGATGATATTTGTATGATTAGAAATATATTATCTTTTCATAATCGAATTGGAAGATAATATCTTTCTAGTTGACCTAGTTTTCGTCTATATTTACCTAGAGATTAGATTTAGATAGTACGAACTGATAGACTACATTGTGAAAAAGAGAAAAACAAAGTGTTCGAGAGTTCAAAAGAAGAAGAGAGTCCGTAGGCTTGATAGTAGATTGAGAATAGGGTTTTACTCGATTCAAACGAGTGCTAGCATACTTGGGAAGTAAGGTTAGCTTCAGGTTGTCCTTGTAAACATATTCAAATGTATTAATAAATCAAGCAACGACTTTTAATCATTCCAAGCAAGAACTTGGAATGGAGTGGTTTTCAAACTTGATTAACATAGTTTGTTGATCAAGTGTTTGCACTATAAAAATCATTGTGTCAAGTAAGTCTTTCTTGTTATTAATTTCCACTACATATACTTTGAGGTCAGCGATGTAGATGTACTAACGATCCTACACATACGTCACCGACCCGCAACACACCAAAAACAAATCGTAACACACCAAAGCAAGAACAAGCACAGAGCGCAGAGATAAACCAAACAAAACCCATCACTGGCTTATGAAAGCGATAGTATTTAGATAATTAAAACATGCCTATTAAGGGCATGTTTGGATCACACACGATAATGTATTGTCTTGCATTATAATGCAAGATTTAATAGAATTTTGCATTAAACCTACATTATAATGCAAGATAATACATTATTCAATGTAATCCAAACAAACGTAAGATAGCCGGTTTCTAGGTGTCGGGGTTTTGCAATGTGTGGCAGGTTGCACCCGTGTAATATTGTCCGTTTGACGGTTTAAAGCTGATATGAGTTGGTAGTTGATATTGATTCGACAGTTGATGTTGATTTTAGGAGTTGAATTATTATTTTATTTTTGTAAACAAAAATGTAGGTGTTCGATATATAAAGTTGGTAGAAACTGGTTTCATAAAAGATTGATGTAAACTTACTAAAAGGATATATTGGTAAATTAATAATTTTCCAAGATTGAATTTTGAAGGAAAAAAATCGAATAAATATTCATAAGCTCGGATAAGGTTGGAAAGGGTAGCTCAAATTTTGGGTGAAATTTGAACTTAGATATATATAGTCTCATAAGCTTGAGTAAGCTTCATCAACTCATTGCACCGAACAGACGAGACCGAGCTTATTTGTTTAGATTAAGTTTTAATAAGGTTGTATAAGCTCAAAATAAACACCGATGAACATACCCTAATAATTTAGAGTCCATGGCTTAGGTCATAGTGTTTATGACTTTAGGGTTTTGGTGTGTTTTTTGTGTACTTTTTTGTTTTTTTCCTCTTTATTCTAGGATATTAATTTTCTGTGCTCTTCACTTTGGATTTTGTCTTTTGTTTATTCTTTATATTTAACTTTATTAGATAAATTGAAAATACACTTTCAACTTACTCAGGATAAGGGTGCTTATATCTTAATTCATCGATCATACCTTATTTGTGCGAAATATATTGTGAATTGCTAACGCCGATCGATATAGAAAAAAAATTCATGAAATGTATCGGGCACATCCTCATGTTGATTGTTTTTTATAAACTGCCTTTGAGATGGATTTATTCCTTATATCAATTTTGGTGTATTCTGACTAGATTCAGTTATTATTGTCACATAGCTGAAATTCAGTTTTAATTTTCTTGGGTCTATCGGACGTTCCCCTTTTCTTTGGGTAGGGGTATCCCCATTTTAATCCCCCATATTTCGCTGTAGCGAAGTTTCACTGTGTCAATGATGATGATGAAGAAGAAGATGATGATGATAAAGATGATGATGATACTTTTTTTGGGTAGAAGATTCATGGCATATACTTCATTTGATACATTAGGGACCATACTTGCAACATATTTAAGCATAGAAGTACACTAGCTTGTATAGATAGGTCATACCTAAACTTCAAACTACATGAATAGATAAGCAAACATTCATGGTAAACCAAACAAACAATAAAATAGGGTGCACTTGTTGAAACACTAACCACTAAGCAACACTATGTGATACACTACTTGTCAATCTTCACTAGTTCAATTAGTAAATAATTAATTTAAATTCATAATCATTAAATCATGAATTTAAATCTCACTTCTCCATTGTGATGTTCTAATTGTCTAGCTTTTATCGATCAGACCCAAAAAAAAAAAAGTGAAATATTTATAGATGTGCTCTAATTTGATAACTTAAAGGTTAGTTTCTTAACAGAATTAAAAATAGGGGTGGTTATCTCAAGAAAAGATCAGGTAAAGTGGTGTATTTATAAATACCATAAAATATGGGGTCGTTTTTTGTGAAAAGTTTTCCCGTTTACAAAATTCAAATTATCGAGCGCGACTAACGTAATATATTTTGCGCACAATTTATTTTTTTTAAAAAAATTGCCCTCCTCCTCTGTACGCTCTCTCTATCTTCTGGCTTCTATATCCATTTTCGATCGCCATGGCTGGTCGGGCGAGCTCTATTGTCAGTGAAAACCTAACCTTCATCTTCTAAAGGCTCACACGTTTCTGGATTCGTTCTTTTGCCGGTTAAGATCTCCTAGCTCCGCGGCCTATTTCTCATGTTATCCCCTTTCGAAAATTAGGGTTTATACCTTCACACACTCTCTCTAAATTTCGTATCTAGAAGTTTTATAATGACAAATTTTGATTCTGAATTTCATGTTTTGATTGTTCAGGTGTGATTTATTAGTCTCTGGCTAAATCGGCATTCCCAATTGCGCCTGTTTGCTCTCCTGGCTGGGCTCAAATTTTCATACAGAAGACGAGAAAATCTCCACAGAAGGAGGTCGTGAAAAATGGCGTGTCATATCCCTAGACCAAATCAAAAACCACCTCAACTGCGAAAAAATTCGCAGCAACCACAAAAGCCCCAAATTCCTCTTCGCAATTGGTCCCTGGATGATTTCGAGATCGGGAAACCCCTTGGAAGAGGCAAATTTGGTCGAGTCTACCTCGCTCGCGAAGTCAAGGTCTCTCTCGATCCTCCAATTTTTTCCTGTTCGAAACTTCTTTATTGTGCGATTGTTTTGATACTTTTTCTGGCATGTGGGCTAAGGGTTGATATTATAATGGAAATCACGGATTTGCATACATACTAGAGTCTAGAGGACAATAAGCAAATGGAGGATCATAACAAGTGATTGATATCATAGCTGATATAATTGAACTAGAATACCAACTAAGAAGTTTGATAATCTGTCCTCTAGAATGAATGAACTCAGCATGCTCTTAAATTGCCATCGAACTAGAGGCCGCCTTGATTAATTGTACCATTATATTGATATTGGCTTATTCTTCATTCTTCAAGTTTATCCTTCATTGTTGTGGCCTTAGAAGTCAGAACCATTTTTAAGCTGAAAAAAGCCTTACTGCACTGAAATAATATGCTATCTACTGTTGACTTGCATATGGTACCTTGATATGCTCCGCAACCACAGAAATAAATGTAACATTTAAACACCTCCACCATGTCATAAAGAACATTTGCTTTTCAGCATGAAAGTGTAAGCATCCAAAAATAGCCTTGAAAAATCATGTCCTTGTTTACAACTATTTAGAGGAACAAAGGAGATCCATTATGACTGATGCTGTCACACTCATCCAGAGTTGTAATATTTGGGATTTCATACACATGTGGGTATGCCGTCTGGAATATGGAAGCTGATCCATTTTGTTTTGGAGTGCCTTCAAATTTTCCTGAAAATTTCTGAATTGTGCAATTGTTTTGGTATTTTTTTTCTCGTGTGAATTTTGGCTCCGATAGAGCAAGTACATAGTAGCCTTGAAGGTGATTTTCAAGGAGCAGATAGAGAAGTACAAGCTCCACCATCAGCTCCGGAGGGAGATTGAGATACAGAAAGACCTCCGACACCCTAACGTTTTGCGTCTACATGGCTGGTTCCATGACAAGGAGCGAATCTTCTTGATTCTAGAGTATGCTTACCATGGTGAGCTCTACAAACTACTCAGGAAACATGGCCATCTCCCTGAGAAGCAAGCTGCTACGGTGATGATCCTTCACTTTAAGCACTCATTGCTTTTTTCTTCTATCATGATTAAGCTTTTCTTGAAAATGATTTTGCCTTCTGTTCCAGTTTTTTCCTAGTTTCTGGGAGCTTGGAAATTCACATGATTCCTTACATAGAAATTATGTATGCTATGCAATTTTAGTTTTAAAAAATCTGATTTACATGTGCATTCATATTTTCCATTCTTTATTGTGCAATTTGGAAACTAAAGTCCATTTAGAAGTGATAGCTCAAATAAGGTGTAGTAAATCAATTAAACATTTGACAACTGTTATCATATTATTCTAGACATCAGTCCTTCTAGCAAAAGTAATGTGTTAAGAACTATGATGACTTACTTTTGGCTAGATGAGAAACCGATTTGCAATATTGTTGTTGGTCTTTCATTTGCTTGGGCTTTTTATTGATACTTTGTCTATGTTTTCTTACTGTTATATTTCTGGTTCGGCACGAGACAGTATATTGCAAGTTTGACACAGGCATTGGCGTATTGTCATGATAAAAATGTCATTCACAGAGACATCAAGCCCGAGAATTTACTGCTTGATCACGAGGTATCATCTCTTTGCACGCTTTCAGTTTTTTGAGTGATTACTTTATAGCAAGGAAGCATATTGCAGAGTATTTATTATAGAACATGTACTGGGTGGCTCAATAGTACAATTAGGTGAACTGTCGTACCGATTAGCTTCAGGAGCATGTCACTCAGTTCATCATCAATTTCTCACTCCTGAGTTGCTAATAACTTATTGTTGCACAGTATATAGTCTACAAAAACATGGTCTAAGGAAGTTTGAGACGAGAGAAAAGCTGAGAAGTAAAAAAAGTTTGCCTTTTTCACCTTTGCCAAAAGAACTGATGAGAAAGAAAATTCAGCAGAACTTTCTGATAATTGTTTTTAGAGCCAAACCTTGATTATTATTATTATAAGTCTGGAAGAGTGTGTAATATATAGGATTCACCACAAAGCATCATTGTGATAAATTATTGTCTTTTTACTTTTTGCTTGACATCTTCAAAAAACTGAAAGTGAATCTGGATCTCATCATGCAATCAAGATAATCTAGCATGAACTGTTATATTTTCATCGTGAACACACATTTGGAATGTTGTGGCGATTATGTTTGGCAAGGGTCGGCGAATTATTACATCTGTGTTTATCTCTATTTCACATCTGACTATAAGAACTTTTTTGTTTTAGGGCCGCCTTAAGATTGCAGACTTTGGGTGGTCTGTTCAGTCCAAAAACAAGAGACACACGATGTGTGGGACTTTGGATTACCTAGCTCCAGAAATGGTGGAAAAGAAAGCCCATGATTACGCAGTAGATAACTGGACTTTGGGTGTCCTTTGCTATGAGTTTCTCTATGGAGCACCTCCATTTGAGGCTGAGAGCCAACAAGATACTTTCATAAGGTAACTTTGCTCTATAAACATAACTTCATAAAAATAACACATTTGTTCAACAAATTAATCTGTACTTCTGTATGCAGGATAAGGAAGGTTGACTTGAACTTTCCATCACAACCTCATGTTTCCCAGGAAGCCAAGGACTTGATAAGCAGGGTAATTTCAATTGCTACCTTCCTATGTAAAATTGTACACATCAAATACTTTTGTTGTCCTTTCAATCTAGTATTACTAATATGCACCAAAATTTCCTGCAGCTGTTGGTGAAAGACTCTTCTAAAAGGTTGTCTCTTCAGAAGATCATGGAGCACTCTTGGATTTCGAATAATGCAAATCCCACAGGTGTATACAATATTGTCTAGATAAGCTTCTAAACTAGCTTGAAATCTGCAGCTTAAATTCATCTTTTGCTTAGGTTAACTAAAAGTTGAATGCTGTACTGTATTTTCTAATCTGTCATGTTACTGTAATGACAGCAGTTTCTCTAGTTTGTGGCTGTGTAGTGTAGTGTCTGAGTGTGTATGTAAAGTTGGTGAAAATTGCTTGTAGTTTGCAACCTATGTTTAAGTGTTTGTTACTAACTAGTAGTTATTTTGGCTTTCAATTGTCTCAAGTAGATGATATTTGGGTCTTTATAATGGACTGTCTGTGTTTATTGTTTAAGGTAGATGTTGTCAGCCAGGATTTGAACACTTGACTTGTTGTTTTGATATAGTATTCTTTGTTGTCAGCCTTCGGACATCTAGTCAATCGGTTAAGCTTCAAGGGTAGTACACGGAGGTCTTCGGTTTGACTCTCATGTGCAGTGCCGTTCACCAAAAAAAACTAATACTCCCTCCGTTTCATTTTATTAGTCGTTTGAGACTTTTGCACATTAATTAAGAAAAGATTAAAAAGAACAAAATCCCCTCTTAATAGTACTACGTGTCAAAGAGCTTTTCAATATACAATCCCCTTTTAATAAATGCTTCCCCCTCGTTTAAGCCTAGATGAACTCTTTAATACAGGTTGGCTTTGAAATTGCAAGAGTCTAAATCAATTTTTTCAACTTTTTCTGTAATACAGGCAGGCTTTAATACAGGTCTTGGAAAGTTAAAAAGTTTGTTCATTACTACTTTTCTCCTTGATTACTACAAACGACTTATAATTTGCAATATCAATATTACCCACAAACGACTAATAAAAAAAACCGGAGGGAGTAATAATTATTCATGGTAAAAACTTGCTACCTTTGTAAACTTTTTACAATACAACATGCATACATAATCTAATTATAATTATTTATTTAAACCATTGCTTCACATTTGGCCTATCTTCACCTTGAACACTTGCACATCTGCCTGCAAGTCTTTTAACATTGTTGCTCAAAGAGAGTATCAAAGAATCCTATAGATGGGGTCACATATCTTAATGAAGATCAACAACACTCAAAAGAAAGATCTTTAATTCCAAGAACTACTAGGAAATATAGATATTTCTACTTGAAGGACCCACCAATGCAAAGCTAATTATCTAACTTCTTGTCTTCACTTTCTCCATATTGATAGGTACAAAAGAGAATATTTATTAAGATGAATAAATTTTCTGAGAATCAAAGAAGATCCATAAGTAATCCATTGGGGCCCAATTGAGATTGAAGCAAGATTCTCTTTGTATGATAATGTAGGGAACAGGAAAATCTGGACTGCATTCAAATACATAGAGCTTAAAAGTCTAGATTGCATTCAAAGTCCAGATCGCACATTATTAACTTAGCAAAAACACCTAACATTCAATTTCAACTTAGACAGACTAAAAAAGCACAACCCAGTCTTCTTCTTATCAACTATATTAAAGGCTAAAATGACAATCGATAGTAAATGTAGGAGCAATTGTAACAAATAGCATCCAATATCAAATGTACGGTCAAGATCAAGTTATTTAACTACAATATCTACAACATATTGTACATGTAGCCAAGCTTAAGCTTTTCATAATGACGTGACATAGACTATCAAGTGTATCAATATCAAATGCACTAGTTCATGTCACAATGATCAAACACACAATTTAAGTAAGTACTTGTAAAAAGTAAGCTTACCTGAATTAATTTTGCAACTATATACTAAGCTAAACTTGCACATATATATATAAGATCTTTCTTCAATTGTCGAGTTCATCCTCTTAGCCGCCTCGTTGAGTTGTGGATTCTTAGACGTGTCTTCTCTAACCCGATCCCATGAGATTTGCAGAATGCATGTCATGTCTCAAAGGAACCTTAATACTCACCGTTGTTGTCCAAATGAACATTCTTGAGCGTCTAACCCATCTCACATTCTACTCGAATGACAAACTCATTGAATGTGTTGTACTTTTTAGTTGATTTCAACAGGTGCACCCATATCTTCCTCGAGTGGTTATCAATGAATTATGAAGGTGATAAAATATAATGCATCATCGAGAGATCTCTTGGACATGGAGCACACATCGGTATGCGCAAGATCAAGGATATATTTTTTTCCTTTTTTTAGGTTGCGGAAATATCTAAATACAACTCTATATTGTTTACCAACCAAACAATCAACACATGTTCGAGAACGTTGCCTTGTATATTTGGAAGAAGTTGCTTACGAGTGAGAATTATAAGACCAAGCCTTTAGTGTCATAACTCCAGTTAACTCCTACTACATTCACCTTATCCTTCCTAAAAAAAAGGATCGTGAGCCTATATCGAGGATATAAATCTAGCTACCTTTCTAAACATTTTTCTTGAAAAATGTAAGTTGGCGAATCATATTATGTTAAGTTAGCGATAGTGTAATCGAAAAGGTTCCAAATACATATTCTTTTTTGTTTTGATGAGGGATCCACTTTTAATGGTAAACTTTAGATTCATAAACTAATCGATAAAGCGCATCAACCAAGTAAACTGACCTGCGCCAACTGATTTACAAAGTTTAGATCGAAAGTTAGCAAAGCCTCTATTTTCCTAACGAATCTGATTAGATATTCAAGTATCTCATCAATCATCATAAAACGATAATTAGTACACGAACGTGCTTAGCCCTCAATATGATTAGATATTCAAGTACTTTCCAACTACTCATCTCTATTCCTTAAATAAATAAGGTTTAGAAAGTTAATTAGCAAGTGCTTAGCCCTCAATTTGAACTTAATTATTGTGTGTAGACAAAGATCATACACGAACGTAAACCTTTTCTCCGTGGCCATTTCACAATCTATGCAACGTGGATTGCAAAAGATTTCATGGGAATAAATTATATTATGAAAAAATAGTAGAAATTAATTAAAAACATATTATATATCATACACAAAATAATTTTATTTTATTTAAGTTAAAATTTTCGTAATTTATTTTTATTTAATTTTTTGATATGATAATATTTAGATTTAATCAATACATGTTATAATTATCTTATAATTATTAAAAATATATATTTTCTTAAATAACAAATTTGAATAATTAATCAACTTTAATTAACTCAAAGCGAGAATCTAATCATTCCTCATGCTTTCGTGACCGGGTCCCACACTCCAATCCAACTCCAAGCCCAACTCAGTGAGTCAGCAGTCCATTTTCAACTCGCGAGATCCTCTTAACCGGAATCAAACACTCCATCTCTGCTCCGATCTCGCCTCCCAATAACACATTAAACCCAAAATTCAAATCTAAGGCTGATCAATCCGATCAATCTATGTAAACAAATGGTAAATTACAGACCCTTTTATTCCTAAAACTTGAACTGAGAAATAACAGAGCACTGGTACATAAAAACAGAGCATCGGTAAAGAATGGCGGATCAGGCTTCAAATCTTCTTCTTCTTCTCCTCACACTCCGAGCAACACACTCTCGGACACCGGCCGCCATGAATTCCATCACAGGCGGAGAAGAGACGGGAAATTAAACGGCATATTTCCTTGAAGATGATCTTCTTAACTTTGCCCCTCCTCGCCGGAATCCGGCCCAATCCTCCGCCGGCGGCCTTCATATTTGAGATTGCATCCATTTTCGGGGCGAATTGAGTTGGGATTTTCGTGCTCTCTCGGGGTTTTGAGTGGATTTTTCGGTTGCTCTGTTTTTTTCTGGTTATTGCTCTGCTCGTGTGATTTTTAAAGGACAAGGAACAAGAAGAAGAAGAAGGGAGGAGGTTGACTATTGTGGAGAAGGAAATTGACCCGCGTAATAACGGTGTGTGAGGGGCCTACCTTAACAACACCCAGGAATTTTCGTTTTTCATGATCGTGCAATTGTGCAAAGATTTTGTTCATGTATGCTTATCTAGTTATCTGTTTTTGTCTCTCTTCAAGATCACTCATTTTCCCGATTGAGAATGACATTTTTTTTATATAAAAAACAAATAAATTTAAGGCACAACATTCCTATACATCCTAGACCCTTTTTAAATCAATTTTGTCTGTGTGTGTGTTGTAATTTAGAGAGTGTGAGACATGAATTACTATTTCAGTGCAAGTGATTCATCACAATTCACAACCACCAATCAACATTTTTTTGGTCGGACCTTTCCATTTTAAAGGAGGCAGTGTCCACCTAAACAAGATTACAAGTAGTAAATTAATTACTGTAGTATGCATTAGTTAAACGGATTTTCTAACTTATGTCCTTAGGGCATAGGATAAGTGTCTAATTTTGGAAAGATTTATTATTTTTAATTATTTAGTGATTTTAATTTTTTTTCCTAAGAGTTTAGATATTTCCTATTAGGGATTTAGTTTCTAAAATCAATATATTTATCCTATGTCATTAGGGCATAGGATAGAAAGGCCGTTAATTAAACCGTATTATTGCATATTGATATTAGTTAACTTTGATCCACTCAATAGTCAATATTGTAATATACAAACGATTTTTTAATCTATGTCCTAAGAATATAAGTTAATGTTGGATCGTGATGTGTTAGTGAAGAGATGGTAAGGAGAGTGCGAGGGGGCGCCGCTATTAGAGAGGGCGGCGCAACCCTAGGCGGAGGAGGATTTTGACCTAGAATTTCGGTCTTAAGAAAGGAGGGGTCAGCGTAAGGATTTCTAGGTTCCCGGAGATATGGTCGCACATACTCAGAGCATTTTGTACATGAGTTGTTGGAAGTCCAATCGATCTTTGAATTGCGTGGCTATTAGCGTTTTAGAGTCTGACACATTTTCTCGCTTCCCGAGTGGTGTTTCTTCTACTTTTATCAATCCAGACTAGTACAGAGTTCCTTTGTGTCGAGATCAAATTTGAAGCCAATTCCCATGATCTTTGTTAAAGGGCCAAGTTTGGATAGAGTGATTAGGGGAACTCTTATCCAAAAATTTATGTGGAGCTAGGAAACAAAAAAGGAACCAGACAATTGTAACTCAATAAAAGGGACAAACAAGGGGGCTCATGAGAAACGTTTGTTTGATTTACAACTAAGGGTTGGTTTTATGATCAACAGTCACTGTGCCGTGTAAAGAGGGTTATGGAAACCCTTGTTAATCATTTTGGGTCAAAAGAAACAAAGTTCCATAAAGTACAAAAGATGGCTTAGACAATAACATGGTAAAATGAAAGCAAAAGTTCCTAGAGTTCCCTATCATGCAATTCAACTTAAACTAGTCAAGCGTCAAGGGAATAACAAACAAAGACTTGTTTAGTTTAGAGTTATCATCTCTAGGAGCATCTGAAGGTGTTCATAAGGACGTCTATCTAAAACTTTAGTGAGAATGTCCGTAATTTGCTCTTCAATTCTATAGTGTTTCATAAAGATGTTCCCATACTCAACATTATCACACAAGAAATGGTGTCTAATGTATATATGCTTAGTACGTGAATGATGCACATGATTTTTTAAGATGTTAATGGTGTTAGTATTGTCACAACGTATGGGAACTGGGTCAAAAGACATATCATAATCCTAAAGTTGATACTTGAGCCATAGAACTTGAAAACAATAAGAGGCAGCTGCCACATACTCTGCTTTAGCTGTTGAGAGTGCCACCAAATTTTGCTTCTTCGATCCCCATCAAACAAGGCATGAGCCCAAAAACTGGGTCATTCCCGAAGTGCTCTTCCTATCAACCAAGTGCCCAACAAAATCTGCATTTGAGTATTTATAAGTTCAAGGGAATTGTTCCTTAGATACCAAAGGCACAAGTTATCATTTCCCTTAAGGTACTAGAAAATCCTCTTCACCTCTTTCAGGTGTGATTCCTTTGAATTAGCTTAAAATCGTGCACATAAGCACACGAAAAACATGATATTATGCCTACTAGTTGTCAAGTAAAGAAAGGACTCAATCATACCTCGATAGTTCCTTTGGTCCACACTGATACCTGTCTCATCGGAGTCTAATCTCGTGTTAGGTGAGATGTGAGTGTCGATGGGCTTTGAGGTCTCCATCCCATACTTCACGAACATTTCTTTGATGTATTTCTATTGATGGATCTTTGTTCCCTCCTCGGTTTGAGATATTTGAAGTCTCAAGAAAAACGTTAGTTCCCCTATCAAACTCATATAAAATCTACTACTCATCAAGTTCTTGAATTTCTCAACAAGGGAGTTGTTAGTAGCGCACCAAAAACTATATCATCCGCGTACATAAACTTGAACAATTAAAATGTCTTTTGACCCTTTTTTAAGGAAAAGTGTTTTATCAATGGAACCACGAATATCTATTTGACAAGAGAAAGTGGGCAAACCTGTTGTACCATGTTTTAGGAGCTTGTTTGAGACTGTAGAGGGCCCTCCCGGGAAGTATATATACGTGATCAGGAAAGTCCTCACCATCGAAGCCAAGAGATTGGGCCACATATACTTCTTCCTTGAGATGCCCGTTTAGAAACGCGGTCTTGACATCCATTTGGTAGAGCTTGACTTGTGGGCTACGTAGGCAATGAGGAAACGAATGGCTTCAATTCTTATTATTGGATCAAATGTCTCGTCGTAATCAATCCCTTCCTCTTGCCTGCACTTTTATGCCAAAAGGGAAAAATCTACCAGAATTCAGCATTCAAGGGGAATAAAAAGGGTACAGTGAAGTTAAGCAAATTATTTGAGCATTAAGTAGAATATTTTGTAGATTTTGAACGTAGCAAGAAATTTAAAAATTGGAACTCGAAGACTTTGTATGTTCAATAAAAAAAATCTATTACCCATAAATTTTTTTATGTGCATGAATATAAATACAGTTTTGAATGAATCAAGAATATTTGATTTAGAAACTAAATTCTAACTAGTTGAATCCTCGTGATACTCACGGGATAATTTTATTAAGATTATACAATATTATGATATTAATATAAAATTTAAAACACTTGTATATAAATATATATCGTAATAAAATTATGTAATTTATAAAAAAATCTTTAAGATTGTACCCCATATTTTATCAACATATAGATAAAAAAAATTATATAATTGAAGTCCGGGTCTTGTTAAAAGATAAAAAAAATATTATGCATAAAATTAATATAAAAATATTAGATCAAGTTATTATCAACATATAGATAAAAAAAATTATATACTTGGATCTTAAATCTTGTTACAAGATAAAAAAGATATACATAAAAATTTCAACATATAGATCAAGTTATTATCTTATAAAAAATTGGATATATAGAAAGAATGATACAAGTAAGTATAATATTTATATTTAAAAAATATAACATTATTTTATTCAAAAATGCCACGTGACGCAATTTTTTTAACAGACATGGTTTCTGCTTTATAATGTATATTAGGTAAATAGAAAATTAATAAATTTTATAAGTCAACAAAACCTTAAGTAATTCCAAAAAAAATACAATTAATCAAATTTCTGTAATTGAAAAAAATCCTTATAATTAATGTACCCTAAAAACATATTATTAAAAAAATCAAAATAAATAAACTTGTTTTTGCATTTGTCTCCGCTGAAAGCTGTAGAAAGGATGAGAATTGAGTTGATTTAATCAATTTTTTAATACTAGTATTACTAATTATTGTTAGTGTACAAAATCTCGCCTTCACTTCGTCTTTAATACACCAATTAAGAGCTCCTCCTCTTCCGCTCCTCTTCAATCTCTTGACCTAGAAATCCTGCAAAACAATGGACAAAGGGGGCGGGGACCGCCTAATCCACCTCCGATGCCTAAGTCAGAAGAGCACTTGTCGATTGAGCGACGAGGTACAACAAGAGAGCGGTGAAACCCTAAACAGTCGAGCTAACCGAATATTAGCCTGCCTAGGATTTCTGAATATGCCGATGTGCACATGTGTCTCTCCCTACATGCCTAGGGCATGTATTTATAATGGAAGAGGGAGAGACAGGGGGGCCGAAAATTATATCTTTATGGCCGAAAATATTATCCTTCTAGGGCTGGCCAACTGCCTTAAAGCCCAAGTAAGGAATATTCCACCCTTTCTCCAACTTTAATTCTATCTTTAATGAAAGATAAAATCTCCCATTAAGTTGCATAACCGCCATATAATTTTATATAGAAAATAACGAAAATAACTGCGCAGTAATTTTAATAAATACCTTTATAGTGAAAATAACTATGGTAATTATGTTTGTTTTACTCGCTCACAAATGCCCCACCTACACCGCCTTACACGACTCACCGTGTTTGGCGACGTAGGGTACAGAGGGTTTCTAATCGAAGTGGCTATGCAGATCGGTCGATTGGTCCCCTAGCGCTTTCGTATATTCGTATATTCGTATATTCGTATATTCGTATATTCGTAATTCGAGTCCACATGAGCGAATATCATATGTGTTATGAGCGAGTATCATAAACTTCTTCATACACGCATATGAAGAATCCATTAGTGCGATTAACTAATGTTGCGCGGTATTATTTTTTTATGCAAGACTCAAACTAATGCAAGGGAGCTGACTGTTATTAATAAATAAACGTAAATGTCATGAGCTACAAAACTAGACGGAATGAATGCAAAAAGCGAAAAAACCTAAGGGCCTCATCAAAACCACGTGGGAAAAAGAGTGCCCTATCTACATGAATTCCTAGTCCCGAGGTCCATGCGCAGGGGGACCCGGGCGGTCGCGCTTCCGATCTTCGTCCTGCGAAGCGAGACGATCAGCTCCGGTGCCGCGGTCGTGGCGAGGGGACCCGCGATCGCGGCCCTCTGTTCCGCGGTCGCGGCATGGTGATCCGCGACCGCGGTTTTGCCCCAGAATCGGGGACTTACACTCGGCTCCGGCGCCGCGATCGCGGCCACCAGACCCGCGGTCGCGGTTTCGCGGCTGGCTCTCGGATTTTGGCTCGTCTTCTATTTTCTGCATGAATTCCGACTTTGGACGACTTCCTTTGGAACACAGACGAGCATCCAGCTGGTTTGCCCAAACTCGAACAATGGCATCTCCGTCTCTAAACTGGACCATTTGATGGAGGGTCGATGGTACCGCTCCAATCCCATGGATCCAAGGCCTTCCCAAAATTAGATTGTAGGGCGAAGGCACATCAACGATCAAAAACTCAACGGTCATCACTTTCTTGGCAAGGCTGACTTGGGTTTTATACATTCCGAGTGGATACGTCGGATAGCCACCAAGTCCGGTTAGTTGCATCTTGACCGGTACCAAATCTTCGTTGCTTTTCCCAAGGAGCTTGAAAACTTCATAGTACATAATGTCGACCGAACTCCCCGGATCAACAAGGGCACGGCGCACTTTAAACCCGTCTAGCTCGACTGCTAGAACCAACGGATCGTTATGAGGAACTTGGACCGTAGCGAGGTCCTTGTCTCTAAAGACTAATCCGTCTACCATACGCACGGGGGCTGGAGGTCGTCGTGGCTCGGTTTGTTGAACTCTCATAACTTCGAGCTCATGGCAAGATTTTCTGAAGTTACTTCTTGCTTCATCATCTTCGTGTCGGTAGGACGCCGAGATTGTTTGGATCACCTCAATCTGTTTCTGTCCCGGCTCATCATTCTTCTCATGCTTTTCTTCCTTGATGAATCTTGCAAGTACCCTTTTTCCACCAGGCTCTCCAGATACCGCTTGAACGGTTCACACTGCTCGGTCATATGTCCTCGATTTCTGTGGTACATGCAATATTTTCTGCTCCGCGGATCCTCGTCACGACATTCTTCTTTGGGGGGATATTGAAAGAAACCTTCATGCTTTATACGAGGCAGGATCCGATAGATCGGTATGCTAAAGGCGGTGTAGATCGCTCTGACTTGGCTTTCTCCTTTAAAGTTATCAGTTCGGCGGCGGATTTTACGAGGAGGAGAGGACGACCTTCCTCTTATTTTGAGATTAGATTCCTCCAACCGCACATATTGATGAACGCGCTCTTGAAGCTCTACAATTGTGGAGGGAAGACGAAGTGTCAATTCCTCTCTCAGCTTGCTGTCTGTAAAGATCGCCCTTTTGAAGGCGGTGATAGATATTCTCGGATCACACCCTTCAATTTCCGCATAGCACTCCATAAACCGATTGAAGAAGCGACGTAAGCTTTCCCCCTTTTCTTGTTTGAGACCAAAAAGCGTGTCAAGTGAGGCAGCGTCCCGACTGTTAGCTATGAAACGCTTTACTGCGAGCTAAGCGAATATTAGCCTGCCTAGGATTTCTGAATATGCCGATGTGCACATGTGTCTCTCCCTACATGCCTAGGGCATATATTTATAATGGAAGAGGGAGAGACAGGGGGGCCGAAAATTATATCTTTATGGCCGAAAATATTATCCTTCTAGGGCTGACCAACTGCCTTAAAGCCCAAGTAAGGAATATTCCACCCTTTCTCCAACTTTAATTCTATCTTTAATGAAAGATAAAATCTCCCATTAAGTTGCATAACCGCCATATAATTTTATATAGAAAATAACGAAAATAACTGCGCAGTAGTTTTAATAAATACCATTATAGTGAAAATAACTATGGTAATTATGTTTGTTTTACCCGCTCACAATTATGAATTTATGAGTTATGACCATGAAAATGTAAAGATTTTAAATGATCTTACCCAAATCATACGTTGTTAAAAGTTGAATTAATAACGATCATTATGTCCATGAAATAATACCCAAACCAGGAAATATAAATCCTACTATAAACTATAACATCTTTTGGTCTAGACCATCTACATTATGCTTCAAAGTTCAAACCAATAACTTATAAATGCAGATTCGAGAGAAATTTCCCCTCCACCAAATCCAATACATGGTTATTATTTCATGCATATGCATTAATCAAATATACTCAAAAGTGAAGAGGAGTAAACCCTGCGTTCGTGAACTAATCGGTAAAATGCACAAACAAAGTAAAGCGGCTTGACCTAGTAGTTGGGAGAATGGTAAAACTTAGTTTTTCACCCAAGTGAAGCGATGTAAATCTTCTGTCCTATTTTCCTGTCCCATACCATGTGAAGATTCCTATGTTAAGAGACTATGGGTATAACACTAAAAAAACGCTATCAATAATCAGTTGGTCTCGGAGGATAGGTGTTAGGCTCTTTAAACATTTATTCAAGAGGTTCGAAGTTTAAATCTCTCTAGCATCGTTTATGGAAAAAACTGAATTGGGAGGGTCGCCCCCAACAATGGGCCTCTGTAGTATCCGATTTGGACATAGATTGACTCTAACTAATCGAACCGAGCGAAAGATAAAAAAGAAGTATAAAATGCTTAAAAAGTCCTAAATAATAATTAAAATTCAAAAGAATCATTCCAAATCTAGCCTCTTTAAGTCTTAACCCTCTACATTGAGAATTTGAGAGTATAGATTAACTTTGAATATGCAACAAAATGTCAAACAGCCGCTTATGTTTTGTCAAATCAGTAATAAATTAATTAAATTTTTTAACAGTACTAGTTATAACAAAATGAAACATAAAGATTTGGAATGATCTTACCCAAGACATGGGTTGTTAAATGTTGAATTATTTATATTACTTTTCTTCACATTGTCACTCAAAGAGCAAGTTGAAGAATTAATCCTATAGATGAGGTCACATAGCTAAATGAAGATAAACAAAATATATATTCAAAAGAAAGACTTCCAAGCTAATTATTCTTACTCGTTGTCTTCTCTATCTCCATATTGATGGGTACAAAGGAGACAATCATTTATTTATCAAGAAAAGTGATTCTCTAAGAATCAAAGAAGATCAAGAAACTATTTCTTTGGGGCCCAACCCAAGATTGAAGCAAGATTCTCTTCATATGATAATAATGTAGGCACCAAAGGATGGTCTAGATTTCATTCAAATACATACATCGTTGAATGGAATATTGAATTTAAATGCACGTTAAGTATTTAGGACTTGTTTGAATTACACATAATAATGTATTATAATGCAAGATAATATATTACCATGTGTAATCCAAACATGCCCTTAGTTACAGTGGAGTTTAAACTCTATCGGTAAATTTAGATAAATCTCAATCATTTAAATATAATTTAATAACTAGATTTTGTTTGTTCTTTTTTCATATTAAATAGTGCTTTTTTATATATTTTAAAATTTTCTCTAGGTTTAACTAATGCTTTTTTGAATGAACGGTAATTTATTATTTGGTAAGAATAATGAACGTTTACACGAGACCTAGGCATGCTCAGATATTACAAGGTTTCCTCCATACCTAGAGTGACAAACCATCGTCTAGTTTCTCTATTGAATCTGTTCCATCTAACTCGCAAGCATTAATTGCTTTATATGATTGATGAACTTGTATTATGTTGATAGATTCTCAAGTTTCTACAATACCAAACGTAGTAGATCATTAATGTCAATAAGATATCGTTGGATAACTAAATGCTGAAACAAAGGACAGAAAGAAATATCTATAAGATATTGTACATGTAGCCAAGCTTAAGCTAGCTTTTAACAATTACGTGACATAGACTATCAAATGCACTAGATTTGATATGGGTTATACGACATATATATATATATATATATATCATGTCACATTGATCTTGCACACAATTTAAGTAAAGACTTGTAAAAAGTAAGGTATACTTATAGTAGTATCATGAGGTTTCCGTTTCTACTCTCATGGGATGGGCAGTATCCTCGATCCAAAAAAAATTACGGCCTTTGATTTCCGTACACTTTGATTTCCGTCAAGAACATTTTGTAATGTGGAATCAAACCATGCACAAAATGTACGCACATTAAAAGTACTATGCATCAAATCTCAGGTTGATAAATATACTATGTGAAGCTTATAACTAATAGCTAGATAAAAATGTACTGGAATTAAGCTTTGTGTGTATAAAATGAAAGTATATATAGATCAATCAACTTACGTACGCATGCTCTTTCTTGATCAAACAATTAAGCTAAATTGATTTGTAAGGCCCGAGGTCTTAGAAGCGTTATCCCATGCGAACCCGATGACTTCCCAGGAGGTCACCCATCCTAGTACTACTCTCGCCCTTGCACACTTAACTTCTGAGTTCTTTATCATCACTCGAACCCAGAAAAGGAAGAGCACTTGTTAGCATAGGTAGCACCTCAATCCCTTATAAATTATCGAGGTGTTACATTGAAGAAGCTCAACAGGGATATGATGTGCACTATTCATGTAGAGCTTCTTCAAAATTAATAAACATTTGAGAAGTTTGAGCAATGACCAACTATTTTAGCAAAACCAAGTTTAGTGATGAAATCAACTTGCGAACAGTTCTTCAAGATTTTTTTTTAGCTAATGGTAAAATTTTACAGAAGAAGGGGAAAGAATACACAAACATATATCATACCAAGGATATATGACAAGATACACAAGCTCCAAGAGCACCTAAAACCCTACCGATTACCCGACTTCGCCCTTAACTATGTACATACTTGTGCAGAGCACTAGTACAAAGTAAGGGCAAGTACCTACAATATTGTAATCAAATGCCAAGGAAAACGATCAGTAAACCCTTTAACACAAGTATTATATACTACATCATAGACTTGCTCATTGCTCCAAGGAGATAATTTCTCTTAAATTTTAGAGTGATCCACATAATTCCACCTAACAAAACATGCTGTCTTAATAATCCAACCTACAAAAAACAATTTGTGCCTTGTTTGGTTCACATTTAAGGTAATAAAACTTGTGGCTTGATACTATATTCCTATAGCTAGTACTCTTGACACCTTTTTTATGAATTTATTTGTGCCAAAGTTGTATTTGTTTCGGAGGCCAGTGTTCACTATATTATATAGGCTTGTATTTGAAAGTCAAATTTCATTGCAGTTTCTTAGAGATGAGAAGTTTCAGAATCTATATGGCTTTAGAAGGTTTCAGAATCAAGCAAACTGACAATGCCCTACGAAGATTATCATAAAGAAGATGGTGAAGCACATGAGACCATCACAATCAGCATACTTCAACCAATGATGAACATTCAGTTAACAAATACATCTTGTAAGAAATTTCCCATCACAATCTATCATTGTACAACACAAGGCAAGTTTTTATCTTTTCATATGCATTAATCAGATTTTTTGTTAATGCAATACAAGATACAACAAGAGTTACAAGATACAAGATCAGTACCATAATACAGCTCTCCAATCTCTCTTTTCAGCATCAGCTCCTAAAATCAGCATCATATTACACCATAGATCCCAAAAATCAATTCTGACCTGTTCAACTCAAGCAAATTCATGTTTCAGTCCTTGTCACAAATATCAGTCAATTGCTCTTGATTGCTGATTGCATTGGCAGCACTCAAAAGCATGTCTACTCCACCAGATCTATCTCCACCCTTTTTTGTAACTTTCCTCTTCTTCACTTTCTTATTGTCCTCTTTTGCTTCTTCAATACTCTTATAAGCCAATTTAGCCTTTTGTATTGCTTGGAGTGCAGAATCACATTTCCTACAATACCATTGCCCTTCAGGAATAGATTCCTGAGGTGGGTTCATGCAATAGATATGATACGCGTGATCACAGGCATCACACAACACGATCTTATCATCGTCTTTGTCGGTAAGGCAAAGCCTACAGAGACAGCAAGGACAATACCACTTTGAGCAGTAAGATTTTAGTTGCTTGTTTTTGAGACATCTCACGTGGTAGTAATGGTTGCATGCATTGTGTTCACATAAACAGAACAATTCACCATTCTCTAATATGCTTTTGCATACCTTACAAGAAACCCTTTTGCTGCCGCCTTTGAACACTTGAATTCCCTTGTTCTCTGTGATATTTGAACTCTCCTCAATTTCATTAGTTCCATGAGAGGTGTCTAATCTCTGACAAATCACGCAATTTTCATGAGGAGATGATTCCATCCCAAGTGCTGTGCAGTTAGCACAATACCAGTTGATGCTGAGAATCTCGGTAACAGCAGGCTTAATGCAAGAAACATGAAACATTTCCTCACATGAATCACATACTATACAATCTCTTCTTCCATCAGGCTTTTCCTGACATTGTTTGCAAGCGTTGAATGGTGATTCATCATGTTGCTCCTGTCTATTAGCAACACAGGGAACTGCCTGCTATCGTAAATGAACAAGGATCAGACAAAAATATGTATAAAGGAAAAAAAACAAAAAAGAGCAAAAGTGTCGAAACCAATCAAATGACCCAGGCTTTCAGTAGCTTAGCAGTTATTCCGAAAATAACTAACATAGTCAAATACAGTTTTCTATTTGTAAAAGTGAAGTCATGTAGTTTCAATATCAATCTTGTAGATTTGAACGAATGTATGGTTTGTCATATTGACACAGTGCACATAGAAAAACACATTAGTGTCAATTTCCTTGAGCACTAGATCCATATATTTTACGAGATGTATAGAAAGCTAACAATTGAACTCCAAACCAAAGTAAATTTCTAGTCTAAATTAACTTCAATTCAAGGCCATAATCTATGTGTCCCCATCATAACAATTCAATTTTCTTAGCATTAAGGAATAAAATGTAATTAAAAATGGGGAAAAAAACACCAACAGTAACACTTGGCAAAATCCAAGAGAAAATGGATCCCAATAGGGGCTTCTACAGTTCTACATAACTTTTTACAGTTAGATATGCTCACCAATTCAGGACAAAATTGCCTGGACGTCTCTGATAGACTCTTTGACAGAGAAACCATTTCAATACCAATTACATGAAGCTTTCTCCACAACTGCAAAGGAAAGCAAGCTTTTGTTCCAAATCAGCCAATGAAGCACGCATAATGTATATAAAAATCGCAACTCATAAGAGGGGAAAGGTCTGCACTAGTGAGGGGGGGGAGAAAACTAGCTTGCTGATATAGAAGAGAAACTTACTATAGTAAAGAAATCAGATATCTCAAAGGCTTACATTTATATAATGCACACAAAAATCATACATATCAACAAGAATAGATTAACAAACATGAAGTGTCGCTCGCACATGTTAGACTAAATTTAGTAAAAAGAAGGGTAAATCTGACTAGTAGTACTGCTCACTACTCTGACCACATGAGAAATTGCAAAAAACGACAACTGGAATTCTTTATAATCAACTACAGGAATTGAAAATTGCAATCATAAAGTAAGGAGAATCATGCTTTGAAAATTTATATTCATCTATCAGTCTCACATGCTAAGGCAAAAATTGAAAGAAAAAAAAATAACAGTTTGTGAACTTAAAATATTATATGATACTCAAGGCAACAAGGAATATGAATACAGTGTGCAGAGGCAGGAGAGAAATAGGAGGTGCAGGTCATTTCTTGCCAATTCAACACTTTGAGCAACCATTTTTTTAGCTTAGAGACAATCATATTGAAGCACACCTAACTGCCAAGAAACAATCTCTGATACCTAAAATAGATAATAACTGCAAAATAATTTGAATTCTATCATAAAAGTCAACTGCCAAAACCATTTGTCCTAATATACAGCATAATGAGGACTGAAGTCTACCTGCTGAATATCTGATAAGAACAGTGCAGGTGCTTGTTCATATGCTCCTTCCTTCATCCTTGAATTAAGCTTACGGAAGTCTAGGACATTGTCAAACTTGCCCCCATGAAAATTTTCAGATAGAAGTTTGCACAATGAGACAAACTTCTCTGACGAAATCAATCTATATAAAGCGTGCTGGCATTGCTTAGTCATAGTAGGGGTGTTTAATTCTGTTACTGGGGCATTAGAACCTAGTGTTGAATGCTTGCCAACATCAGTTAAAGCCATGCTGCATTGACCTTCAGAACAATCACTCTCACCCTGAAAGGAAAATCTTAATGAAGACAGTGAAACACAATCTATTATCTACTAATCTATCATACAGAAGTAATGCCAAAGCATCAACACATACCTTAGCAACCTTTGCGCTATCAACTTGTGGATCATTGAAAAGAGCATCTCTAATGCAACATTCTATGCTACTAATTCCAACTTGATCTGCACTAAATGACTGGAACATGTTTTGCAATGAACTTTTCCAGTGCTGAAGAGAGTAATCAGCTGAACCATTCTTAAGAGAAACCCTACTTTTCTTGGAGAGACAAAATTGCTTACAAGAACTCTTTTGTAAACCTATACAACCTACTTCTTTTTCCATCTGCAAATTCAAGTAAAGCATAGACACAATGTGAGAAAACCACGCAAAACAACAACATTCACAAGAAACCAAAAAGGCTGTATAGCACTAAGAACCAAATAGTGGATAGCTGAATAATTATGTCTGCAATAATAGGTTGATTACATTTGGATGAAGATGCAGTTTATCTTGTATAAATTCCATTGTGTATACATACATTTTCCACACTCCCAAGTTAAATCTGAAAGTCTTTAGTTAGCTAGAAGCAAGCCTAACCTAAAATTGGGCATAAGATCCATAAGAACATATGAAAAAGAACAGAAGTGCTAACAAGAACTAGGTCAAAACTCAAAACCTTGTCTTGCGATTGATGACAGAAAAGTTTCTCCAATTGAGCAATCTTGGGCTCCAAACTCAATGCCCCACATTTCCTCCGCTTATACACGCAAATAGTTGCATTAGGCAAGCAATCCACCCCATTCTCCATCGATCTAGAACCACCATTTGACGAATCCTCAGCAGCCATTTATTCGGAATCGAAAAAACAAACCTTTCACCTTGGAACCGCCAGAGCAAGCTTAAAGCTATAAGAAATCCAGAAACTCCCTTATTGGGGCCTTGTTTTCACCAACCGACCAAAGAGAAAAGCAGAAGACTAAAACCTGGGCGGAAAAAGATCCAATCTTCAGCAAAGAACGTACCATGAATTTGGGGAATTCGTAGAGAAGTCGCCTCGATTGAAGCATTCAGTGCTGTTCTGAGCAAGAACTGCTGAACAGAGACACTGAGAGAGGCTAAAGCAAGCAGGCAAACAGAATGCGTGCTCGTCGGAGAATGAATTTTCCGGAGAAGAGACTATCAACTTCTTTAGCTGCTGTGTAATAATTTTTTTTTGTTGATAAATGACATTAAATTTAATTATTTTGATTTTTGACTCATGAATTTTATATTTAGAAAAAACAATGATATGTGTTTAAAACTTACAAAGTTGGTAAGCAATATGCATAAATTGTAAATAATATTTGGAAATAGAGTTACCAAATTATTGAGGTAATATTCTACATATCAAATTTATGTACTAAAAAAAATTATTGTGATAAGTCATATTTCTTTAATCTTATATATGCAAGAAAATATCTTAAAACTCATGCCGCTAAAAAAATAGACAATTCAAGTGACAGGTAAAAAATAGACAAAATAATTATTGTGGTAAATCAGGTTTTCTTTTATTTATTTTCAATTTTTTGATGACTTACAAGTTACACAACTTCATTGACCTAATAAAGTTCCGCTAAAGTGGAATCGCGAGGGTCAAAATAGGGTACCCCAAAAGGGAGTATGTCCGATAGATCCAAGAAAAACTAAATTTAGCTATGTGACAATAATAATTGAATTTAGCTAGAATGTAATAAGGACTAAATTTATCTCAAAGGTAGGGTATAAAAGCCAATGAACATGAAGATGTGCCCAGAGCAATCACAATGACAATTTATTTTAATCCAATCATACATGTGTACTATTGAAAGATCAAAGCAATCACAATGACTAAACTCCATTCATCACATAAATTAATACACTTTTGAGGGTAAAATCAATGGCACCAAAACAATAATGCACTTGAAGTATACATCACTATCCCTATCATCTATGCCACTATTTTACATACACAAATTACAGATTAGATGCTAACTTGCATTGCATTACATGAATACTTAAATGATTAAACACAAAAAAAAACCTTTATTCCTTCTAATGAGGCAAATCAGAAGATTTGAGTCCTATTTGGATGCAATCCAAACAACGGCTTGCTTTCTTTATCTCCTTCTTCTTCCTCCAACAGATTCCAATTACAATAAATTGATTATGTTTAATTTCTTTAAACCATTCCTGTCACATTCTCTTATCACACCTCAAGATCTTCCAGCTTGCATGAGGACCCTCACCAGTGTCCTGTACAATACACACCCATCCCATGGCAACAGCAATCTCATGAAGCTCACTCATAATTGTTATTGAATCTCGAATATATACGCGCCCGCTTGGCCTTAAAATCCTGTCCATCTCTAACATAATAGTAGACACATCACACCTGCACAGCATTCCCAGAAAATTGAAATTTAGTTAAGCTTCTCTTAGTAATCCTTGAGCTTGATTAATTGACAAGTGTTGTTTTCAACCTTTTCTTCTCAACAGAAAACAACCCAGCTGCATGTAACAAGTCATATGTTCTTGGGTATGTATCAAACGGCTCGCACCTGTGTTTCGTAGGCAAATGCAACATATTAACAAAATCTTGAAGTTGCTAATCTTTTAAATTAAGAGATCTTTAAATGGAGGATTGATTAACATACCAGTCATGCATAACACCAATGAGTCCACGATCATAGATCACAGGCAAGGTATTAAAGCCGCTAACTGGAACCACATTCATTACCCAGCAATCTATTTGCAAATCAAGCATTGCCGCTGCGAAACTGCAATAAAGTTCAGTATTGTTAATCATTCTTGTGAAATTGAAAACATAAGAATGAATAAATCCAGATGAAATGCTGAGTGAGAGTTCTTACCCTCCAAATCCTGCTCTCATGTCCATCACATTGCGTGAATTTACTTCCTTCCAGTGATAAGCATTAACATAACTCTCTATAATTTCATGCCAATATTTTGACTCTGCCTTGTAGAGCTCTTTTCTGGATATGTACGCATCCATTTCAATGCTTTGGAGCCTGTCTGGTGGATTATGAAGGCGTTCAGGCCAAGTTGAAACATTAGCTCCATAGCCATTTTCTGGTAATCTTGTGATGCATGGTTTCAGTTTCACATTCCTGTCAGAAATAGAGTTTCAATGGAAATTTTTTTACAAAAAAAATTTAAAAAAAGTTTCTTAAATGCTTAAATGTTTACCAAACGTTGTCAGGATCGTCCTTTGGGTCACAAAGTGGAGGTTGCGCTCCACTTTCACGGTTAAGGTAGCAGCTATTGTTCAAAGGCTTCTGCCATATAGCAATATATCCCTCCTTCTTCACAAGTTGCCAGCACATGCTTGAAGTAAGATTCTCCATTTCTGTCCAAAAGAGCAAAACTCATCTGTTTTACCCTCCTATTATAAGTAAAATAACACAATATTTACAAAATGTAGAATTGACAACCAATGCTAGAGTCACCGTGCTGGTAAAAAAAATCATGAATGAAGAAAATGGGATACACTTGACCCATTGCAATGAAATAAAAACTAGTTTGCCTTATCCTAGTTTCAATCTGTAATAGATGAATGGAAATGCATTCAAAAAACATGCACTAAGAAACTCGGGTTGAAAAGGTCTTACCTTTCCACTGCTCCTGCAAATTTTCTTCATGTTTATAGACAGGCTGTGCTGCCCAAGCAAAATATCCTCCTGCTCTCAGCATTCTATTGACTTCAAGTAGCAAGATACCGTCTTTGAAGACAAACAAGAGAACCCATTAGTACGGGACAGGCTTCAAACAACTATAAATTACAGGATTCGCAGTTGAATCAAAACTAATCTTGTTAAGGATGACTAATATATTCCCAATAGTAAAAATAAAGTAACAAAATCTTTCAGTCAGCCAAAATCTTGAATTTACCGTCACGTGTCCAGTTTATTCTGCATCTTGAACAATGAATTAATTCAAAAGCCTGGCTCGGATACAACAACCGGTGAGTGGCAAAGGCAGAAACCATAGCAGGCACACCACGCTCCAATGCAAACTGAATCTGGTTCTCATGGACATCTTTTGGAGCTACTGAAAGTGTAGTTACATTTCGTTGCATCAAGAATGCACCAAAACTTGCAACTCCACATCCAACATCCAGGGCAATTCTAGTATGTTGACCAAATTTAATTTCAGGTATCATCTGCACAAAAAGGCTGAAATACAGTGATCAAGATTGTAAAAATTTGAGGCGGATAGAAAGCAATTTGTGAAGAAATCAACCTGGGAAATTTGATCCAAGTACTGGTCAGCCCCATGGATAAACTGTGTACCACCTCCAGGAAAAACAAATTTATCTCCCTTAATTGCAATCCAGTTTTGACCGCCCTTATCTTCAACTAGTCGCGGATGTGGCACATTACCAAACCACACCTGGATTCATCTCAAGTTAGCAAGGATGAATAGCTTATTGAAAAGTGAGAAGAAAATTAAGCAGGCCACTGAAAATATTGTCATAGAGCTACGAAAGCAAGCAGATATTAACATGATACTAGAATGCATATACATAAATCACATATACAGAAACTAGGATGCAATTTTGTGACCTTTTCTTCTATCAAACATGTTCATGGACTCCTGCCATAAACGAAAAATTGAAATCTTTATGAAAAACAGGACACGATATGCCTACTTTGAACCAAAACATGAAGATTGAAATCCAATCACCTTCACTCAACTTACCAATTCCAGTTCAATGGTAAAGTTTCAGATAACTAATCAAAGAACAACAAATTACAAATTTTGAAGTCAAGAATCACCTCATCTCGGCTTTGTGGCCACCGGATCGGAGGCCGGTAACCAGACGGTCTCGGCACCACACAATCCAGCCCCTTGCCATTCTCCGGGCAATGCCGCTCAAACTTCTCCCCTCTCTCCGTCGAATCCAGCCTCCGAATCGCCTCCACATTGTCCAAACAAGGGATGTAATCTGACATGCTCTTATCACACTTCCTATACTTCTTAACCCTAACCCTAATCGACGGACTACCACCACCACCACCACCGTCGTCCTCCCCCTGTGTGAAATTACCCGTATCGTCGTCAAAATTCGGGTCGAAATCCCCGACCTTGAAATCCACCGACATCGTCCCGTTCTCGTCGACTATGCCCATCCTCTCCACCACCGGCGGCGGCGGAGGCGGCAAAACTGGAGGTTCATTTGGGAGAAGAGAGGTCAGATTAGGTTGTTGGAGGGCGGAATTCGGCGAGAGCGCGACGGTCTGAGAAAAGGAAGGGGTTTTGGCGGGAGAGGAAAAGGATGGGAGTGTGAAGATCGGAGGGTAGGAATCGGAGAAGTGCTTGCCGAGGTAGAAGAGGGAGAGAAAGAGTACAGAAAAAGCTGCGATCTTGACAAATTTGGGAGCTTTGAAGAGCTCCGAAGCTTCGATTAATGGCTTCATTGGCGTGATTCGGGTGGTCTGGTGATGGAATCGGGTTGGGTTGGATTTGAATCCGATTCAATCAGATCACGACATTTTTTCTGGATCTCTCTGGGGGGGAAGAAGAAAGGGACTGAAGCAAGCATTAAGAAGGTAGAAGGTTGAGCGGTGCCGCAATTTCTGTAAGTATTTTTTTATTAATATAATAATAATACAGTAATAATTATGAAATTAATGATTTTCCCTTTGATTTTGTGATTTTATGAAATTGAGGAGATTTAATTCTACGAAGTGAGTCCGATTTGAGATACGTGGCTTCATGGGGGTAATCTGGCAAGCTTTCATCCCAATTTCCCATACGAATCCATGATAAAACAAAGTCGAAATGAGTCCAAAATTAGGTTTTAGTAATGAGGGAAAATGTACAAAATTATTCAACTTTTGGAAATGTTGGTAAAAAATAGCTTGATTTTTTTAATGTTGTAGTAAATAGTTTCAATTATATAACACGTTTTGTTAGAGAGTAAATATATATCATCATTTATCAATCTTATCGATCAAAAACATCTCAATACCACTAATATAAAAAAAAAAGAGTAAATCTTTATCCAAACTTTTAGATTAAAAGACGGATTTTGACTTTATATGTAAAATTGTTTAAACCCCTGACACAATCACCCTTGTAATTATAATCACGATTTACTACAATTTGACATGATGTTAGAGTGGGTCCGATTCGGGTACGTTTTTTTGGGTTTGGAGATCAAGGCGCTAATGACCCGTTCTAAACAAATAACTATAAGCTAGCTAGTTATAAAGAAACTGCGATGTTAGACTCGTCACAAAAAAATATAAAATTGTTCAAGTGCTAACTAGGTCTTGTTAGTTACCACTTGAGAAGTCGTGTTAGAAAACAAATACATCATTGGTCTCGCATCGACCACATACCACAGTCATCTAAACACCACTAATACATAAGAAAATTCACCAAAAAAATTAGCTTAAAATATTGGATTATTGTTTACAACCACCTTAAAAATAGACTATTTTTTACAATTTTTCTTATAACAATTATCATTATTTATAGAATAAAAATAACAGCCTTACACATGGTTCCACCAAAAAAAACATCTTTACACATGGAATGAGTCAATGAGACACTGCAATCCAAGAAAAGCACAACTCTCAATGAAGAAAGGCATCTTTTTTATCTGTCAGTCTTCTTTTACCTTAAATGTTTCTTTTTATGGTGCAAGAAAATTCACACTGTAAAATTTCACAATTGAACTACACAAGCAAACTTTACATCAATTTCTGAATCAGATTAAAAAAATCCCTAAATCAAACCACAACAAATCAGAGGCAAAAATTGAAACAAACAAACAGACAGACACAACACAAATCCAATGATATACAAATGAATTGTTAACTAGTCTAAGCTGGATGATCTGCTTGATCTTCCATTAAGGTAATCCTCAAGTGATACATTCTGCTCAATGCTACTTACAGACAGTAAATCATCTTCCACATCCAACAATGCAAGATTCAAATGGCACTGTATACTACTTGGACTACCAGGATTATCTGTGGTATTAAATTGCAGCTTTGCCCACTTCATTGTTTCAGGCTCTCCTCTAATGAGCTTCAATATCTGCATAAATTTACCAAGATGAAGAATTTCATTTCCAATTGAAGAAACAAAAGTGTTAAAAAACTGTGCTTTTACTTACAAGGCTCGTCTTAGGCCTGGTTCGTGGTGAGCGTCGGATGCAGAGATTAGCAGCTAAAACCATCCTCTCCATTTGGTCATGGTTGTGGTTTGGTCCTAATGATGGGTCCAGTAATTGGGTAATTTTTTCGCCATTTAGCATTGGCTTAGCCTGATTCAATAAGTTTTTTAGTATATAAACCACAGAAATTAGATTATTAAGAGGTTTTAGTGTTATAGAGATGATTATGAGCTTACCCACATAACAAGACTTTCTTGGCCTTTAGGATGGTCAGTGCTTATGGGCTTTCTTCCAGAGAGAAGCTCAAGAAGTACAACGCCATATGCATAGACGTCGATCTTGTCTGTTACTTTGCCAAACATGAAATACTCCGGTGCCAAGTAACTGCAAAGCGAAAGGTAAGAAGTGGTAAAAATAAAATTCAGGTCTTGTTTAGTCAAGCTTTAAGTTTTCATTTTACATTCTTTTCCAAAACTATGAAAACACCTTTTATGGTTCTCAAATTTTCGTTTTCGGAACAATTATTAAGATAGCTATAAGAAAATAAAAATGTTAGAAAAAGTTTAACTGAATAGAGGTTATAAATACAAACCCAAAGGTCCCTGCAATGTCACAGAATGCCTTCTGATTTGAAGTAGATGCCCATTTAGCAAGTCCAAAATCAGAGAGCTGAAAAAAAACACCAACCAAGCAAATATGACCATCTAGTGAATGCAAGAACAATCAAAAAATCAAGTAAAAATTTGTTGCTTATTGACCTGTGGCTCAAAATCATCTGACAACAAAATATTTGATGATTTAACATCCCTATGAATGACAGGCTGACCATTGCACTTGTGAAGATAGTTTAATGCTTCTGCAACACCAACAGCCACCTTATATCTCGCGTTCCAACCGAATGTAACCGGGTCCTTTTTACTGTCTATTAGCAAGCAAATGTCAAAAAACAAGAAGAGGTAATTTAGAAACCAATGAAGAGAGTCAAGTGATTTATACCATAAAGATTCTCCTCAAGGCTTCCCCTTGGTAGAAGATCATAGACCAGAAGGAGTTTATTGTCCTCAAAACAAAACCCGAAAAGTGATATTATGTTCTTGTGGCTCAACGACGTTATAATATCAATTTCAAAAACAAAATCCTTCAACACGTCCTCAGATTGCGTTAGGATTTTCACTGCTAGTTTCTTGCCATCAGGAAGGCAACCCTGATAAACCCGGCTGTTTCCTCCTTTTCCAATCAAGTTTTCTGCAAGACACCAAAACAAGAGAGTGACTATACAAATCACAGAACAATTAACCTTAACTAAAGCAAGTAAGCAACTTGAAAGAACACCTGGTGCAAATTTTGAAGTGGCTGATTCAAGTTCCTGGTACGAAAATAATCTACATGTGGATGAGTATCTCTCATGAAGAGCTTCTAAGTCCAAGGGCAGGCTTGAAGCATCCTTGTTATTAGAGGCCTCTTGAATCTTATCACTGTTTTCTCCATCCAAATCAGAATATACATCCTCATCATCACTGTTCAATTGGGTCATTAAAGAGCTATTTTCTTCATCCATGGAGCTTTGACATAATACAGATGGATCAGAATCCCCTCCTCCTAATGATAAGGGACTCTCAGGTCTACTTTCAAGGATCTCCTTCAAGTTCAACTCACAAGAAACCGAGCTAGAAGCCACTTCTGATTTCTCCAACGGCTCGCCTTCTTGTTTCTCGGTATTAAAATCCTCGGAAGAGCCATGAAGTTCAGGGCTGCAAATGACACAGTTCCTCTTCAAGGCAGATTCCGTACAATCTGAATTCGCCTTAATCAAGAACTGTTCTTGTTCTAATTTCTCACATGTTCCACCTTCACCATCAGAACAGCTATTTAATTCCACCCCACCAGCATTTTCTGTTTGGTTCAACGTTCTTGTCGTCTGATTCCCTGAAAAATAAGACAGCAAACACTAAGATACAAGTGCAAAAATACAGACAAGTTATATAAGAAAAAACAAAATCCGTGTAAAAAGGGCAAGTAATTCCTACCTCGTGAGCTTTTGGCTTTAGCCACATGAAGAGATGATGTCTCTCTGTGAAACATGATTTTGCCATTATGAACAGCTAGCACAGAACAAGTCTTTGACAGCTTCTTTGCACAATACTTTGCTACAGAAGCTGATGACTTGAACTTGTGGTGCTTACTGGCTATGCCGAGTATAAGCTTATTTGCAGAACATGAATCAGCTTCTCGAACCAATGCTTTCCCAATTGATGATCCACGGCAAATTTTCAGCTTCAAATCCACCTACCAAACACAAGCAATTTAACCCTAATTGCTTTCTGAAGAACAGCAAAGGCCCACACTACTATTACCCACCTAATTGTTGCAACTACTCCTCAAATCTGAGAAATTTTGACTCATTGTTTGCAAATTAAGAGAGTTAACAACAAGACTACAGCTTTAAACAAACCTGTTTCAAGTTGCAGAACCCTTCATAGACAGTGAGAACAGAATCAAAAGCCTCAACAACTGACACTAGAGAAGATTTTCCATCTGGATCCACCATTTCTGCAAAACAAAAGGGGAAAAACACAAGAACCCATCAAAATTCAACAAACAAACAAAAACCCCCCTACAGAATTACCTAAAAATGACAAATGCACAATCTTTTTTACCATGATTGGCCATAACATGGAGAGCAATTACTCGATCACCAGGTGTGGCCAATTTGAGCAGAGACCAAGTGAGCAGCTCTTTGCTCCGAGCATCTAGCTTCACACCCACCACCACCGTCTGCGCGTCGGCGGAGACGGCCTCCGGGGGCTCAGATCCTCCGGCGGCGAGGTGGGTCGGCGTCATTTGCCAAGTGGGTCAAACTCCAAGAAAGTCATACGACGCCGTTTTGCGTTCTGGGCATGTGTATCTGAATCCCTGAAAACTGAAAAGCCCTCAAGACAATAAATTTTTGTTGAATGCAGATGTGAGAGGAGAGTTTGCGCACCAAATGCGAGAGAGAAAGATAGAATAGTGAGATGGCTCAGATAAAACAAGGTAACGGTACAGAAATGGCGATGGGGCTTCAGACTGAAGCCTTAGTATTTTTGCCTTTTTTATAATGCTTCGGCTTTATTGGTTTTATAGTGTGTGGAAATTAGGGGAATTAGCTTCGATTTTCAGAGAATAGAGGGGCCAACTGGCCAAAGTGGTGTTTTTAAGGATACTGAATTCAAGAAACACAAACACATTTGTGATTCGTGGGGCTTCGGCATTAAAAATCTTGTTTAGATGTTGGAATTGATCAGCATTGTTAAAAAAGATTAGATTTTTTTTAGTAATAAATTAGTTGTTGGAATTAAGCCATTCTCAATTTCTCATGCTTCTAGTATGTGATTTGATATTGTTGACAAACCATGTTTACATGTCTAGTATGTGATTTCTCATTCCTCAAAACTTCTGGTTTTGGCCTAAGCATTTAAGATTGTGTTTAGTGATTTAATATTTTAAAGCAACATAGTGATTCATTGAAAACAAATATGGTTGTATAATATAAATACTATGGAGTATTCTTTTAGATTGACCTTTTTAAATAATTTTATAGGCGATTTTGCAGAAATACACCAACTAAAAGTGTTTATTGCAAAAATGACCATGTTATACTTAAATAGCATTTGAATACCCACGTGGGCATCTTTACTATAAAATAAACATTAATAAATCTTTTTTTAAATAAATAAAAATTCTTTTTTTGATTTATGAGTTTTAAAAGAAATATGAAAATTCTATCATGTCTTTCTATATAGTACATCCTGTCATTATGTATGCTTTATCTTGTCGCCGAAGAATTTTTTATTGGGAGTAACCGCCGAGCAGGGGGCACCGGGGCGGGGCAGTGGGCCGAGGGGCATCACCACTAGGGAATGGCCGGGAAGGTCGGGTCCGGTCGGGGGAGCTTCGATGGGTCCGGGATCAACAAGGGGATGGTCGAGCTGCGCCTAGATCTGGCGGGTTAGGGTTCCGGGGCTCGCAAGGGACGGTTGGGGGGAGGCGCGACTTTTCCGGGGTGTAGGGTACGGGGCAGGGGCCGCGCTGGGTCAGTGGTGGCGGTTGGCGTCGGATCCCGCGGGTTAGGGTTTCGGGGCTCACGTTTGGCCGCGCGCTAGGGGCGACGGAGCGAGGGGTGGGGTGCGACTGGGCCGAGGGTGGTCTAGGCGAGGTGGGTTCACCGGTGGCGACCGGAGGTCGCCGGTGGAGAAGCGACGGTCAGTGGTGGCGGTTGGCGTCGGATCCATCAGATCTGATACGCGAAGTCATCAATCCGATTACACAGAGGAACTCCGATCGATTCCACGCAGATCTGGTTTCTCACGTCACCAGAGCGGCGAAGATCTTCTCGCTCCTGAGGCGGAATCCGACGGCGTTCAATCGCAGCGTTATGAGCTATCTCCGCGAAATCGGCTACGATTCCGGCGTCTGCAAGACGAATTGGGAGGCCGTTCCCGTCGTCGATCTGAACTTCGGCACGCAATTCGAGGTCGCGAGGGGGACGAAGAGGTACGGGTGCGTGATCGGCGCTCTGCCGAGAGTTTTCGTCAGGAAGTGTGGATAAACAAAATTAAACAAAAAAATCTTTAATTTACCTTTTTTTCTTTAATTCCTAAAAAATTACATTTGGGGGGTGAGTGGGTATTTTTGCAATAAAAATGGGTACCCACTTAATTAATTTTGGTAAAGTTGCAACTTTGAAAAAAGGTATACCTTTTTCGCAATATTGACTTTATTTTGGTATATTTACTACTAATTTGTCAATTTTATAATCCTTAAAAGACGATCTAAAAATTATTTTTCGTGATTAGGAGTTGATATGGATAGGAATCTAATTGTGTCTAGTCGTGGTCAAGCTTGAGGCGCCTGAAGATCTCGTATTTAGGTAGATGGTCTATTGTGCACTCCCTAGATGAAAATGATCCGATTTTCCTGTGTAGATGGTGACATTGAGATGGTCTATTAATTCTCGCCCCTCACATGTGTTTGTTGACTTTTGATCATCTATTAGATTTTCCCTTGTTTATTTGGAATTTTTTTTATGTATTTGTACTCTTTTATCAGTTTATCTAACTACCAATCGACTTCTCTATCCCTCAGTGGCGGGAGAGGATTGCATTGGCAGAACAATAGAGGAGAAGACCTTGAGAGAGTGTCTAGAGAGAGTAGTGCCTTGCTCATTTCCCCCTTTCACTTTCGGTCTCTTTGTATTTCTAGATCCGTCAGCCCTACCCTCTCGACGCCTAATCGACACAAAGATAAGTACATCTTAATCTCTCAAATCTTGTTTATATCTAAATTCAAGTGGGTAGATGTTGTTGTTATCATCTAGTAAAACAAATGAAAAAATATCATTAACACAAATGCCTTTTGTTTTCTCTATTGAATCTTGTGTGAATGTAGGTGAGGAAGTAAGCACACATGATTCACCCACTCTCCAACGCCTAATTGAAGCACTCAACGTGTCAATCAATTACATCTTCAACACCACGTGCATTGCACGCTTCCATCCTAATCTTTCTTTAGTTACGATTAACCTCCATCACCCATAATTAAGCTAATAATAATCAATCCGTTCTTCTTACTGACAAACCATAAATATCAGTATGTCACATTGTATTAAACAATGTAATTAGTGATCACTGATCACTAACGTGTTTGAGGATGTAAAGATAGTTAATTAAGGGAATCTGTTGCTACTAAGAGAACAAAAGACAATGTAACAAACATATAGAAACAATAACGGAATGTTAATTAGGTTTTAGAAGAGGGATTATGTGATGGGCTGGTTCTTATATTATCATTAGGGTAGGTCCCATTTAACCACCTTTATGTGTGTGATATGGGCGTAATTATTAGAAATGCTTAATCTACTTTTAGCTAGCCGTTAGCCACTACAAGTCTATATTACTTGCAATAAAATAGGAAAAATATACTTTATCAACTCTAGCTTTTCACTTGGAAATCCTTGAGGGGAAATAAATTAGTGAAAGATTATACTCCGTACTATTTAGAAATAAAAAAAGTAATAATTTGGATTATCAAAAAAGCTTGACAGTTTAAGAGGTTATGAAAACACGATAATCATGAACAATTAGGCAGGTCAACAAAGGAACCACAAATGTACAAGACGAGCAAAATTGACAAATGGGTAGTGACGTTTTTTTTTATTTGATAAGGAATGAGGATATGTGTTTGTTTGTTTTCTAGCAAAAATAAACATTCATTAATTAGCATAAATCATCTGATAACTCAACATCCAAACTTAACATGAAGCGCAAATTAAAAGAGCACACAATAAATTAACGGGTCTCAACGAAGTAAGAAATTAAATGAACAATGCAACTTTATTTTCGGGCTAGACGTCTTACGGACAGCCAATTAACCCTAAAAATGAGCCATTTAAGTCGTTGGATCCGTGACAAAAGTATATATTGAGGCCAGTGGCTCTTCCAAGCCCGCCTTTTTTGTAGCTTGACAATTAGCGATGGACAGTTCGACTTCACCACTATATGAGAAATTTCATGCACAATACACGAATGAAGCGCCTAAAAATTTCGCATCGACCTCAACCATATCAACACTAACTCATTTTATCTTTATTAAAAGATTCAAAAAAAAATACTTATAATTTTGTTCAGAAGAAGAAAATGGATGTGGATATTGAATTGATAGTAAACAAATATCAAGGGGGGGATTTCATAGAATTATTTTAATAAGACAGAGAAACTCAATGTTCATATGAATATCACTTGGGTCAAATATTTAAACTTTTTTGAGCTATAATAAATAGTTTAGTTAAATACGTAGTGATAGGACAATAACCATGCATTTTTTACAATAGTTATTGATATGATACTAGTACATACAATACATAAAATGACAAAAATGTAAAAAGTTGGAAGTAAGGAAACAAGACTTGGTCAAGAATTAATGTGTATTATATTAAGATTCGACTAATTTAGAATCATAAAGTGGCATTAGTTAATCTCATCGGATGTAGGCACGTACCTACCCTAACACAACTTGGATTTGGATTTCCTTATCAAAATACATAAATTAGCCATCTCTGGCATCTTGAATTGACGGACCACCCAAATTTTTGCTAAACTTAAATCATGCCTCAACATCGGTCATTGATGGGGTTTTCCTTGTTGGTAATATAACTAATGATTATGTTTATAGTTAAGACATACATGGAAAACTATGTATAATTAGTGATAGATGCATCTATAACTTATTGGGGAAGGGGGTTCTCAAAAGTATAATAAGGCACCGTTCGGCACTAGCTTCTTTGCTAGCGTTTTCCGCTAGATGGAGCGGAATATCGGGCGGATTGAAGAAGCTCCTCCTCACGAGCTTCTTCAATTTCTGCTAGGTGAAGCGGAAAAAAAGCTCCCTCTACATCCAGCCGAACGAACCCTATAAATTGTAACGGGAGTTATGGGTAGAGTGTCGTCGTGGTAGCCAAGGTGATAGGTTTGTCATATAGGCGTATAGAATAATAAACGGACTTAAACGCCTTCGGGCATCTAGTCAATCGGTTAAGTTTCCAAGGATAGTACCCAGAGGTTATCGGTTCGACTCTCATGGGCAGTGCCCTTCACCAAAAATAAAATAAAAAAATAAACAGACTTAAACGATATGGCCGGTAATACGAAAACAGGTTCAAAATAAAGTCGTTTTGGCCATTTTTTTAAAAATATATTAGATTTATTTTTATAAAAACATTACCCATATGACATTATTTACTTTTTTAACGAAGTCATTTTGACTTATTTTATAAACAAATAGCAAAACAAAATATCATAAAAGTCAATTGATGACATGGGAGAAAACTAAGCAATAAAGCGAGAAAGAGGAAGAGGAGATGAATCAAACAAGACCTAAAAGTTGAAGATGCCCTAAACAGAAGAAATGGGAAAAATCCAATGAATTCTATAAATTAAACTAATTTGATGGATCCAAATTTACAACGGAATCCACAACAATTGGGTTTATGATTCGCGGCCAAAATACACAAATTATTAGTTTGTGAGCCAAAAAATACGGGAGTAACACAATATTACAAGTTGAGACACTTGCGCTCCGAGACGGAATCCAAAGAGCAGGACAGTTGGGCATACGGAAATTAGAGATTGAGGGTGATAACCTTACATTCATAAATGCACATACTCAAGAGCGTTGGAAGGTACCCTTGGGAGGTTGAACTGTTGGTTTTGAATATCTTGATTTTACTTCAAGAGTTCTAAACTATCCAACTGTCTCATGTGATTAGGAAGTGCAATTCAGTGACTGGTAAAATTGCAAAGTCGGGCTACACTATCCCTAATGAGCATTTATAAAATCGCTTAGAACTTCAAGTTCTCATCTGAAAAGATACTTTAGGATATTTTTCGTTGTAAGAACCTCCTAGTCCCTACCTTTAAAAAAATATCATAAAAGTTCGTCGGATGCCCCCCTCCCCCCACTTCTTATACAATTTTCATAAGGATGTTACAAATCCAACAAAAATATCAAAACGCAATATTAGTATACAAAAATTCAAAGTTTTCTTCCTGAAAGTGAAAGCATTTCTTATCATCATTATTATGAATATTATCAATGAATAATTGAATAAAACAGAAGAATTTGGAATCATAATCAACCAAGTTTTCAGGGTTAGGTGTAAGAAAAAGATCATATAATCATGATCATGTTGAAAACTTGAAAGAGACGAATATTGCTTGCAAAAAGTTAAGTTTGTAGCAATCTATCATTCAATAACTCAATTAAAATCTGCATTTCTAAAGCCATCCAGAACCATCAAATAGTTCAATATGTTGTGATCATATTTGCTACAATATTGATATGAAAACTAGATTGATTTTTACATCTTCCTTTGAGAATGAAATAGAAATAGGGATTGATGTTTAAGGTTACTTACTGTTCTAACAAAAATAAGTACACGTTACAACCGAAACCAGTTCCACTTAATAGCCCAATTTTGATGAAAAAAGCCCATCAGGCCCAAATCTATGGGCCAGTAGCCTATCTGGGCTCAGCCCAACTCTATGATAGCTCAGACAAAGGTCTTAGTGGATTGAATTCAAAGCTTCGTCAAGGATGAAGATCAGAAGAAACTTGATGTCTATCACAACCAAGGTTCTAAAAAACGCTATCCATCTAGTGCCTAGACAGTCAAAACGATTGCCTAGGTTGACCTAGACGGGCTAGACGGCTAGGTGACCTGAGACCAGATGTTTAGCTTAGTTATCACAACTGCTGTGATTGATGTAGAAGAAAGTGAATATGCTCGGAAAGGAAACAATAATGTGATTAAGCATACCATCGAAATAACTGAGAAAAATTCGGCCTTGCTATACTTGTAGCTAAAAGTACCCTTTTAGCTACAAGTATAGCAAGGCCAAAGATCATGAAAGGTGAAAAGGTTGCCATTTGTGGCTCTGTTGGGTCAGGGAAGTCGAGCTTGCTTTGTAGTATATTCTTGGGGAGATTCCTAGGATTTCGGTGTTGGAGATTAAGGTGTTAGGGACAAGAGTGTGTCTATGTCCGACAAAGTGCTTGGATTCAAGATGGCATTGTTAGAGAGAACATCTTATTTGGAAAAGACATGAAAAAGGCGTTTTATGTGGAGGTGCTCGGAAGGATATGCGCCTTGGACAAAGACGTAGAGATGTGGGCTAATGGAGATCTATGTGTTATTGGCGGATCTTGGAATGCCAATCGTTGGTGGGATCAATTGGAGAAGCTTACTTGGGTCAATGGCGAATCTTGGAAGTGTCACCAAAATGGAAAGAATCATGAAGAAGACGAGGTTGAAGAGGGAGTTGATTCGAACAGAAAGCCTTGTGATGAACCTCATTGGGCTTGTACGCTAGGTCTGTTACTCGCACAACATCCAGTTTATTGGCCCACCGGACTTTATCAAAAGGAAGATAGAATGTTGCCACTCCTGTGATGGCTTCTGGGAAGTGGTGCAGGATTGGAGCTTTCTTGATTCCCACCATTCTTGCTAGCTCGTTGGCAATTGTCATGTAGTAAACCTGAAAACACAAGTACAATCAATAGTAAAGACAAAACAATTAGCTTTGGCCAAGTGAAACTTCTCTTCTATAAATGTTTGATGTTTTGACCAAGAGGTTAATTTCTTGGTGTGTATTCACTTGAGAAATTGATTCTTAGTGTGCAATCATTAATCTTACCAGTTCGCCATTGACATCCTTGATTGAATCTTGGTATTTTCCTGATTGAACAATCCTACCATCTTTCATGACCTATACAAAAAACATCATACTACAAGCTAAGAAAACATTACTTGAACTTTATTTCATATAAAATCTATAAGCTAAGAAAACATTACTTGAAAAGATTTTTGATGAAGATTCTTACCTTGATTGATGACTATTCTCGTGTCGCCTGCCACGATGGAGTGGCTTTCTGTTCGAATCAACTTCCTATTCAACCTCGTCTTCTTCATCATTCTTGCCATTTTGGTGACACTTCCAAGATCCGCCATTGACCCAAGTAAGCTTCTCCAATAACACATAGATCTCCATTAGCCCACATCTCTACATCTTTGTCCAAGGCGCTTATCCTTCCGAGCACCTCCACATAAAACGCCTTGTTCATGTCCTTTCCAAATAAGATGTTCTTTAACAATGCCATCTTGAATCCAAGCACTTTGTCGGACATAGACACACTCTTGTCCCTAACACCTTAATCTCCAACCGCGAAATCCTAGGAATCTCCCCAAGAATATACTACAAAGCAAGCTTCACTTCCTTGACCCAATAGAACCACAAATGGCAACCTTTTTCACCTTTCATGATCTTTATCTTCTTAGTTATTCTAATGGTTTGCTATCATTGCCCTCTTGTTTGCTTTCGCTGCACGAATTTCGACACAAATAAGAACTAAGACAGTTTAAGATATAAAGAACATTATGTTAGTAGACAAATTGATTGGAATCACAACATATGAACACTTTCTTTGGCCAAAAAAAAGTTGCAATATTTATCTGTCTTCGTATCCTTGAAGAGCATAAATTGAGACCCAATACACACAATAACATGTACACTTTACAAAGGAAAGACTAACTGATTAACAAAGGTCAATATAAGAGTAATCACCAGATTGGAGAGCATAATCTGATGCAAAAAATCATGGAAGGACTAAATGACAAACAAAAATCATAAGAATTTCACCTAAACCTAAGGTTGTTCAAAATGCCCGATGACCCATAACCCAATCCAACTCGTAAATTACGGGTCGGGTCACGAGTCAAGATTTTTGGGACTACGAGTTGACCCGTAACCCGACCCTTAAAACCCGTAACCCGGATTCAGGTTACATGTCGAGCTAGGAGTCGATTAATTTTTTTACGGGTCAATGGGTCGACCCGTTGAAGAACCCTACCTAAACCAGACAAGGAAAAAATGATAAAACAAAGATTGAGAGAAACTTCTAACCTTGAGTAAGGAGCTCAAACAGAGAAGAAGAATTGAAGATGGGCAACTAATGACACCAGCAAGAGATGGTTATATAGAAGGCCACATTGAAAGTATTCCAACTAGCTAGCCCCTTTAAGTTAACTGTTTGTCACATGATGAGCTGTCTATGACATAGCTCAGAAAGATATCACATGAACTATGTCATTGAGTCATGAATGACAAAGAAGAAACTAATGGGCAATATCCATTGTCGTACCAAATTAGTGGGCAATAATCTTAATCCAATTTTGTAATCAATTTACCTTAAAACTTAATGAGTTCGACTCTTGAGTTGTTATTGGTAGGACTGTAATCGAACCGAGTCGAGTCGAGTTTTGAGTCGCTCAAGCTTGGCTCAGTTAAAAATTGGCGAGCTCGAGCTCGAACGCGAGCTTGGTTCGAGTTGTTTGAGCCTGGTTTACCAATTTCTTCGTGAGACAAATTCGCGAACAACTTATCAATTATACAAGCAAATGAAACTAAAATTTAAACATGTAGTTTGAGAGAGACCACTAAAATTGTGTAATTTAGCATAAACTATATATTGTATATAATATATAAAGTAAAGCTTATTCATTAACGTATAATCTAGTTTTTTATGAGCATATAATCAAGCTTGCTCATGAGCGTATAATCGAGCTTGCTCATGAGCAAACAAGCCGAGTTATCTTGTCCTCAAGCTTAATTCGTTTATATTTCGAGCTTAAAAATTGTGCTCAAGTTCGATTAATTTATAAATCGAGTCGAACACGAACCAGATTTAACCGAGCCGAATACCAAATTTTTCACGAACGGCTCTATTCATTTACAACTCTAGTTATTAGCCGTTCGTGCTTGTGGGCCTTGAAATCCGTAGACACGCAACTATCTTCATAATGGGCTCAGAAATCACACTAGGTGAGGCCCACAACTCATTCGTACATTCACAAGGTATCTCAGAAGTTAGTAACCAGTAGATCATATTTTTATTTGTTGTATTTAAGTATGAGCCCATGATTTCAAGGCTCACAAGTACGAACGGCCAATAACGAACGACTCAAAAGTTTCGTTGTAAGTTGTAACCATATGTACAATTTTTTTAGAAGGAGAGGGCATTTTCCGATTCAGCAAGGAGGCGTTTTATTAATATGACACATATGATAAATACAAAGTTTTTGTAAAATATTAATTTGCTCTGATATATTTGTAAGGCTTGAGATACCTTAAAAAGCATTATCGACTTTTTTTTTATTCGATCAATTTCACTCATTAAAAAAACTAGTTTTATTAATACAAAACACTTAAGTTATTACAATAAGGAATTCGAACTCTTGATTTAATGATAAGGAACGTCATCACATATCCTTTAAAGAACTTTGAAGTAACATTTATTTCGCATGTTTTCCATAAACTTATTTATGCGTATATATTTCCTAAGTCGACTTATGTGCATGTTTTTTGTGAACCGAGTTATATAAATGATAAAATTGCTAAGTTTAATCATTCACTCTTACGTTAAATCGAGAACTTCAAATCCTTCTATGACTGCGAGGAAGCCTCCTTCTTTGCTCAAGAAAGGTATTTTGAGTGAGAAGCTCCGGCTCTCCTCCGAGTGAGAGACTCCGACTACTTCCTGGCTGGAAAATTAATCTTCCATTTCTAGTTGAGGAGAAGCCATTATTTGGTGAGAAGTTCCTATCACCCACATCTTTTACTGAAAAAATTGTTTCTAGACGAAAGAAGTTGCTAGAAATTTTTGGGATATTTGTTGATTTAAATTAATGGTTTGGGATATTCTTAGACTTACTTATGTCACTTATGTGTATGTCTTTCGTGGATTAAATTATATGGTTGAGTCCGGTTCATGGTCCCGGTCAGAGACCAATGTGTTCGCGCACGACGGTCCAACAAACGAGGACACTGGAAATCCAATATGAGATCTCCACACATACGGCGGGGCAAACTCGAGTCGTAAACCAAGGGGGCGCATCATCGCGTCATTGGGAAACGGTCTCGTTGAGGAACGTGATTCCGGCCCAAGAGGCATTGACCCAGCAACCGCCAGCTGGTTGCGGAAGCGACGACTAGAAGTAGAAGACTGTTGGCCTGAGCGCTTTGCGACTAGTTTATGGATCCGGTGTTTATTACCAAAGTTTGGTTTCTCGTTAATAAAAAAAAATTGTCTGATAAAAAAATATTAAAAAAACATTTGAGTAGAGATGAAGAAAACAGATACTCCCTTCGAACCAAAATAATTGTCATTTTAGTTTTCGACATAAGAATTAAGAAAAGCATTAACCAAACTTAAAAAGGTAAATTTTTTATAAATTTTACCACTCATCACCTTTTTTCAACCAATGGATGAATAACATTAATTAATAAAAACACATTCTAATAACAATTCTCATAAGTCACTCCTAATCAATTGCCTAGAAAACCTAAAACGACATATAAAATGGATCAAATTTGAAGTGCTAAAAAGACATTTAATTTGAATCGGAGGGAGTAATAATTTCATATCTGTAAAGTGCGAGGATCCATGATCCAAGACGGAAGAGACTAGAGAGCACGTAATCTCTCCGAAAAGGGTTGCATTTCATTTTGTCCACAACCGCCGAATCATTCGCGTCTTGAAATTCCCAACGGGAAAGATAAAGACCACTTTCCAGTTCTTGAAAAAAAAAAGTTGACCTTTTTCCTTCTCTCCGTCAAATCGCCCCCACCACCAACAGTGGCCGGCGAGGGGGCCCACCGATCCGCGGTGGATTCCTTCTTAATGCCGTGTACAGAATATGTTCCGGAGCCACCCACCATTAGAGAGCTCCATAACCTTACCTCAATCATACGCTCAAATCAAAGAAGACGAAACAAGGGTTTTCTTTTCTGCTGGTGCTCGGAAGTGGAAGAAGACGAACTGAAATTCGGTCTTCAAAGGTATATTTTTTTGGGGATTTACCCACCGCCCTTTTTGTTGGATTCATCAATTCCCTAAATTTCGGGTTCTGATTCTCTTCAATCTCGGGGATTTCAATTTTCAATTTTATAAAGTTGGAAACTTGATTGTTTATACTCCGGTTGGGTCAAGTTTCTGGCTTTCTGCATCCATATTTATTCGTTTCTTTTAAATTGGAGCTCTCAAATGTATGCTTTCACTGTTACGAAGTCTGAAGTCTGCTCAATTCATGTTTCATACTCGTTCTGGACTCAATTCTGGTCTACAAATTTCAATTTATGTTAGGGTTCCTAGTTTAATGAATTGGGTTTTAGAATTGTGTAGAAGTATGCAAGGGGGTGATAGATAGGATCATCATATATTCAGAAATATCCCCAAAAGACATAACAAAACAAATCTGTGAGTCAAATTGATTTACAAATCAGGTCTGACTGGCTTGCTTGTTTCATTATGTAGGTGTGTATATAGTATATATGTTGTTTGAGTTGGATTTTGGTTCTGAAGCTGGTCTTTAGAAGCATAGTTCTTGCAAAAGAATCAGGAATCAGGGGAGAGTAAGCTGGTGGTAGCTGAAAATGCAGCTTTATCATCATCCAATCTCTGTGGACAGCCAGAAAGTGAGGCTGGCGTTAGAGGAGATTGACATCGATTACACTTCGTACCATGTCAATCCTCTCACAGGCAAGAATTTTGATCCCTGGTTCTTTAAGATGAATCCGAGTGGGCGGTTGCCCGTCTTCAAGAATGGATCTCATGTCATCTATGACACCATTGAGATTATCCAGTAAGCTCTTTCTCTCCTCTCTGCTAAATGTTTTGCATTGATTTGTCTTGGCTTGTTGGTTTGATTAACAGTCATTTCTTAAGCTTGTTGAATTGAGTTCTCTTCCAATTTGTTCTGTAAGAGTTGTCACTGATGAAATCAATCACTGGGTCTTTGAGATAGGAGGATTGATTGAGATATCCGGATTGAAACCCATGCTGGTTTCAATCCATAGGAACAGAAAGGGAAATGAATCTTGTCCATTTTGATGTCGTCATTCATCTTTGACAAATATGATATTGGTTTGTAGCCTTTCGTTTCCCATACAAAAATTTACAATGTAATTATTCCTTTCCCCAATATAGGAAAGATGGAATCATTCCTCTACCCTCCTATAGACAAACAAATATTAGACTTGCGAGCCAAGATGAAAAATTTCATCAATATATGATAATATCAGAGTGGACTAGATTCATGTTGTTTCCATAATTTGCAACCTAACGGGCCTCAAGTGATTAGTAGTTCTAATTGTATAATATAAATTTCTTGCAGGTACATAGAAAGGATAGCAATGGTCTCATCAGGAGCGGGTGAAACGCGGCTTAGTAGCAACGAAGTCACTGAATGGATGAGGAAAATCCAATCATGGAACCCGAAATACTTCACTCTCTCTCATCTCCCCGAGAAACACCGCCTCTACGTCTCCAAATTCTTAAGGCGAGTTGTAATTGCCAGAATGTCAGAAGCTCCTGACTTGGCAAGCTCTTACCACCTCAGGCTAAAACATGCATACGACACAGAAGAGAAGCTCAAAGACCCGGATGTAGTAAAACGAAGCAAAGAGCATTTGGTTAGGCTTCTTGATGAAGTAGAAGCTCAGCTTAAGGAAACGTCTTATGTAGCTGGAGACGAGTTTACAATGGCAGATGTTGTGCTGATCCCAGTTTTGGTTCGCCTCGTTCTCTTGAAGCTTGACAAGGAATATATCGAATGTCGCCCTAATGTTTTGGATTATTGGAATGTTGTGATGAAGAGGCCTAGTTGTAAGAAGGTGATTGGTAAGCATTTTGAAGGGTGGAGGAGGCAGAAGACTGTTGTGAAACTCTGGTGCTTAATCCGGGCCAGGAATTTGCTTAGGAGATACTGATGAGAAAGAAACCATCTCTTATCTATTTTCTTCTGGTTTTTGTGCATTTGGGTTTTGGTAGTGGTGATTGGCTGATTGTTGCTGGGTAAGATGTGCAGGAAAGTGTAGTTTTTAATGTCTTTGTGGATTGATTCAGATGTGCAGACTGATTTTTAATATAAGGTTTGGCTTCTGCAATCTTGCTATGAGAATTCTTGTTCATCAGTTAGTAGTGTGAATTGTGAAATTCCATTAGCATCATAACAACTAAACAATGTTGCTTTAATGATTAAGATTTGAATGAGTGTTCCTACTCCAGCCAGTTCAATTCTTGATAATTAATTTTCTGATTAGTAGGAATTTGGAATTTTTTCTATGTAGGATAGAGATAAAAAAAAATACTTTAAGAAAGTTGAGTAGTCTTTTGTGAAAATGATTTTGTGATTTTTGTAAGGCTGAATATGGGTTGGTTGAAACTGAAAATTTAAGCCAAACCGATATTATTTGGTTCGGTTTTTGGGTTAGGAATTTCTCAAATTTCGGTTAAATTTAGGTTCAATTCGATTTTTTCAAACCTTCTATCCATCTCAAACCGATAAAATCAAAATCAAACGGAACCAATTGGTTCGATTTTTGGTTCACTTTAAACCAAATTTTGGTTTTCGGTTCGGTTTTGAACTCATCCCTACATTTTTGAGAAAAAAATTACAAAGTATGAGTGGTTTATGCAATTTTTCAAAAACTATGGCCAGCTAATCAAAGCTCAGTCAGGAAAAAAAGGGGACCACTTGTCCACATCAGCTGAATTGTGTATAGAATATTCTGAACTCAGACCTGACAAGAATCCAATTTTGGACCATAAAACCATACAATAACAGTCCGAGTCCAATCCTTTGTTTCGGCCCATATCAAGACACATACTCTTGTATCCATAAAAAAACATAAGCCCATTTCCGCAATTACCCCCAAATTTAGGGCCATTTTCGTAAATTCCCCTTAGTGCAAAATATGATTGAACAAATAACACGCAAGGCCACATTACATCACAAAATGACCAAAATCGCAAAACAACGGCAAAAAAAAAATGCAATGCCCAACAGGCCAACACTTCTAGTGTCAAGTACGACTCGTGAGGGAATGACCACTACTAGAATCTTCCAATTACCAAATTTTGCACACCCTTCTTTCCCCAAACCCTAAATTTCCCCCCTTTTCGACCTCCATTAAAACTACACACTTTTTACATACACCCTAAATTGAACCAAAAAAAGGATTGCAATTTGTGTGGTTTGTGTATTTGTTTTTGGCAATTGTGAAAGAGGGGCGAAAAAAGAGAGAGCTTGGAAGCGAGTTTTGCAAATGTCGCCCATGGCGGCAACGTTTTCTTCTCTCAGTTAAAAACAAAAAAAACAAGGAAAAAAGAAATTACAAATTAGTTTCGCATCCGCGCCATCGTCAACCGCCGGAGAGTCGGAGACGGAGGAGTCATCTCTCGCCGGTTAGGGTTTACTCGATGGAGGAAGAGCGGAGTATTGGAGCCGGCGGCGATTCGTTGTCGTCATCGAGGATCGCGTCTTCTTTCGAGAAGCACGGCGATCGGACTAGATTCACCGTCGAGCTCAGGCCAGGCGAGACCACCATTGTTTCATGGAAGAAGCTTATGAAGGACGTTACTAAGGCCAATGGCCTCGCTCCTTCCTCCTCCTCCGCCCTTGCCGCCGTGGAGCTTCCGAACGCCGGCGTTCATCCTGCGCTTGAGTCACGGCTCGCTCCGGTAAGTCTGTTGTTGTGATGCTTGATTGAATTGTGGAGAGTGTGTTTGAGTAATGAGGTTTCGAGATAGGTTTGTGCAATGATCAATGTAGGTGGAGTGTGTTGTGAGTTTTGATTTGGTTGTATGGTGCTTGGATTTTCGTTCTTAGGGGCAGGCTGCTTCGAATGAGCTGAAGGATGCGGCGGCTCCGAATCGTTTCAATTCTGTTATTGAGAAGATTGAACGGCTGTATATGGTACGATAAATGGTTACTTTCTTGGAGGATTTGCAATTCAATTATGAAATTCTAATGTGCTAGTTCTCTGTGATAGGGTAAGGATAGTGATGATGATGAAGAACTTGGTGATGTACCAGATGATGATCAGTATGATACGGAGGACTCTTTTATTGATGACGCGGAGCTGGTTTGTGTTATGCTCCTTTGTTGTGGAAGTATCCTCTTGGAGCTTCTTCTGGATGGTTTTCTTTTGAATTTTGTTGTGATGGTTTACATGTTTGTTTTTTCTCCAGGATGAGTATTTTGAAGTTGACAAGGCAAAGACAAAACATGATGGGTTCTTTGTGAACAGGGGGAAGCTGGAGAACATGTGAGTTGTTATTCTGTTTAATTTACCTGATAATGTGTTAGCTCTCCAACGTCTCGTTTTTTTCCTTTCAAACTTGTCTTGTCTTGTTTAGTGTAGAGGAGGTATGCAAGAATAATACGGGGGTGTATCATTATGCATATAGATTATTGTAGATTTTGACTTCTGAGACTAAGGCTTTAGGTGATATACTTGTTGGGCAAAGTTGAGTGACTAATGTAGTTCAAAATCTGCACAAATAACTACTTGTTGTGTGTTGAATGATTGGGTGGTGGCTTTAGATGGAAAAGTTCCAAATCAGGGGCTTTTCAGCCAGTACCTTTGTTGATTTAATTTGTTAGTTTGCTACATATTAAGATGCTACTTTGAGATAAATTGTATTTATTGAAGCATTAATGCTATTTTTTTGCCACAGATTTTTTATTGACATTTAATTTCAATTGATTGTTGTGACTGTTAAGGAATCATAAGCTTCTCATCGATTTAAAATCTCTCTGTATGCGTATTTTACAGTGCATCTACCCCGTTTTCATGCAAATCAGATTCATGGGTGTTTTGTCCTTTTTCTTTTCTTAATTTTTTTGTTGCACAGAGAACCTTCCTTGGCACCTACTCAGCAACCAAGGAAAAGGAGGAGGAAAGAAATGGTCAAAGCTATTGGAGAAAATAATCCTGGCCATGCAATGAACAATCAGATGAAAACGGGTAGGAAAGGAGCCGGCAAGATAACACCGTCAATGGAGAGCAACTCTTTTCCTATACCTGGAAGTTCTTCTGGACCTAATCCTCAGAAAACAGGTGCAGACGGTAAGCTTTCCATCTATGCTGTTACACCTTTGAAAGTTTCGAATGGCGATGCTTGTAAAGTCCTGAGAAGATGAAGGAAGCTCGTGAATTTTCAGGTTCTGGCCATTTAAGAAATCAGGAAAAAAGTGGGTCTGGACAATTGAAACCTCAGATAGGAAAAGCAAACAATACTGAACAGTCCTTCCAGCACAGAGAAAAGAATGGAACTCGTGAGCTAATAGATCTTAATGTTGCTGCTAGCAAGCATCCCATGGTGAGTAGTTAGCTCAGCCAATTCCCCCTTCTGTTTTCATCCATTTAATTGCTTGTTCAGCTGGCACAGAACTTCAATTGTCCTACAAAAAAGTGCTCAGTGATTCTTGCAAACTCTTATGCTATTACCTTGCCAACTTATGAAAATGGAGGAAGCAAATGATTTTGTTTGAGGCAACTTTATTTCATTTATATTTGTGTGACACCGAATGATTTTTTTTTTTAGCATTCTTCTAGCTATAATCCATGCAAAAACTCAAATCATCCGATATGTTGTGATAATGCGTTTGATTTGATGCAGAAAACATCTTTAGTTCATAAACGAGAAGGCTCTAGTTTGAAGTCTAAAAGTAATATGCTTGACAAGGCCATCAGGGAGTTGGAGAAGATGGTTGCTGAATGTAAGTATAGTGATTGTTTTCTTGTAGTCCTTGGTTCCACTTGCAAGAAATTCAAGGACTACCACTCTAAAAAAAGGGAAATTTTTTTATTGAAGCATGCCAATAAATCTTCCTTGAATTTGCAGCTAGACCACCAGTTATGGACCTTCAAGAACCTGATATTACTTCACAGGCCGTCAAAAGGAGATTATCTCAGGAAATAAAGCAGAAGCTTGCTAAAGTTGCAAGAGTGGCGGTAAGTGAAGTAATTACTTTCACGAGATTGTTGGATGGTCCAAAAGTATAAAGTTGCGGGATTGGATATTGAGCCACTTCCCCCTTCCCCCCTCGTTTTCAGCAGGTGAGCAATGGCAAGGTATCGAAGGAGCTGTTAAGTCGACTTATGAGTATCGTTGGTCATTTAGTAAACGTCAGAACACTGAAGGTACTGAACCAGTTAACATAAGTTTGGAAATTTTATCTTCTTGTGGAGTAATTCTAATTCTTATGTTGTCAGTTGCAATAGCTTTTATTTATCTTCACTTGTTTTTGTAACTGATAGACATGTATATCATGTGTTTTTGAAGCTGTATAATTATTCAGTTAGGACCTATTCATTAACTTGTACATGTTCCTGATTTGAACAGAGAAACTTAAATATAATGATTAGTTCAAGTTTGTCAGTGAATAAAGAAAAGGATGAGAAGTTTCTGCAGATAAAGAGGGATGTTGTTGAGATGATCAAAACACGCCCCCCTCCTCTAATTAGTAAGGTAAAAAAGGCTCACTGCTTTTATTTGCCTTTTTTGTTCTCACGTTGTATTTATTGGATACTTACTATCACCAAATGCTCTCTTTAATAAGGAATTTTAAGCAGTAATAACATCATTAATGTGTTTATCACTATGTTTGTGGGTATTTTACTGAAAAAAATCCCATGACCAATTATTGGGTCATTTATATATTAGACAGTTTCTTTGATTTAGCTCTTGTATGGTTGTTTTGGCTAGTGTGATCTTAGCAATTTGAGCTATTACTTATTATACATTCTTTTTACCCATACCATACGACATTTATATTATACGATTTGGCAGGTAGCTGAGCAACAAAATGGAAGTGCTGATGATTTTCAGGAATCGCGTCTTGAAGGCAAAGGAGTGATGAAACTGAAATATACTATGGATCCTGCACTAGAAGACAAGATTTGTGATCTTTACGACATTTTTGTTGACGTATTGCTCTGATGGCACTCTTCTTCCTCATGCGTACTATATTTCTGTCCTATTTTTCTGGAGGGAGGGATCTCATTTTCTTTTTCATACCATTTGATATCTCATGTTTGATGTTACCAGGGGCTTGATGAAGATGTGGCTCCACAAGCGAGGAAATTGTATGCTGAGGTTGGTTATTCTCTCCTCTTTGATTTATGTTACTCAAATTCAGCACATAAGTTGGATGAGTGAATGCCAAATAGCTTGTTTTTATACCATCATCACTCATTAATAGAACTAGTGGGGCATGATTTACTCTTTCTATAAATCCCTTAAAGACCATCTTTTCATTTATATTCAGCTTGCTGCACTATGGCCGGAAGGAGTGATGGACAACCACGGAATTAAGCGTGCAATTTGCCATTCAAAAGAACGGCGAAGGAATCTTCATGAGAGAAATAAGGTTGAGTACATGAGTTAATCTTTCTACTCAAATTTATACATTAGATTATCTTCCAACTAAATAGATGTCTCCTCCAACAAAAGTTGCAGGAGCAGGAAATAATCAAAAAGAAGAAACTGGCGGCAACGAAAGCAGAAGAGACAGCTCTGGCTGAATCCACATCCACTAATCAACCACAGCATCCACTTGTAGCAGCATCTGGTTCTGCCACAACAAGTACAAATCCAATAACCATGACTATTGCATTGCCTGCTCCATCAAACGCTCAAAACTATGAGCGGCCAAAACACGAGAAAACAAAAAGCTCATCTAGCAGCACTTCATATGTAGAAATAAGGGCGGCTGATGGCACGATGGTGAAGAAGAAAGTCAAGAGGAAGCCAGAGACGGATCCACGCGAAGTTCGTCCTCAATCAGAGAAACTGTCCTCAAAATACGAAGACCGGCTAAAACCCCATAAGCAGCAATCTGCAGGATCTCTTGTTGTAGGAGGTGGCGCGACCCAAAAGCCGAGTTTTCCATCAGCTGTTCTTCCTAGTTTCCAGCAGCAGACATGACACTGGTTCAATGCCCAGAGTCCAGAAAATCAAGAGCCTGTGTTTATAGATTTTCTTCTGCTTTTTCTTTTCATATTTTTTTTTCTGGTAGTTGTCTTGAGCAGCTGTTTTTTGCCCTTTTTGTGATTACGAGTTTTGTTTTACCCATCGTTTTTAATCTTACTGGTGCTGCTTAGTTCGATGTTAAATAGAGGCAATGTAGAGCTGCAAGTGCATTTTTATTTTAAAATTCATCCAAGGGCTCCTAAGTTTTATATATGATGATCATAATGTAGAGCTTGCAAGATTGGTGTTGTAATTTTATGATTAATCTTTTTACTATTGGTTTAGTGACTAACTTGCAGGTAATTGCAGACTAACAGGGTGAAGAAGAAAACAAGCCGTTAAAGACTTCTTCTCGAAAGCATTGCTTCTGTGGCGATTCTAGGTGATATTTATTAAATTCATATTTTAAAATAAAAGAAATTATGCTTCTAAAGTTCTCATAGTTTAGTCTCATGCTTAATTTGTGTGGTCACATTAGGTGTTGAATTGGTTTGGCCATAATATTCACACTTTTTTTTCTGGGTCAGTCACATACTCACATTTATATTGTTTAGTTAAAGGCCAAAAGATTTGCAAAACTTAACTTCCAAATTTTACGATAAAGGTTGAAGTATTTTTTTTATTAGAAATTATTATATGCACTATTAAATATTTCAAAAATGTGAAATGTATACAATTTTTGTTGCCGTAATTATCGATGATCAAATAGTGTGGTTATTAGTAATTATTTACATTTCAAGTGCTTATTTACATTAATATTTAATTTGCACATATAAGCTCCTGGTTACAATTTAACACAAGCTGAACATTGAACTTAATTAAACAATTCATAATTGTATGAATTATGAATTATGAATAAAAAGCACCACATCCACCCAGTTTGTCCAATCAAACCAAAATGGAATTCAGACTGGCAAAAAATGCCAAAAGGATCACATAAATATCCAAATTACATATGGATTATGTTCTATTCGGATAGAGGAAAGACATCGAATTGGACAATCTGAAGCAAGAGCACCACATCCACCCAGTTGGTACCCACGCCATCTCTTCTCATCTTCTACCTCTAATTTCAAATGCCGATACGTCATTTACAAATCGCCCCATAAATTCTCAATTTATATTCCCACTAATTGCAATTCATATCTGAGTTCATTCTGTTACGTGGCATGTTGGGTTGTTGCTGGTGGCGATCGCCATGAACCGCTCTCCACCGGCGACCGGAAACACTTCTTTCCCAATTTGCCCTTCTGGGTTCTCTAAATTTACTCATTCCCGCCCCTGCCTGACCACCCAGAACCACAAGCTCTTCTCTTATGGCGGCAGATGGCGACCTGGGAAACTTGGTCTTAAGTTTGTTCTTGCTGCTGAACTCTCTAGCCCTCTTTCTCTTAATCTCGGCTTGGATTCTCAGGTACTTACTTTTTCTATTTTACTTCCTATCCAATTCCATAAATTAGCTGGATTTTGTTGTTGGGTTTTGTTCTGCATTCTTTTGTTTGTACTCTTATGCTGCATTCAATGCCCTTCAATCCATTCTGTTTGTTATACTTATACTGAATTGTAGCTCATTTCACTTGTCAAAGCTGTATGATTAGTTGAGAGTTATTGAGTAACCTAGCTTTATCTCAGTTCTTGCTCTTCATTTAAATTGCCAGAGATAGAAATATAGGATGCTGATTTAATTGACTGATAGTTAATTTGCTGTTATAGACCTTGGAATCCCATGATGTATCAGAGCTACGCTGGATTGGACCAATTCCTGGTGACATTGCAGAAGTCGAGGCATATTGTAGAATCTTTCGCGCTGCTGAGAATCTTCATGGCGCATTGATGGATACCTTATGTGATCCAGTAACTGGAGAGTGTATGGTGTCATATGATTCATCATCTTTGGAGAAACCATTGTTGGAAGATAAAATTGTGTCTGTGCTAGGGTGTATGGTTTCACTTCTGAATAAAGGAAGGCAAGATGTTCTTTCTGGAAGATCATCTCTTCTTGCCTCTAAGCTGAATGTTCTAGAAGATAAGCTTCCGCCACTGGCTGTTTTCAGAGGTGAGGTCAAAAGGTGTTGCGAGAGCTTACACGTCGCTCTTGAGAGCATTTTGTTGCCTGATGATGAAAGAAGCTGCGAGATATGGAAAAAGTTGCAGCGTTTGAAAAACGTATGTTATGATTTGGGTTTTCCTAGGGATAATGATTCACCCCAACACCCGGTTTTAGCTAATTGGGGCGCTGTTTCTTTTTCCACTTCTAAAGAGGAAAAAAGATCTGGAGATTCCGAGGTTGCTTTCTGTAAAGGTGGACAGGTGACAGAAGAAGGCTTGAAGTGGTTGATGGAAAATGGTTTTAAGACTATTGTTGATCTTAGAGATGAGATTGTCAAGGATAGGTTCTATGGCGCTGCCTTGAGTCATGCTATTGAGTCTGGTAAAGTTGAGTTGATCAAGCTTCCGGTTGAGATTGGGATGGCGCCGTCCAGGGACCAGGTTAAAAAGTTTGCATCTTTGGTCTCTGATAGCAACAGGAGGCGTATTTATCTTCATAGCAAGGAAGGAGTTTGGAGAACCTCAGCTATGATTTCTAGATGGAGGCAGTACATATCTTCAAATGGAAGGAAGGATCAATTGTTAAAAGAGGAAGATGAATCCTTGTGGAAGGATTCGAGTAGAAAAATCAATGGCCAGCCTGTACCCTTAGTTGAAGCGGTTGATGAGACTCAACGCGTTCAACGTGTGCACATTAATCCTCTAAAAGCTCAACTTCCACCTAAAAATGCATTCAGTAGGAAAACAATGTCCAGGTTTTTCAAGAAAAGAAATATCTCGCCTTCTTCCTTCTTCGTTGATAAGAGAGTGCAGGTGTTGCCTGAGCCTCAAAGAGAATCTTTGAATGATCTTTCTTCTGATAAAGTTGTTGAAAAGTTCAGTAGCAATGGATCAGCCACTCTTGATACTGGCAATTTGACAAAAAATGGAAAGGGTGTTACTAAAGATGAAAAAACAAATAATGTTGAATTGCCTATAGTTGTTGAAGAGAATGGATTGGAAATACTTGGAGGAGACATGTGTGCTTCTTCAACCGGTGTTGTGAGGATTCAATCAAGAAAGAAAGCCGAAATGTTCCTAGTTAGAACAGACGGGTTTTCGTGTAACAGAGAAAAGGTAACTGAATCCTCATTGGCATTCACTCATCCAAGTACACAGCAGCAGATGCTTTTGTGGAAGTCTACACCAAAAACTGTCCTTTTATTGAAGAAATTGGGGAATGAGCTCATTGAAGAGGCTAAACAGGTATAATATGATGAATTGATAATCAAGGTACTTTTTGTATAAAGTCTTAGATTAGCTTCTCTTCATATTTTTTGTTTTGTTGCAGGTGGCTTCTTATTTGCACCATGAACAGAAAATGAACATTCTTGTTGAACCTGAAGTTCATGATATCTTTGCCAGAATACCAGGACTTGGGTTTGTTCAGACCTTTTATTCTCAAGATACAAGGTACTTGTATAGTTGTATTCATCCTTTTTTTTAACCATTACTTACTATTGCTGATCCAGTTCGGCAATTTTCTTTCCTCCCAGTGATCTGCATGAAAAGGTTGATTTTGTGGCGTGTTTGGGAGGAGACGGGGTAATACTTCACGCTTCAAATCTATTCAAAGGTCCAGTTCCACCTGTAGTGTCATTTAATCTTGGCTCTCTTGGCTTTCTCACATCTCACAGGGTATGCTATTGGACTGACGCGCTTCTGTGTATACTTATTGAATTTTCATTTTTCATCACCTTCTTCTCATTTCTGTTGTTTTATACAGTTTGAAGAGTACAAAGAGGATCTCAGGCAAGTTATCCATGGAAATAACACAAGGGAAGGTGTGTACATAACTCTGAGAATGCGCCTCAGATGTGAAATTTACAGACATGGCAAAGCAATGCCTGGTAAAGTGTTTGATATCTTGAATGAAGTGGTGGTTGATCGTGGCTCCAACCCGTATCTGTCTAAGATTGAATGCTATGAGCATGACCGCCTTATAACCAAGGTCAGCTAGATTCGGTACTTCAAGCTCATTGCTTCCTGATGCCATTTCTCAACAATTCAGTGTCTTTCTTTTTCAGGTCCAAGGTGATGGAGTCATAATAGCCACACCAACCGGGAGCACAGCGTATTCTACATCTGCAGGTGGCTCCATGGTAAGATCAGTTTCTATATGAACAAATCTCATCATCATCATCGCCCAGTATAGTCCCGCTCAAGCGGGATCTGGGGGGTCAAGATGAGGCCACCCCGCACCCATAACTTGAACATGTTAGGAGGATGCGCCCGATAAACCCAAGGAAAACTGAAATTCAGCTATGTGACAATGATAACTGAATTTAGTTAGAATGCACCAAAATTGATATAGGGGATAAATCCATCTCAAAGGCACTGTATAAAAGCCAATGAGCACGAGGATGCGCCCCATAATAGTTTTTTGGGAGGAAAAAATTATAACAAAGAATGTGGATTTCAGGTGCATCCCAATGTTCCTTGTATTCTGTTTACGCCTATTTGCCCGCATTCTCTCTCATTCAGGCCAGTGATACTTCCAGATTCTGCAAGCTTGGAATTGAAGGTGAAATTGGCATCTTCTTTGTGTACAAAACAAAATTTTGTGCTTGTGTGTAAAATTGGTGTTTTCTTGCTTATGTTAATCAATTAGCAATCTATCTTATCAGATACCGGAGGATGCAAGGAGCAATGCCTGGGTTTCATTTGATGGGAAGAGAAGGCAGCAGCTTTCTAGAGGAGACTCGGTTCGGATATTCATGAGTCAGCATCCTCTGCCTACTGTCAACAAGTTTGATCAAACCGGTGATTGGTTCCATAGCTTGATACGGTGTCTCAATTGGAACGAACGGATGGATCAAAAGGCACTTTGAAGATTGTCACCTTTGTGTGGTATGTAAATTTTTACATGTACATATGGATATTTGATCAAAGAATTAGTATACTAATATAGGAACATAACTACATAAGAAATGCCCCTCTTTCTCTTCACAAGTTGGGTACCATATTGAAAGATACAATAGATTATTCTTTCTCTTGCATTAGTTATAACTTTATGATAATTGTTTCAATTGCTTAGCAATACACCAGACATTAACAACAAAGCTCAATTTCAGGTTTAGAGGTGATTTTGTTTCTTCATCCATATTGAGTTTTTATTTGTACTCTAATCTCTGTGCTTGTTTTGCTCTGTTCATGGTTGTACTCTAAATTTTGGATGAGTAAGATTTTGACATTGTTGGAAAAGGGTAAATCTAATCATGGCTTAAACCCATTAAGATCAATTGAGAATAAGAACTGAAAACAAGATTTCCATTACAACAAGGCTTATAAAAAATTACACCTGAAAGTGAAAAATAAAAACACACATTCTGGGCTGTTTGGCTTTCCCTATATGACCTTTTACATTTGTTCAGAGACCCATAATACACTTTCAAATCCAAGTATGTGACTCCCCAAAGAGAAAAAAACACACACCAAAACAATCAAAACAAAAAAAAAAAAAAACTCACAATACAAATCTCTCTTTTCCCTTTTCATGTATACTTACATGGCCCTCACAGCATCAAACCTTGGCTCTTTAGGAAGAAACTTCTGATCTGCATAAACAGACATGTAATCCCCAAACACAAACTTTGGATAACTGTTCTCACTCTCCTTCTCCACCTCCTCAACAAGCTGTGGAGCAGGTGCAATGGTGGCCTCAAGCGACGGGTTGTAAAAAGACGCAATCGACCTTCTATTCCCATCTGTTGTAGCATTCACCCTATGCCAAACACTCTTGTACCTCCCATTGCTAAGAACCTCGATCTGATCGCCCGTGTTGATCACGATCGAGTTTCGAATCGGCTGCACATCGATCCACTCTCCGTCTTTAAGGATTTGGAGGCCACCCACCTCGTCGTCTTGGAAGAGGAGGACCACACCACCGGCGTCTGTGTGGGCCCGGAGTGATGTGACTCGGTCCGGGTGTGGGCAGGGTGGGTAGTGGCTGACCTTGGTCCCGAAGAAGGCGGTTTCCTCCTCGTGGGAACCGCAGTTGAAGGCGGCGTTGATGGAGCCCTTTGGGAGTCCTAAGTTCTCATCCATCACTTCCATGACCTTGTGTGCTAGCTCCCTGATTTCCTTTCTGTATTCTGTCATTGTTTCCCTGTGATTTGTTGTTGTTGTTAGTCATTAGTTACATCTTCATGTTATAAAACTCATCTAAATTAGTAGAAATACATGTTTTGATGCCCAAAAAAAAGGGCTTCTAGATACCCTAAACTTGTAAGTGAATAGTAGGGCTGAGCATGAGTCGGTTCAAACTGAAAATTTAAGTCGAACCAAACTGAAATCGATATTGATCGATCGGTTCGGTTTTTGGTTTAGAAATTTCCAAATTTCGGTTCGGTTCGAATTTCCCAAAGGATAAACCTTCTATCCATCTCAAACCGACAAAACCAAACCGGTTCAGTTTTGGTTCACCTTAAACCATATTTCAATCTTCGGGTTCGGTTCAATTTTTGTTTGTTCGGTTTTGAACCGATGCTTAGCCTTAGTGAAAAGTACCATATCAAAATGACCTCCAAACAGACACAAGATTCTTAGATCTTAAACAAAAAAGTAACTTATCAACAAAAATATGTTTTTATCCTAATCTTATAGGCATGTTTGTAACTTACTTGTGACTTACATCAACAAAATGTACTATATAAGCATGACATCTAATTCGACACGAGATGTTTCGATATATTGTCAACATTCAATCCAGTGTTGTCCCGCACAAGCAGGATCTGGGAGATCAAGTTATACACCATCTTACCCCCAAGCAACTCGAGAGGATGTTTTCGAAATTTAAATAGATTGAATATAAAAAAATAAAAGGTGGGTTTTTTTTTAAGTATATAGGTGCTTACTTGAATCCAAGAGTAAGAGAAGGCCACTCATTATCATCCAAGAGCAAGAACACATCTTCCCAATCAACACCTTCAACTTTCTCATTGCTTTCCTCTTTCTCCATTATCTCCTCCAACATCTTAACAACATTTGAGCTCTTGAATCCTTCTTCCCTCTCCAATTTGTAGCAGTCTGTGCACACTTTCTTCACCTTCTCAAGAAGCTCCTCTGAAATCCCATGATTCACCAGCTGAACCCATAAAATTGAAAATTAGAAAGAATTAATCAAAACCCTAATTCAAGCTATACTTGTTACTAATAACAACAGCAGCAATAACATCAGCAGCAATAACATCTACCCAGGTGGATCCCGGTACGAGCGAGATCTGGGGGGTCGAGATGTACATACCCTTGTCCCGAGCTGAAGTGAGGAGGATATGTCTGGTACTAAAAATGCATCAAATTTAATTACCTGGAAGAATCCCCATTGTTCACAACAAGCATGGATCTCGGCGAGTGTTTGAGCCCTTTCTTCTCCATTGAGCTTTGAGAAATCAATCACAGGGATTGCCATGGAGATAGATCTGAACAAAACCCAACAAGTGTTTTTGATGAAAAGAAGAGAGGAAAGAAAAAAAAATTAAACAGATCTTTGTTTATTTTTTCTTCTTTGGTATTTGCTCTTGTTTGTGTTGTGTATGAGGAAGAGGGTCGTTAAGGGTATTTATAATGCAGTTTTTTTTTTGGTTCCCGCTAGATTGGGGATTTGGGTTGTCAACTAACACAAAATTAATGTAAGAAAAAGTAGAATAATTTGGGTGTCAATGCAACTACTCTGAAACACTAGACGTCAAATTGCATGCAGCTTTGGACGGCTACTTTTTTCTTAAAAAATAAAAACAAAAATTACAAAAGTCTTAATCATTAAAATAGTAACGATTTTTCTAAACTAAGTCTTATAAACTAAGAACCTAATTATAAGCAAGAAATCAATAATTTTTTATTTAGAGTTTTTTTAATTTTTTTTATAAAGGGTTTATGATTTCCAAAATAGGATTTTAGTTTCTAAATTTGGGTTCTTATCTTATGTTCTCAGGGCATATGATAGAAAAACTGAAATAGTAAATAGCTTGCATTTTCAAGATATATATCAAGTTGGTTAAGAAATGAACAAGATAACAATAGATTTCATATTCAAATTCATGTGGATTTTTTTTGTGACGAGGAACTCAACTTCGGTGACAAACTTCGAACTAATGACTCAGCTGATAAAATCTATAAGCCAGGTAAACCGACTTGTATTAACCAGCTTGATCCAATAAAAGGAAGAATGGTGAGTTTTTATTTTCCACCCAACTGAAAGGAGGAGACAGAGGTCGAACCCGTGACCTCCCAACTTCGGTGACAAAACTTCGGATTCGTGTCCCAGTCACCAAAAATTGCGAACTAGGTAAACCGGTTTGCATTGATCAGCTCGATCCAATAGAAGGAAGAATGATGAGATTTTATTTTCCACCCAACTGAAGGGCGGAGACAGGGGTCGAGTTCGTGGCCCAATCACCAAAAATTGCGAGCTAGGTAAACCAGCTTGTGTTGTCCGGCTTGACCCAATGAAATGAAAAATGACAAGCTAGACTTGATTTTTCATCCAACTGAAGGGGCGGAGGCGGGATTCAAAACCGAGATATCTCAACATCCCCCATACCTCCTACCATCGAATCCGGGATTTTTAAGTTTTCTGATAAATGGTGATGCTTGGTGGCTTTTTAGCCATGGATCATTCCTCAAAATTGATGTGTTCATGGTTTAAAAAAATTTCATTAGTCAAATTCAGCCAACAAGTTGATGGCTGCTAGTTCTGCATCATAAAATATAGAAGTACAATGTTTTTTAATCAATTAGATTAATTAAAGATGCAAATAGGGGCCTATATCTTGGTGATTCATGTAGATCAGATCAGGGAGATAAGACACAATAATTTGGTAATGTTATTTTGTTTCTTTCCAAAAAAGACAGAGATCTGAATCATAATTCTGAGTCATTACTAATTTAAAACTATATTTGAGAACCCAATTTGACCTGTGTATAAGCTGATAATAGCATGAATTATTATGAATTATTGAGAGTGGTGGAAAGCTAGACAATTATACATAGTATCATGTATGAGTTAATGGCTCACCTCAGTTTTTGGTTTTTAATCATGCCAAAAGCTAGTAATATTGTTTTTAAAATGGACATAAAAAATAACTGGTTTCGTGAAGTAGTGAATCATGTGCGATATAAAAGGTATATGTAATATGAGGCTCACTATTGATCGTTAGATGCATTTCATCTACGATCCCTATTAAAAGTCCATTGTAAAATGTCAAAAGTGTATTCAAATTAGGAATGTAGTTTGCTTCAAAAAAAAAAGGAATGTAGTTTTAATGTTTTACGATACACTTTTGATGTTTTACAATGTCTCATAATAGTATCATTTAGAAATACACTTTTGAAATTTTACTATCAATAATTTTTTATCGCTTTTTCTAACATATGCCCTAAGGGCATAGGATAAGAATAACGAATGTGGAAACTAAACCCTAAGAAAGAAAGCATAAACCCTTAGGAAATAATGTTAAAAATGTTAAATAATTAAAATATACTTGAAAATTTCTATATAAAGGTCCTTAACCTATGCGAAAAATTGATTTTTTATATTTTACGATGTACTTTTTATTTGTCGCATATTCGCACAAAACATTTATTCTGCACAAAATTCAAATTCTTAATGATAAAACTCGATGAAGAGAAATTTGAAACTTTGAAAGTGTTGAGGGTTGACTATTTTATTTAATCTTGCCATTATAATATCAAAATGTTAAATCTTTTTTGACTTTCCAATGGTTACTCATTTTCCAAATTAATAACAGTTGAATTTTCACTGTTGCGTAAGAGGAATTTGCACAAAATTAGAGGCATGGTTTATGGTTTAAGCAAAGCCACTAATCAGTAATTAGTTTATTTCTACAACAATTGTCATCCTGTTTTATGTCCCTTGACCGACTACCATGGTTCCACATGGCATCATACGGTTAATTTGTTTTGGTTATCACTATTAAACTTTTTTTTCCTAGTCTTGAAGTGCTCATTTTATAGGTATAATCGCATATTTAATGCACTGAGATACATTAAATTGTATTTAATGTATTAAATGTTGCGATCCAAACTACTCCATTAACCGTTGAAATTGAGTAACATATCAAATATTTATGAATTTTTCTAACCTATATCATTAAAAATACTTATTTAGAAACTAATTCATAAACTGAAAACTATAAACTCTATACAAATAATTTTAAAAATTTTAAATAAAGCAAATCTAGGAGAATTTAGATTGGAGAAAAGATAGAAAACATGTTGTATTCAATTGTAGTTTTTTTCATTGCAAATACCAAGTGTATTTAATTAATAATGGATTAAGTTTGACCATTGAACAAAAGAGGAGGGTGTTGTGGCTCCAAAAGTCCATAGAACATTGGCTATCTTCAAGAGATAGGATTATATCACCCTTTTCCTGTTTCCATGGTTGTTACACGCTTACACCAAGTGAAAGCGAGTTGACATTTTTTCCTCTTTTGATTTTCGTTTCTAAAGTTGAATTCTTGGAAGAAGACTGGCATGGTAGAAACTATGTCGACTTTTCATGGACACTGTTCTAAAAATTCTGTTTAGATTTCGCCTAGGCTCGACCTAGGCGTTAGAAGGTCCAAGACCACCTAACTTACAGGTCAGTCAAGGCACCTGTTACCAGCTCGGCCTAGGCAGTCCCTCTCTGCAAGGGACTGCCTAGCGTTTTTTATAACATTGGTCATGGGTATCATTCATCGTTACAACGCTTTGATGGTTGTTGGGTTAGAGAAACTAAAGTGTTTTCAATGGAGATGACTTTAGTGAGCCAAAGAATGGTCTTGTTGGACATGGATCTTATTTGGTGGACTCGATCGACCCAATGGTAATTTGGTTAAGATCAATACCGATAATGTGGTTAAAAAAGGTATGTTAACTTCAACTCTCGGAGTTATTAGGGAATCATATGGTTATGAGTTTTGCGGGTTTTTGCACAAGTAGTTGGCCGACTCCTTTGTCCGAAGATTAGGGTGACTTGAGAAAGGCCTTGGGTTGGCCTAGGAGCGCAGTTATAGACAAGTGTGCTTACAAAATAACCTGCAATTGGTTGTGATACTTCTTTGACAACTCTTGGATCATTGTTTCTGGTCTGATAGCTCAATGCTAAGGTTTCTTGAAATATGATTGGATTGTTCAGTTTTGTCGTATTTTTTAGATAGGCGAATTCTTGTCACTAACGCATCTAGCTAGTTTTCTTGTTACTTTTATACGGAGTATTATTTAAGCCTCTTATTTTTGTATTAATTTTAGACCATATTAGGGATGAAACTATTCTTTGTCTGATCCTCTCTTCTTGTTGAGAATAAAACATAACCCACATCTGAAATCCGAAGTAAACCAACCTAACATATATACATTTGGGTTACTTTTTTTTCCAATTGGTTTTAGATGAAAACCCATGGACTTATGTGTTGGTCTTGTCGCGTATGTGCCATGGGACGGTCTCCCCCTCCGTTCGTATTAGCTCACCAGACTTTGACATGGTATCGGAGTTTGTACAATCCTTGGATCTCTGGTTGTTGGGTTGGGATAGAATGTTCCTCACCAATTATATTGGGCTAGTTGGTTAGTCTAGTTGCCACTTGAGAGAGCGTGTGAAAATTAAAGAATGAATTATCTACTATATACTCTTGTGTTACTCCTACTGTTAACAAGTTTTAGGATAAAACTCCATGAGTTTATGTGTTGGATTTGCCGCGTATGTGCATTGAGACGATACCCCTTCATCCGCAACCGGATCAATTCATGTTTTTGGAGAGATTGCGTGCTAATAAAGGTAGAATTGGGTGATTAGATCCAAAGCAACCGTCTTAATAAAGGTAGAATTGGTAGATTACCGTTAGAATTTGACTAGTTTGCATTCCACGTGGATAACGGCCGTTGAATTTGAGTGTTCAAGGAAGCATTAATTAAAATACTCCTAAGTGCATTAAGAGGTTAAAGTTGTACACTTTCACATTGCTTTAGGATGCATTAATCATTGGGGTTATCATTATATTGCTTTATTGTTCGATAATGGTCATCCTATAGGTCATTGAACGTATGTAGTAGGTATTACTCATTTTATTTCCGGTTTTTTTAACCTATATTCTATTAAATCAGTAAATATAAATATACTAAATCAGGTTCGTTCGATGCAATTTAAATTGAGTTTAAAAAATTTAAACAAATAAATAAACTCTTATAATAGTGTTTGGCGAATAGGCGTGCACAACTAATGAAAGTTTAGTAAAGGAGGTAGAGGTGTGTCGATTTCGGTTCGAACCAGTAAATCGGAACTAAATCGGCCTAAACTTAAATCGGATCAAAACCTAAATCGGCAATATGGTCTTGGGGAGGTTTATGTTTTGGTTTGTCTAAACCCCTAACCATCGAACCGCCGATTTGAGAAGGTTCAAATTGTTGATTTGGCAAATCGAAACCAGAACCGGCTAAACAGTCGGGTTAGCTAATTTTCTTTTTAATTTTCGATATCCCAACGGCTAGCTTGTTCAATTAATATTTTTTTTGGTTTTATAATTTTTCGGCCCTCCCTCATAAAAAGGAAACCAGCTCCAAAACCAAACCAGAACCAGAACCGGCAAACGAAGAGGGTGCGATTTTGGTTAAGGTTTGGGTTCCCAAATCGGAACCACTAGTTCAATTAACCGAAACACGCCTAGCAAGAAGTAATTATTGAAGACGTCAGCCAAAATATAAGCTATATCCTCAAGCTTATATGACTTTATGAAAGTTTATGAAAAATGTTTCATATATTATCCTTAAATTATAAAAAAAAATTATTTAATTTATTTAATATTTATTCGTAATTTTTATTTATATTATTTTAAAATTAACTTTACATACCCAATAATAATAAAAAAATTAAAAAATTCAAACTTACATGACTTTCATTTTAGCTTATTTTAATTTCAAATTCAGCTCATATAAACTTCACAATTCCAAATGAACTCTAACTTAAAAAAGTCCTGACCATGTTCAGAATTTAGATCAATGATTGCTTTATTTTAGTTTAAGCTAAATCAAAATTGACCTTCAAAGCTGAATCAATTCATTCCCCCAAGATTTAATTTGTTGACACAATCCATAGATCGATGGCTTAGAATTTAATAACGGTCGTCGGTTGAAAGCTTCAATCTTAAATTAATGAAATTTGTTTAATATTTTAACGTTCCACTTCATATGCAAAAACTGGTCTAGGTTGCCTGTACTTAGATAACATAATCATATATTTAATTTTGAATTATGTATAGTGTTTGATAACATAAATTATCAGTCAATTGATCCATAAAACACACAATCTATATTTAGATTGCCTGAATTTAAGCAGAAAAATGTCAGCATGGTCTGTGTAATGTTTTCACATTATATAAGCTTAATTAGTTCTAATTTACACATTAAGTTTTTGGTCAAATTTTGACTAGAAGCTTTAATGAGTAATTACTTCAGCGAAAATACCAAAATAATTCCCAATAAATAGATATTTTAGTACAGAAAATTTTTAATTGTGAGGTGATCTATCATGTGGCCTGCGCTGTCCATAAAATTAAACAATTGTTTTTACATTTATATAAGAAGAGAATTAAATTTCTTAGCACAATACGATAGAAGAAGTGGCGTACTTTAATGGTTTATTTATTTGAATAGTGTATTAATAATGTCTGACAATTATTAGCATGACAATTATTAGCATGTGAGAGCCAAAGCAATTAAACTTAGTAAGACATTACGATTTCTCAAAACTATTTAGAGTATTTTTAATACGGGGGTACACTTTATTTTATGGGAAGTACAAATAGGTAACATAGTGTACTTTGGGGTCATGTCATACTATTTAACAAAGGTGAAGTGAGGTTAATTCAGAATTTATCTTTAACGATGACCCCGGATAATATATTTAATTATTATATTTTTATTTTCTCGTTTGGATTCATCAAAATTTATCTTAAATAAATTCAATTGAGATTTGGACTATTTCTTTAGTTTCTGTCTCAACAATGTGGTAGTATGTTCTCTTCTAAACATTTGGAATTGTATAAAATCTTCTATGCTTGTGGTTTGTCCGTCTACGATTGATTAACGACCGTTCTATTTCAACAATATCAGATACCCTAACAAACTATTAGAAGGTCGTGGAATTTAGCTGAAGTCGAACAGTTGTTAAGGTTTTGTATGGCAGACAAAATCCCATGTTAATTATCTTGCACTTGCAAAATTGATTCGGCAAGTAAGGGGTCAATTCACTGCAAGGTCGTTAAGGTAAATGGGGCAATGCACTAAAAGATGCCCAGTTGTTTCGTTTTGATGCTGACACAACGGGCATTTGGAAGTAACTGCTACATGTTGTATCCAACATCCAAATCCAGTCAAATCCACAATCTTGTGTATTTTCATCTTGGAAAACAAGGGAGGTGGCTGAGTAAGTGGAGAACCAACCATTTTTACTCGTATGCCAGTATAATCTATCCCTAATATGGCTTCTCGGAATTATCATGGACATGATCCAGGATACCCAGGCAGATGGTAAGCACCGATAGAGCTCTTAACTTTTCCATTGTGTATCTACATCGATAAAATGCGAGACGATGATATTAGAATCCCCAATAATATTAATTGGGCATATGTCCATTAAAGGTCGGTTTGTAACCCAATGGATCTTTTAAGAATCTTACCAAGTTCCCATCACCTATTTCCCATAATAGACGTTTCTTAAATTCTTTTTTTAAACTCGTTAATTTTTTCCATTGTCATGAAACATTTCTAATACATGAGTACTCCATCACAAGCTTGCCCTTTAAGTATTTCTCCGAGATAATATGGACTCAAATATTATTAGGTTCAACAAGAATCTTCCATAACAAACGCATTTCTAAAGCTTTGTTCATATGTTTTGCTTTTCTAAGACCTAGTCCACACTTTTTCTTAAGCTTACAAATCTTATCTCATCCCACCAACAATACATGGAGCATTTGAAGCTATTTGCCACAATGTCTCGGAAGTGGTTCGCTTTGGAGATATTTTTGACATTGGCAAAGCATCTATGTCTACTTCTATACCTACAAATGCTACCCATCTTCGTAGCATTTTCAATTCATGGGGGGCTCTTTCGACTTCACTAAGCTCCTTCAAATATAAAATAGATCTTGAAATGGACCAACAATTTGAGGACTTGAAATAGATTTGTAGTGTTTGAGGGATATTGTGCATGAATGTGCCCGTGACATATTGGAATGAAGCAGCTTTTGTCTGTGCTTTAACAATTGTGGGCACCCATCAAGGATCCATATCGTAAGGGAATTGAGGACTTGAAGTAGATTTGTAGTGTTGGAGGGACATTGTGCACGAATGTGCCCGTGACATATTGGAATGAAGTCGTTCCCGTCTATGCTTTAACAATTGCGGACACTCATCGTCATAAAGATGTCACTAGTACATTTCTCGTCATGAAAGAAGACGTTTACCTAGTGGGTTACGTTCATGGAAAAGATTAATAGCGAATGAGAGATGTGTAAAGATTCAACTATTGCTCTAACCTACCCGCAATCAAAACCCGCTCCATTTGGCCTTACATATGACACAGGGGACAAGTACATTTATGACGTATAACCATTTTTTCAAAGCTCTACGAGTTGAAGTATGGAATAGAAGTAAGGAATAAACATGGAGCATTCCATGCTATTTGCCACAATATCACGGAGGCGATTCGCTTTGGAGATATTTTTGACATTGGCAAAACATCTATGTCTGCTTCAATACCTACAAACGCTACCCATCTCCGTAGCATCTTCAATTCATGGGGGACCCTTTCGACTGCTCTAAGGTCCTTCAAATATAAAATGGATCTTGAAGTAGACCAACAATTTGAGGACTTGAAGCAAATTTGTAGTGTTGGAGGGACATTGTGCATTAATGTGCTCGTGACATATTGGAATGAAGTCGCTCCCGTCTGTGCTTTAATAATTGTGGGCACGCATTGTCATAAAGATGTCACTACTACTTTTCTCATCACGAAAGAAGACGTTTACCTAATGGGTTACGTTCATGGAAAAGATTCATAGCGAATGGGAGATGTGTAAAGATTCAACTATTGCTTTAACCTACCCGCTATTAAAATCCGCTCCATTTGGCCTCACATATGACACGGGGGACAAGTACATTTAGGCGTATAACCATCCTTTCGAAACTCTACGAGTTGAAGTATGGAATAGAAATAATGAATAAACATGGAGCAATTCAAGCTATTTGCCACAATATCCCGGAGGCGGTTCGCTTTGGAGATATTTTTTACATTGGCAAAACATCTATGTCTGCTTTTATACCTACAAACGTTACCCATCTTCGTAGCATCTTCAATTCACGGGGGCCCTTTCGACTGCTCTAAGGTCCTTCAAATATAAAATAGATCTCGAAGCGGGCCAACAATTTGAGGACTTGAAGCAGATTTGTAGTGTTGGATGGACATTGTGCATGAATATGCCCGTGACATATTGGAATGAAGTCGCTCCCGTCTGTGCTTTAACAATTGCGGGCACCCATCGAGGATCCATATCGTAAGGGAATTGAGGACTTGAAGCAGATTTGTAGTGTTGGAGGGATATTGTGCATGAATCTGCCCGTGACATGTTGGAATAAAGCCGCTCCCTTCTGTGCTTTAACAATTGTGGGCACTCATCGTCATAAAGATCTCACTACTACTTTTCTCTTCACGAAGGAAGACGTTTACCTAGTGGGTTAGGTTCATGGAGAAGATATTCATAGCGAATGGGAAATGTGTAAAGATTCAACTATTGCTTTAAACTACCCGCAATCAAAATCCGCTTCATTTGGCCTCACATATGACACGGGGGGACAAGTACATTTAGGACGTATAACCATTCTTTCGAAGCTCGATGAGTTGAAGTATGGAATAGAAATAAAGAATAAACATGGAGCATTCTAAGTTATTTGCCACAATATTCCGGAGGCGGTTCGCTTTGGAGATATTTTTGACATTGGCAAAACATCTATGTCTGCTTCTATATCCACAAAAGCTACCATATCCGTATCATCTTTAATTCATGGGGGGCCCTTTCGACTGCTCTAAGGTCCTTCAAATATAAAATAGATCTCGAAGTGGACAAACAATTTGAGGACTTGAAGCAGATTTGTAGTGTTAGATGGACATTGTGCATGAATATGCCCGTGACATATTGGAATGAAGTCGCTCCCGTCTGTGCTTTAACAATTGCGGGCACCCATCGAGGATCCATATCGTAAGGGAATTGAGGACTTGAAGCAGATTTGTAGTGTTGGAGGGATATTGTGCATGAATCTTCCCGTGACATATTGGAATAAAGCCGCTTCCGTTTGTGCTTTAACAATTGTGGGCACTCATCGTCATAAAGATCTCACTACTACTTTTCTCTTCACGAAAGAAGACGTTTACCTAGTGGGTTAGGTTCATGGAGAAGATATTCATAGCGAATGGGAAATGTGTAAAGATTCAACAATTGTTTTAAACTACCCGCAATCAAAATCCGCTTCATTTGACCTCACATATAATACGGGGGGACAAGTACATTTAGGACGTATAACCATTCTTTCGAAGCTCGACGAGTTGAAGTATGGAATAGAAATAAAGAATAAACATGGAGCATTCTAAGTTATATGCCACAATATTCCGGAGGTGGTTCGCTTTGGAGATATTTTTGACATTGGCAAAACATCTATGTCTGCTTCTATACCCACAAACGCTACCATATCCGTATCATCTTTAATTCATGGGGGGCCCTTTCGACTACTCTAAGGTCCTTCAAATATAAAATAGATCTTGAAGCGGACAAACAATTTGAAGACTTGAAGCAAATTTGTAGTGTTGGAGGGACATTGTGCATGAATGTGCCCGTGACATATTGGAATAAAGCCGCTCCCGTCTGTACTTTAACAATTGCGGGCACCCATCGAAGATTCATATCGTAAGGGAATTGAGGATTTGAAGCAGATTTGTAGTGTTTTTTTGTGTAAATGTAAATAAATATAACAAAAAAATACGTATTACAAATACGTAGGGCATACCCCGACGATCAAGACCGTCTACATACTAAAACCAACTACTCTCCTCTAGAAGGAGACACAACAAAAAGCTCAGATCTAGAGTCCCCAAAAAGTGGTTCTAGATCAACTCCCCACTAGTCCCTACACAAGGAAGGAACCAGAAAATCATGTCCAAGTAAGAGGCGTACTCTCCAGAGGCCTTATGGAAGTTCATACTCAAGTGCTGAGGGAAGCAAATCTCATGGAGTCAAAAATTGGTCCAACTAGAGCTATCATCACATGTTAGTAGTTGTAGGTAGTTGTAGAGTAAGCTGAGTATTATGTTGGATATCCAGTTCTCTCAAAGGCAATGATGACAAAAAGCCACTCTCTCTAATGTGTTTGAGGGTTGTGTTTCACTCAGAGCCTAACTTTGTGCGAGTTTGTCAAGGGACTTATACCTTTGTCCAAGGTGACCACTACATAGCGTTGTGTACACATAAGGTGAGGGCTTCCAAGAAAGCAAGGTGTGTGAAGATGAGGTAGTGAATGGGGAGGGAGAGGGCCTTCCAGGAAAGCAGGGTAGGTGAAGAAAAGGTAGATAAAGAGGAGGGAGGAGGCCTTCCAAGAAAGCAAGGTGGGTGAAGAAGAGGTAGAGAATGAGGAGGGAGAAGATGGTCAAGCAAGGCAACCCTTGTAGGATTAAACAGTCCTTTGTGCTTGGCTAAGCATACAAGAAAAGAGTGAAAGGAGAAGGAAAAGGAAAGAGAAGCTAAGGCGAGGTTCCCAAGAGAATCGAACGCAAAGCAACTTATACTCTTTTTTTTTAAATGCAAAGAGCAACAAGCTTACAAGGGCCACATGAACCAAGCCAACAAAGTAACTTTCCTTTTTTTTTGAAGGGGGAGAGGGGAAGAGAATAGCCTAGCCACAAGGGATTGTAAGCACCACACCGGGGAAGGGTAAGTGGGAGGGGAATAAGTATGCTCCACAAGGAAGAGAGGGCACCAACTAAAAGAGACTAGAAGCAAAGAGACATTGGGGTAGAAGAGAGAAGGCTAAGAGAGCAAGAAAGCCTCAGTCTCGTAAGAGACAAGTCCACAACGCCTAGGCGTAGTCACAACATGGGCTAAGCATAAGCCCTAGAGGGACAAGCACAAAGCAGGGTAACACACATTAAAAGAGGGAGAGCCCAGGGGGGCAATCCAAGGTCTAAGTCAACCTCACTGGCAATCCTAGGATATCCACACTTACACAAGCAAAACAACACAACCACATGCTCATGCTCTAGTTGGTCAATAAGAGTCACTAATCGAAAGCTCCCTACCACTTTAGTAGTGGACCCAATAAGCCCTAAGAAGGAGTAAAACCTTGAACAAGGTACATAAAATCCAGCCCAATGATGCATAGGGGCTAGTGGCAAACCAGTGCTAGTATGTGAACCATCATCCAAGAACTGTACTAACTAACTCCACTACCATCCTAAGCCTCAAGGAGACATCTCCTGCACGCGCCAGTACCTCAAGTATCATGCACAAAGATCTCTATTCCCAAATACGCTCCACAGGACGTAAACATCCTAACTCTAGAAATTCATCGCTCCTCGGGCTAGTTACTAGAAAAGAACCTGGCCAAAAATGAGGTTGGACAAACCTCGACGTACAACTCCGCGGGCTTAAGGCCCGGTGTAGATGAGGTCGGACAAACCTTGACGTACAACTCCGCGGGCTTAAAACCCGGTCAAAAATGAGGTCGGACAAACCTCGACGTACAACTTCGCGGGCTTAAAACCCGGTCAAAAGTGAGGTCGGACAAACCTCAACGTACAGCTCCGCGGGGCTTACCCCGGATCTCAATACTTACACCCTCCTTTGAGGTAGCTCGATACCTAACCTACTAGATCATTACGGGGATTTTGACAATGTGGCAGTGCACTCCACCTTCGGCATGGCCATCAACAGAGTGGGCTTACCATAAAAATTGTCAATCCCAAGTAAGTAAACTAGAGGAAGGTACTTCATTGCTACTTCTAAGGAGGAGTGCGAGTCTGTAGCCAAATCATGTCAAGGGATCTCCATTAGTCTGCTAAAAAATATGCGGGTACAAGCCAAACATGACCTTATAGACGTGTGTTTTTATCTGTAGCACAATCTTCTCACAGCTCAACACTTCACTCTCAAAGGTTCTAAGATTCATGGCCTTCCAAAGGAAGTATACTGTAGCTGCAAACCCTATCCTTTTTGCTTTGCAAATCCAAGATGAGCCCCTAGTGGATTTCATGATCCACTTGACTGCACTCAAGATCGTGGTCATACTCCTGGACATATTCAACCAAGATCTATTCTGTGTCCAAACCTCTGTTGCTAGCTTGCACTGGAAGAAGAGGTGGTCATGCGATTCATTCTCTTCTGAGCACCAGGAACACACTGGGTCCAACTCTAGGTAGGGGATTTTATCAATTGTGGGCAAAGCTCCTCTCACCGCTAGCCATGTAATGAAAGCATGCTTAGGAGTTATCTTTACATCCCATACTATCTTGGCCCAGATCTTCTTGGGGGATGAAACTCTAATTGCCTCATATGCTTTGCTCAACTAAAGTTTCCCATGTAGCTCCCAACTATCATACCCTGGGAAGCCAAGTCACTAGAACCAAAGTAGGAGACTACAAAGTCTCGAACCTCCAAAATCCTCTTAATGAGTGGTGAGTCTGGTTTCTTCACTGCCCATCCCCAAACATCTCGATTTCTTAAGTACTCATGGTGCACCCATCTTACCCAAAGCGAGTCCTTCTTCTTGTGCAAATTCCACAGGATTTTACACATGAAGGCATTATTCCATGCTCTAAGTTGGAAAAGCCCTAACCCACCCTCATCCTTTGGTAGGCAGAGCTCATCCCAAGCAACACGAGGTGACTTCCACAGAAAATTTCTACACAACTGAGTAATCCTCTTTAGAACCCCTTCAGGGATTGGGAGAATAGACATCCAAAAGCTTTCCACCCCTAGCAACACTGCACGTATAAGCTCAACCTTTCCAACATAAGAGAGAGTCTTGGCGTTCCACACGTTTATGAAGCCTGAAATCTTCTCCAATAGAGGGGTATACTGACTTACTCTCAAGGCCTGAGAAGTGATGGGTACACCCAGGTAAGTGAAGGGGAATTCTCCTTGGGAGAACCCCGTGATCCTAAGGAGCTCCTCTTTTTCATACTCAGGCACTCCCGCCATAAAGATACAAGATTTGTTCAAACTAACATTCAACCCTGAGCAAAGCATGAAAGAATTTAGGCAGTCCATCAGTATCCCAACAGAAGCAGCATCTCCCCTTGCAACAAACACAACATCATCAACAAAGGCAATATGAGATATTTTCAAGGTCTCACACTTTGTGTATGGAATACTTGTCAGATTTGTAGTGTTGGAGGGACATTGTGCATGAATATGTCCGTGACATATTGGAATGAAGTCGTTTCCGTCTGTGCTTTAACAATTGCAGGCACTCATCGTCAAAAGATGTCACTACTACTTTTCTAGTCACGAAAGAAGATGTTTACTTAGTGGGTTAGGTTCACGGAGAAGATATTCATAACGAATGGGAAATGTGTAAAGATTCAACTATTGTTTTAACCTACCCACAATCAAAATCTGCTCTATTTGGCCTCACATATGACACAGGGGGGGGGGGGAGTACATTTAGGACGTATAACCAATCTTTTGAAGCTCTACCAGTTGAAGTATGGAATATAAGTAAAGAATAAACATGGAACATTCCAAGCTATTTGCCACAATATCCCAGAGGCGGTTCGCTTTTGAGATATTTTTGACATTGGCAAAACATCTATGTCTGCTCAAGGGAATCCGTGAAATTCGATTTGACAATGAACGTAATGGTAACTTGATATAGGTTGGAATCGTATGGTAGCTTTCCTAAACCGATATTTCACCCCTTATTCAGCCCAAGGGAATCTGTGAAATTCGATTTGAGATAAGACAAACCCTCTTGTCCTTGTCGTGGTTGGCGATCTAGGACAAAACCTTAGAGTTTAGTATATGAACTGTTGCTTCTTATTGTGAGTGTTTTTCATATATTACAACTATTCAACCCTCGACACAATAGTCCAATGAAGCCTTTAAATAGGCATTTGGACGTTCAAAACGGTTACCAACAGTTTTCTGGAGTGGGTGACCTGGATAGTGGTTATTGGCGGTTACCAACAGTTACAACTACTATCCACTACCTCTCCACGTGTTCCGACTACCTTTATACGTCTCAAGGAGTCTCTAATCAGATTAGATAACCTCCAAACAATTACATGCACATTATTTGACTGATTCAAAGATTACCAAGCGGTTACCTCAGAACCGTCACTCAGGTCGTTGACCTCACTGAAGTCGGCGACATCCAAGTCGCAACCTCAAGTTCCCAACATGTAACAAACTTTGAACGTATTCAACCTTTTGGAACTTAGGTTCACTTACACGAACGTGCACTCTGCACACCCTAGCCCGTGTTATAGTAAAGTCGGTTCCATTGTATCGACGTGAATCCCGATCACACAAGAACTGACGTCGGTGACTTCTCAAGTGTCGATGACACTAAAATCACCAACACGAACCACCGGCAGTCCATCCCCTTCCCACCCCTTGCTCCAATTTGGTAAGAATTCATCTCTCTTGCTCAATTAAATTTCTAGGGTTTTTAATTGAAAATTTTGAAGAAGATTGAACAAATTGGGTGTTTTTGAGATGAAATCAGTCTAGATTGGTGTTCTTTGTGGTCTAAAATAGCTTGTTTGTTCATAGACAAATTTCTGCCCGGGAAAATCATGGCTTGTTGAACAATTTGAATAATCTCACTCAATTTGATGTATTGTCCATATATGTGAAATCTTGTCTGAAGTTCAATTGCTATATTGTGCAAGTTTCATATGGGAAAATCATGGCTTGTTGAACATTTACTATATAGTCTATATACTATAGGATCCACATGATTTAGTACCTTTTTTTTGTTGTAAGTGCGTAATATTCCGCAATTTAACCAATTAATTGTCACTTGTCTTCATCCTAACCATTATTGGATTCATAATTAAAAAACAATGGATTGATGGATGGCATGTGGACACACCTTAGTTTGTACGAATGATGCTACAACATAATCTGAAAGTACAGCCCAAAGATGAGTGTAAATGGTCGGAGGATAGTAATCCTTAAGCTTCCATCATTAGCAACTAACCAAATCGTTAATTAGTAATTAGGCATTCATGCACCCACATCCACACATTACCTAATCACATTCCTTTTCTATTGTCTTTATTCAAAGTGTAAATTTCATGACACTCAATTTGTGCACATATGACATAGATACAACAACTATAAGGTTAAATTATACCTATAGAGTTGCATAAAATTGTTTTATGTGAGTTTGAATCTTGTGCGGAATAAGTATTCTGTTCGAATATGCGATAAGCAAAAATGCATCGTAAAGTATCAAATGTGCGCATTGTAAAGTCTCAAAAGTGCATTTCTAAATGACACGATTACGAGACATCGTAAAACATCAAAAATGCATTTCTAAATGACACTTTACAATGTACTTTTAATAAGGACCGTAGATTCAGTCATCTAACGACCGGTATTGAGCTTCATATTACACATAAGTGTTATTCCGGACATGATTCACACTCTATTTTATGTTCTATATCATTTTGTCTACTCTTAAGAAGTCAAAAACTCTTAATTATTTTGAACAAACGAAGTAAAAAACTTTGAATAAAAAATATTAGTGAATCGATCAGGTCTTACATTGGGCTAGTTAATGGGTCATTACAGTTTCAATGTTGGGTTGGGTGATGGGCTATAATAGAACCAATGTAGGCTTGGCCCATTATGAAATTTTAAAAAATAATATAAAACAAACGGGATTTACCGAATTCAAAATTTCTAAAGTTAATAACAAAACCCGAAAATTTAAACCTAAGCTCAAATAAACCGAACCACATAAACCCAAAACTCGTTGGTTCAAACCCGAAACTCGTTGGTTTGACCCGATTTGTTTTATTTTTAGAATATATAATATATTTAAAAATTATAATATATTTTTTATTAAAAATATATAAAAATAATATATTATTATTATTAAATATCATTTTTTAAATAAAATAATATTTTAATAATTGTAAAAAAATTGATTTTCTTGACTTGTTTGGTCGACACGGCCCGCTCGAAAACCCGCAATAACCCGACCCGATATAACTGCTGATATGACCCGAACCCAAACCCGAACCCGACCTGATCGACCCGTTTGACACCTCTAGTCACAAGTAATAAATATACTTAAATTAGAAATTAAACTTTAAAAATATATATAAATAAATCTTATAAAGAATATTAAATAAATGTTTGTATTTGAAGATTCTTATAATGTGCCCTAGGACCTATTCTTATAATAAGTTATATATAAGCAAAACTGATAACGGGTTCATAGAAGTAATCCTATCAAGTCACAACAGAGTCATACAAAACACAGCCATCAACACCACTCCACTTGCAGTTTCAATCTGTGCTTGATTTCCTCTCTTGCAGACCCCAATTCCGGTTCTAATTTACGCCTGTTATTCCTCCTAGGATTGAACACAAGCTCACCTCTAAAAATCTCCTCCTCCTCAAACTGACCTCCAAGCCAAACATGTATGTTCACATCCAAAACCAGCTGATTACCAAGTGGCAGAGCAACAAAATCTTTATGTCGTTTAAAATAACATATATTATATTGAGTAAATTACACAAAACCACCCGTAAATTTCCTTACTTTTCAGAAAACCACCCTTAAAAAAGTAAATTTCAGTAAACCACCCACATAAAAAAAAGTTTTTCATTTAACCACCCATGCCTAACACTGTTAACACACCACCGTTAGTTAATTAAAAGAAACAAGAAATTTCCCTATCCTTCTTTTTTTTGGAAAAAATTAGTGTTCCTTTCTTTAAAAATAGAGGATCTGTGGGCGTCGATTGAGGATCCGTGGGCGGAGTTGAGGAGGATCCCGCTGTTTCCGGCGACGGCGCAGGAGGCGTACCTTTTGCGGAGGTTGAGGAGCGAGAGGAGGTCGGCGAGGACGGATTCAGGTGGAGAGAGGATGTGGTTACGGCGGGAGGACCAGTCGGAGAGGAGCGATTGGAAGCGAAGATAGAGGCGATAGAACGCCGGGGAGCGGATGTTGATAGGGACGTTGCTAAAGGAGCGACCGCGGTTGTCGACGGCGGCGGTGAATCGACGCCAGAGGAGGAAGGGGCGGAAGCGGACGAGCTTCTCGAAGTTTCCTTCGTTGAGGATGTCGATTTCTTGACGGAGGCGGGGCTCGCCGGGATCGGATTCGGCGAGATTGAGTAGAGTGGAGTTGAAGACGGGGACGGCGGTGGAGGGAGGGTGGTTTCTAGGTAGGGAGAGGGAGAAGCGGCAGGTGAAGGTGGCGGGCGAGGACGGCGAGGAGGAGGAGAGTGAAGAGGGGGTGGACGGAGCCGGTTAGCATTCCGGGGAGGAGGAGGCCGCGGAGAGGCGGCGGAGTTGCTTACTTAATTAGTGTGGTAACTGGGCAAACATTGTTTTTAGTAAGAGTTTCAATTTTAGCAACTCAATTTTTTAATTAGTACAACAAATTGATAAATTAACATAAATAGGTAGTTGGTTCCAAGGATGGTGTTAAAATCTTTGAAGGAAAAGGACAAAATTGTATTTTCATTTAATTAACTAAAAGTGGGTTAACGGTGTTAAGCTATGGGTGGTTAAATGATAGACTTTTTATTATGTGGGTGGTTTACTGAAATTTATTTTTTTAAGGGTGGTTTTCTGAAAAGTAAGGTAATTTACGGGTGGTTTCGTGTAATTTACCCTATTATATTATATAAAATATTATTTAATAATAAACAATAATAATTTCATACAAAATTTATAATAAAATATTTAATTTTTAATTGAAATAATACTCCGGGTCAACCCAATGGGTTGGTGACCCAACCCAGTTTTTTCCGCGTCGATCGGGTTCGGATTACTCTTGACCCATTGATTTCCTGGTCGGCTTTCAACCCAATAAACTTCGGACGGATCAGGTCGGTTTTTCGGGTCGGGTTAAGTTTTGATACGTTTAGATGGTAGTATGGGACATGTACGAGGATGCAGCTTTTTCATTACTTATCCTGACATGCACTGTTCTCACGGGTACCAATTTCAATCTTTAACGATTTTAGCCCAATTCTATCAAAATTTTAGATTTATGCCCGTCTTTTTATAAAGTGAACAAAACGCCCCTGCTTGTAAATAAAACTAGATTTAGTTTGAATTTGTAGTCTGTCAAACAAGCCCAAATCCAGATTTGTTGTGGAAAAGTCAGGATCTCTTTGTTAATTTCGGCATTTTGCTCTAAATCTATAATCTTTCCACTTCTAATACAAATTGGTAACCAAGGCTAAAATACAGATGATAACTGAATTTAATAAGACCTGTAACAACTTCAAAGTCATCATACATAATAAGTCATAAAACACAACCATCAACCCCACTCCACTTGCAGTTTTAATTTGTGCTCGCTTGCAGTTTTAACTGATTTTCTCCCTTTGAATACCTTCTTAGCACCTGATTTTCTGCCTTTGATTTCCTTAGCACATATCATAGTTGAATATCGAGGATTGAACACAAGCTCACCTCTAAAATTCTCTTCCTCTTCAAATTTCCCTCCAAGCCAAACATGTATGTTCACATCCAAAACCAGTTGATCACCAAGTGGCAGAGCAACAAAATCTTTCGACAACGGTATAACACCACCGACGACATCATCATCAACCTCATCGGCGTCTCTCTTCCTCTTTTCAAAGAGCCTACTTCGATAGAACTTCTTCTCATAGCTCGTCTTGTACCTATAAGTGCTATATCTCGCATAAATGCTTCCGTGAACTAAAAAACTTCCTCCAGGACGACGAGGATCATCATCGTAGCTTATGAGTCTGGCTTCAACTTTAATTTAGCCGCCACCCCTCCATCGAACATCGCGTAGTGCACACAAGCAAAACCATGCTCACCCCGAACAACAGAACATATGCAATGGTCAGACCATCTACCGAATGTATAAGGTTGGTACATCAAATTCCCGCTGCTGATTTCGCGCCCTCCAGCATCCTTCAGGTCGAAACGTATATGAAAATAAGCATCCACATCATACCTCCTCTCACAATGAGGAGGCTCTTGCAAAGATATAGATTCATATGGAATCACTATTTCAGGCTCCTCCTCCTCCTGATCCTTTCTCTTGAAGATAAAATACTTGTGTGAATCAGTATAATCGATTGTTCCATAGACACGCAAAGGACGTTTATCACTGAAACAACCACACCAACATAAACAGAGAACACCTCAACACGATTTCGGGCAGAAGCGCGTGTGTCGAACCTGAAAAATCAAGACATAGTTTTCATTACTTAGTAGGCTAGTGTGGTAATGACTATCTCTTGCTCTTCGTCGTAAAGGATCTTACGACGACAGAAATCCAGCTTAACTAAATGGTGATCGACAATTGTGACGTTCAGGCTCTTGTCGACGAGATACACCTCTATCCAGAAGTATTCGGGTAACCCGTGAGGGTAATAGCCTTGGGGTTTAGGTAAGAGGGGTTTAGGCAGGATTGCACTTCTGTTGTGCAGATTAATAAAAATGGTTTGTGGGTTTTGCTTTTTGCGTTTGAAGAGGAAATACTCTTTACCGTAAGGATTGATCAATTTTATATGGCCATAGACATCAAAGGAAAGATCAGCAGCAAGTGTTGTGTTCCTTTGAATGGTAACAGAGAAAAACTCAAGCAAAGTTGTTGCTTTAACATGGAATTTATCATAAGGGTTTTCCCATTCCGTTTCCGTAGCCGCCATTGTAGCCTGCAAGCACCACAAAAATTCGACATTAAGAAACAAAATTGACCATTTGAAGAACTAGGGTTTTATGTCAAGTCCATCCAATTGACAAATCCACAAATTCAGAGTCACCAGCGGCACAGAAACAATGAAAGTTTGGATCTTTCTCAATTGGGAATTAAGGAGCAGAGTTGTTGACATACGGACATTACGAAACATAATTTCAAGGAAAAGTTCAAACCGATCAAATTTGTAGACTTTGACGAGGCAGAGAAGATTCCTCCTCCGAGTCCCTGGTTTATCAATTCCCTTGTTTAACCGATTGAATCAATAAGATTTGTGGGAATTTCTGATGTCATATTTACTGAGATAAAGTTTACAATATATATAGGCTTTTATAAACTTGGAGGCCAAGCTATACATATTATGGAAAATTATTTATACGGGAATGGCGATATTTGTCAAATCCTAAATCACCAAATCCAATCATATGTTTCACTCCTTAAATAGTTTTCTTAATTTCTACCAAAAAAAAAAATAGTTTTCTTAATAAATCAACTAATACATCAATTATTTAGGTACGATGATTACTTAATATTATTAATTTAATATTTATGGATATAATTGATATTATATATTTTTATATGGACCATAAATATTATCGAAGTACACACACCTTCAAAACATATAAAAAATTGTCAAAAGAGAATTAACCTTATTTTATTTTAAAAAATTATGTTGTATCTATACTAATACATTATAAAGCAGAATTGTAAAATTTGCGCCACGTGGCATTTTTGAATAAATTAATGTAAAATTATATTTTAATAAATTTTGTAACAACTTATAATATTCTTGCTATATATACTAAATAGATAACATGTTTATATAATTTTTATGTATATAATTTTCTATCTATGGATTATGAATCAGTTTACTACAATAGATAACATATTTATATAATTTCTATATACATAAATTCCTATGAGATGATATTTTACATATTAATTTAATATTTTTATCTCTTAACAAGATTTAGGGTTTTAATTTTTTTTTATCTTTTAACAAGGCTTGAGCTCCAAGTATAAATTTTTTATCTATATAATGATATATTTTTAAATAATAAATTTTGTTATGTTATTTTTATTTTGAGAAAAAGATATAATTTTTATGTTGATGACTAAGATTATATGTAAATGTCAAAAAAAATCGAATTTTAATTAATTGAAATTATAAAATTAGATTTTCGTTATCTTCTTATGCATTTGTCTATTGCATAATTTATTATGATATTATATAAATTAATTTAGTATTTCAAATTAATATTGTAAAATTGTATAGTTTTTTAGTAAAATTATCCCGTGAATATCACGGGACTTCAACTAGTTATTTCTAATGTTCAAAAAGTACTATCATATCCTAAATTTTTGATTATTTTATCCTGATATATTTTGACAATTAATTATATTTTTAATCAAAGCAGTTTTAAATACTTTTTTTAATGATATTCAATCCTATATTATAAAAATATTGTCAATAACCAGCTGATATTTTTACTAAAGCAGTGGCAAGCATCCGTTTCAACTTCTTCTGGTCAAGTTGAACATTGTTGATCCTCATGCTCCAACTTGAGGGATATTAGGAAATCATGTTATAATATCTTGTATATATATATATATATTATATTATCCTTTAATGTGTGGAAAAAATTATTCATATATCCTTCAAATCTTTCAAAATAAGTTATATATTTTTCAAAACTTTAAAACTAGTCATTTATCTATCAAATTATAATATTATTTGTTTTTTTATCCATGTTCTTTTTCACCTATTAAATATAATTAAAAAACTCACTAAATTTATAAAACCTACACTACTCTCAACTAATTACTAAAGTAGTACTATTTAAAAAAAGCTTTAAAAGTAATTTGTCCATGTTATTTAACTAATTGCAATCATATACGTACCCCCATTCAGAGGCCATGTTTTCCGTCATATTGTTATATATAATTAAATTGATTTACCGATTGGAATATTAATTAATTTATATTTATGTTTCTTTCTTTCTTGCTACTCTATAATTAAAGGAGCATTAATTTTCAGAAATGATCACGTTGAATTGGAAGAGGAATATAGACCCCATAAAACCATAACTAGTACAACAGTAGAATCTATGTAGAGGCTAGAACGAACAACAAATTAATCATGCAAGTTTAGAAATAGTTATAGATATTATGAATTCCATGTTTATACAGGTTCATCAGTAAATACCTATTTAGAAAACCCTAAAACAAAGGAATTTGAAGTTTTGAAGCTATAAAACATGTAGAGAAAAAGTAAGAACTAATACAATTTTGACAAAGAAAGTATATAAAACGAATTATAGAAATTGAGAAGAAAATTAAATTAATTTGATTAACTTACAAACAATCGTCAGAGGTCTTTGTATGGAAGAATGAAAGAAGAAAACACTCGATCAATATAGTGAGATAAGAGGAAAATATTATTTTTTAATCACAATTTATTATTTAAGGTAAGGTTATCTTAGGTAGTATAGATTTAGTTAGACTTTTCAATTATGTTTAATGGGAAGAAAAAAGATTTTACATGAAAAAAAAAATATTATAATTTAGTGGATAAATAACTAGTTTTAAAATTTTGAAAGATATATAACTGATTTTGAAAGATTTGAAGGATATATGAATAATTTTTTCCACACATTAAAGGATAATATATAATGTATATAATATATATACAAGATATTATAATCTGATTTCCTAATACCCCTCAAGTTGGAGCATGAGGATCAACAATGTTCAACTTGACCAGAAGAAGTTGAAACTGATGCTTGCCAACTGCTTTAGTAAAAACTAGTATGTATTCCCGTACCTTGTACGGGTTTTTCTTAAATACAATATTAATAAGAAAATATTTTCAAATATATTTATTATCCGAGAAAAATAATCATGTAAATGCTTAAATATAGATTTTTGTTATGATTTGCGTAAAAAGATAAGACAATTATCATATAACTTCAAGATCTTTTCATATAAGGTAACAAATGATTGGATTATAATAATAACCAAATTGGCAAGGAGATTGCTAGTAATATAAGGTTACAAAGATAACTATTCAATTAAGATATCTTAGTTAAAAAATGATTCTATTGAATAAAATAAATATTCTAGAATTTGTATGATAACATAAAAAAATATCCTAATTATCTTCCTATCTATCATATCCAAAAATAAAAGATTGTTCAATAATGAGATTTTCTATCATATATTCTAAAAACATGGATAAGAATTTATCATATCCAAAAATAAAAGATTATTATTTTAAAAAAAAGGGTAGTGTGGATGTCCAATCTAAAAGTGACATGTGTCGTTTAATATTTTTTTAACCTCCGCTTTAGCTTATAGTTATGATATCAGTTGGTTATTGACAATGTTTTTATAATATAGGATTGAATATCATTAAAAAAGTATTTAAAACTACTTTGATTAAAAATATAATTAATTGTCAAAATATATCAGGAAAAAATAATCAAAAATTTAGGATATGATAGTACTTTTTGAACATTAGAAATAATACAACATAATTTTTTAGAATAAAATAAGGTTAATTCTCTTTTGACAATTTTTTATATGTTTTGAAGGTGTGTGTACTTCAATACTTCATAAATATTAAATTATCAATTTTATCCATAAATATTAAATTAATAATATTAAGTAATCATCATATCTAAATCAATTTTTATTTAGGTGAGTTCTATTTATAGAATAATTTTTTTCGTATGCCTTGTTATTCATCTATGCATTATTTGTTATTCATGAATGCATATGTTATTATTCATACACGTGTTGCTTGTTATTCATACATGTGTGGCTTGTTATTCAGACATGTGTGACTTGTTATTCATATATATGTATTTTGTTATTCATATATACGTGTTATGTTATGGTCAAATTAGTCGATCGTTGGGTGTTAATAGTAGGACAATGCACTTTTTATTCGAATATCCAATATTCATAAATGTACTCTGAAAAACAGAGCTTTTACAATGCATCCTTATTTTTACTCGCAAATGATTTCCGAATTGAAATTACTTTGGAATTTGGATGCTCTAGATTTATTTTGTTTTATTTTGCTGAAAATTATGTGATTATGATAAATTACTGCTGCTTACTATGATTAAGGCACTTTGATATGCACAACCTGAGTCAAGATGATTGGGTTAAAATAAATGTAAACGAACCCATCGAGGATCCATGTCGTAAGGGAATTGAGGACTTGAAGTAGGTTTGTAGTGTTGGAGGGACATTGTGCATGAATGTGGCCGTGACATTTTGGAATGACATCGCTCTTGTCTGTGCTTTAACAATTGCGGACATTCATCGTCATAAAGATGTCACTACTACTTTTCTCGTCACGAAAGAAGACGTTTACCTAATGAGTTACATTCATGGAGAAGATATTCATAGCGAATGGGAGATGTGTAAGGATTCAAATATTGCTTTAACCTACCCGCAACCGAAATCCGCTCAATTTGGCCTCACATATGAAACGGGGGAACAAGTACATTTAGGACGTATAACCATTCTTTCGAAGCTCTATGAGTTGAAGTATGGAATAGAAGTAAAGAAAAAACATGGAGCATTCCAAACTATTTGCCACAATATCTCGAAAGCGGTTCGCTTTGCATATATTTTTGACATTGGCAAAACATCTATGTCTACTTATATATTACAAACGCTACCCATCTCCGTAGCATCTTCAATTCATGGGAGTCCTTTCGACTGCTCTAAGGTCTTTCAAATATAAAATAGATCTTGAAGCGGACCAACAATTTGAACTCGACCAACTGAACATTACCCGAGAAAATATCATATCCAAGTTGAGTCTTCTGAAAAAAAAGGATGATTTCCACCGTGAGCAAAGAAGGAAGTGGGAGAAGGATTTATTTTGTTTTATTTTGCTGAAAATTATGTGATTATAATAAATTATTGTTGTTTACTATGATTAAGGTACTTTGATATGCACAACCTGAGTCAAGATGATTGAGTTAAAATAAATGAAGCGAACTCATCGAGGATCTATATTGTAAGGGAATTGAGGACTTGAAGCAGGTTTGTAGTGTTGGAGGGACATTGTGCATGAATGTGCCCGTGACATTTTGGAATGAAATCGCCCCCGTTTGTGCTTTAACAATTGCGGACACTCATCGTCATAAAGATGTCACTACTACTTTTCTCGTCACGTAAGAAGACGTTTGCCTAGTGGGTTACGTTCATGGAGAAGATATTCATAGCGAATGGGAGATGTGTAAGGATTCAACTATTACTTTAACCTACCCGCAATCGTAATCCGCTCCATTTGGCCTCACATATGAAACAGGGGAACAAGTACATTTAGGACGTATAACCATTCTTTTGAAGCTATACGAGTTGAAGTATGGGATAGAAGTAAAGAATAAACATGGAGAATTCCAAACTATTTGCCACAATATCTCGTAAGCGGTTCGTTTTGGAGATATTTTTGATATTGGCAAAACATCTATGTCTGTTTCTATACCAAGAAACGCTATTCATCTCCGTAGCATCTTTAATTCATGGGGGGTCCTTTCGACTGTTCTAAGGTCCTTCAAATATAAAATAGATCTTGAAGCGAACCAACAATTTGAACTCGACCAATTGAACATTACCCGAAAAAATATCACATCCAAGTTGAGTTTTCTGAAAAGAGATGATGATTTCCACCGTGAGCAAAGAAGGAAGCGGGAGAAGGATAAAAATAAGGAAATTTTTTGTAAAATAAGTAAGTGTGTATACATCTCTGTGAATTAATTTGTTTGGCTTGTAAAATATGATAAGTGCTAAAATATACTCCCTCCGTCCCAATATGTTTGTCCATAAAGTACAAATGCACATGTTTTAAGAAAATAAAGACAATAAAAAGTAACCAATGGGAGTGTGAGAGAGATTGTAATGTTGATTGATAAAGTTGAGTAGAAAGAAAATGAAAAAGGAAATGACTAAAAAGAGTATTGTGGTAGATTTTTTATTGAATAATATGTGTAGAGATGATATTGAATGAGGGTGTTTTTGTAAGAAAAATATAGATATAAAAGGAAAGTGGACAAACATTTTAGGACAACGAAAAAGGAAAGTGGACAAACATTTTAGAGACGGATGGAGTATTTGTTTTTTACAGAGTCATTCCTTGGAAAACTTTCTAAATTCAAAATCAAAAGAAAAGACGCAGCGAAAGTGAAGGAGTTTAAGGCAAAAAGTCATCCGGAGTTGAACACTTTACGGGCTAAGTAGCTTGAAAATTGGATAGAAATTGTCTCCCAGAGTATTAGTACTTGTCAATTGAGTTGTGTATAATGACCCTATCCCAAAAATACTAATTTTAGTTTTATATGATAACAATATAGATGATGACATATGGCGTTGGTTGCATCAGATATTGCTTGCGGATCTAGACATGTTTATCGGATTGGTATAGTTTAAGTAATCGAATTGGTTCGGTTGAATTCAATTTCAATCATTTCATATTCGGATGAAGTGCAGGTCAAATTGTTAAAATTTATGGTCAAATTAGACGGTCGTTGGGTGTTAATGTCATTCATAAATGTACTCCGAAAAACAAAGTTTTTATAATGCATCCTTACTTTTACTTGCAAATGATTTCCGAATTGAAATTACTTTGGAATTTGGATGTTCCGGATTTATTTTATTTTATCTTACTGAAAATTATGTGATTATGATAAATTACTACTGCTTACTATGATTAAGGCACTTTGATATGCACAACCTGAGTCAAGATGATTGAGTTAAAATAAATGTAAGCGAATCCATCGAGGATCCATATCGTAAGGAAATTGAGGACTTGAAGCAGGTTTGTAGTGTTGGAGGGACAATGTGCACGTGACAAATTGAAATGAAGTCGCTCCCGTCTGTGCTTTAAGAATTGCGGGCACTCATCGTCATAAAGATGTCACTACTACTTTTCTCTTCATGAATGAAGACGTTTATCTAGTGGGTTACGTTCATGGAGAAGATATTCATAGCGAATGGGAGATATGTAAGGATTATAACTATTGCTTTAACCTACCCGCAATCGAAATCCGCTCCATTTGGCCTCACATATGAAACGGGGGGACAAGTACATTTAGGACGTATAACCATTCTTTCAAAGCTCTATGAGTTGAAGTATGGAATAAAAGTAAAGAATAAAACATGGAGCATTCCAAGCTATTTGCCACAATATCTCGAAAGCGGTTCGCTTTGGAGATATTTTTGACATTGGCAAAACATCTGTGTCTACTTATGTACTACAAACGCTACTCATCTCCGTAACATCTTCAATTCATGGGGGTCCTTTCGATTGCTCTAAGGTCATTCAAATATAAAATAGATCTTGAAGCGGACCAACAATTTGAACTCGACCAACTGAACATTATCCTGGAAAATATCACATCCAAGTCGAGTCTTCTGAAAAGAAAGCATGATTTCCACCGTGAGCAAAGAAGGAAGCGACAGAGTTGAATTCAGATCTTTTTTGATGTGAGAGATGAAATCTCAAGAGCCATGGCTACGATCTATCTTACTAAATCATTATCAATTGTATATAGGTAATGGGTGATACTTGAGATTTCTCCCTTGATGGTCGAAGCTTCTTGCTAGATGGGTGATCTGAGCTTCTCGCTCAAAAAGGGCAGTATGGCTTTCTCAGCCGGAGGTGATTGATGGCTTTCTCAGTCAAAAATTTGTGGCTTTCTCAACCATGGTTTCATGGAGTCGTTCCGTCCTAATATGTTTGTCCACAAAGTACAAATGCACAAGTTTTAAGAAAATAAAGAGAATAAAAAGTAACCAATGGGAGTGTGAAAGAGATTGTAATGTTGATGGATAAAGTTGAGTAGAAAGAAAAGGACTAAAAAGGGTATTGGGTAGATTTTTTATTGGATAATATGAGTAGAGATGATATTGAATGAGGGTGATATTGTAAGAAAAATATAGATATAAAAGGAAAGTGGACAAACATAGGACAACGAAAAAGGAAAGTGGACAAACATTATGGGACAGAGGGAGTATTTGTTTTTTTTTTACAGAGTTATTCCTTGTAAAACTTTCTAAATTCAAAATCGAAAGAAAAGACGCAGCGAAAGTGAAGGAGGTTAAGGCAAAGAATCATTCGGAGTTGAAGGCTTTACGGGCTAAGTTGCTTGAAAATTGGATAGAAAATTGCTCCCCAGGTATTAGTACTTGTCAATTGAGTTATGTCTAATGACCCTATCCCAAAATACTAATTTTAATTTTATATGATAACAATATAGACAATGGCGATGACATTTGGCGTTGTCTGCATCGGATATTACTTGCAGATCTAGACATGGTGAAGCGTATTATAACTCATACTGACATTATTGTTGGAGCATGCGATTGTTCCGTTGTCTTTTCTTTTTATGGCAAATTTTTAACTTTATATATATAGGGGTTTCCGGTATAATGGATTTTATAGTAGAAAGTGAGGGTGAATATAGTGCATTGGATTAGAATGGATTAATGGTCAGATTTGATGTTTCGTTTTAAGTGAAATGGGGTGAATATTACTATAGTAGATTTCATTTGCCAAAATAAACTCATATTCCTTAAAAGTAGCAACTAGCTGATTTAAAAACCATTAAAAAGAAAAGATTTAATATCAGGCTAAAAAAATTACGTAAAAATATATTTTTAGATTTTGTATTTCCTCTTTTATCAATCAATTTGACATGTTTTTTAATTTTAATTGTATATTTTTTTCTAATTAATTGATATCGACATAATTATTTTATCTTCATTATCGCATGCTGCCAAATGAATACCAACATAGTACACAATGAATATCTATATTTGTTATAACGAATATGATCATTAGTAATTATATAATCTCATTATAATTTCGACAACCATATCAAGTTCAATGAATATTTCTATATAAAATTGTGAATATCAATGTAAATTATAATACATACATGGGTTGAATCGAAAAGCTATACAAATATCACTATTTAATGATAAGAATATCATCAGCTAACACGATGAATATGATCACCTAGATACATGAATATCACTAGGTAATGTGGTGAATATGACCACCCATTTTACATGATTATACTAGCTAATATAGTGAATATGACTACCTAGTTACATGAATATCACTAACTAATCTCACAAATAAAAATGAGAAATTTATGATTATAATTTATTGCCCTTATGTAGACTCCATCTTTCTTCGATATTTTTCGATCATTTTCTACCTTCAAATAAAAAAATAGAGTAGATAAATATTCGTAACAATACATTAAATCTCTCAAAAAATAATACATATTATGTTTATGGCAAAAATGCCATAATTCAATTACATGAATACTACTACCTAATTTTGTGAATATTATTTTTTATTACAATGAATATCACTCACAAAATATCAAATATGAAAATTAATATACACAAAATATTGAATATTTTTTTTACCATTGAATACCCTAATACTAATTGGTGAATATCAATGCATTTTCCATTGAATATCGTCAAATACATGTCGTTTCAAAATAAATACTAATATTGAAGTTTAATTTTAGAGAAATTAAAAAAAAAAATATGTCTGATGAGAACAATTCAAACACATGTTACATCTCTTTGTTATTTAGATGATACTTGCGAAGATCATCGGAACTAATGTTGTCACTACATCATTTAATTATATTGTATGCATATCACAATATATATACTATGCTGTAATCACAACCCTAAAAACCAAATATTGATAATGAAACGTGGAATAGTGCATCAACATCGCATCTCACACACCAATCTACATCTTCCAAAAATCTATTCTCAAATAAGCAACCATCGGTAAAAATAATCTATCGATAATCCACGAATTGCAAATCGGTAACAAGTAACAGCTAATTCCACATAGAGTTATTCAGAAATCAGATACTAAATGGCGGATGTTGTGCAAGCAAGTACTTGGTACTGAATCTGCTAACACTGCCAAAAATAAACAAGGAGCGAAACAATCAGGACACTCACCAAAAGTTGGGCGGAAGAATGGCATGCTGCTGCTTGGCCCAGCGGCCAGTGTGGTGGCGACGATGGAGAAGTGTGTTCAAAGGCTAAACTGGAGGCAGATCTTTAATCGTCTTAGAATCCTAGAGAGAATAACGAAACAAAGAGAGAGAAAGTGAAAGATTTTTCTATCGTATCAGTATAAATTGAATTTGAGATAAATTTATAAATTATTATTTAGGAAAGCTACCCTAAAATGCGCCTATATTGTTACCATGCATCTATTTTCATTAAATCTAGATCGTTAAATATTTCTCATCTAATGGTCCATAATGACCCTCACTTTCTACTCTAAAGAGTCTTTCTACCAAATTCTTATATTAAATCTATATATAGAATATATATATATATATATATATATATATATATATATATATATTCCGGTGAGAACCACTCTTATGGTAAGGACTAAGCTTATAACGAGGACTAATTTCAACCATTAGAATTACTCCTTTATTATATATTAAATGGTCAAGTTTTTTTCAAAAACTTTTATTTTTTATTTTTTTATTTTTATTTATTTTATAATCTTTATTATTTTTTTTTTAGTTTTGTGAAAATCGAATTATATAAAAAATGAACTCCAAGCACATAAAAATTGAACTTATCATAGATAAAAAAAATGAATTAGTAGAATATGAAAATTGAACTCATACAATAAACTTGTAGAAAATTGAACTTCTAGTGTATAAAAATGAACACTTAGTATATAAAAATTAAACTGTCATATTTAACATTTTTAAAGTTTTTTTAAAGAAAGAACATAATTAATAAAAGAAAAAAAAAATTAAAAAAATTAGAGAAAAAATCAATTATTTTTTCAAATATTTTTTTAGTTATGTGAAAATCAAATTATATGAAAAATGAACTCAAAGCACATAAAAATTGAACTTATCATAGATAAAAAAAATGAACTCGTAGAATATAAAAATTGAACTCATACAATAAATTGAACTCCTAACATAAAAAATTGAACATCTAGTGTATAAAAATGAACTCGTATTATATAAAAATTGAACTCTCATATTTAACATGTTTAAAAAAATAAAATAATTTTAAAAAGTTAAAAAAAAATTCGAAAAATTAAAAAAAAATGAAAAAAATTATTATTTTTTCAAATATTTTTTTAGTTATGTGAAATTCAAATTATATGAAAAATGAAGTCAAAGCACATAAAAATTGAAATTATTATCGATAATAGAATGAACTCGTAGAATATAAAAATTGAACTCATACAAATACAATATAGAAAATTGAACTCTTAACATAAAAAATTGAACTTCTAGTGTATAAAAATGAACTCGTAGTATATAAAAATTGAACTGCCATATTTAACATTTTAAAAGCTTTTTTTAACAAAGAACATAATATAAAAAAGTAAAAAAATCCAAAAAAATAAAAAATATATAAAAAATTTTTGGTCATCCAATATATAGTAATGATGTAAATCTAATGGTTGAGATTAGTACTCACTTTAAGCAAAAGTCCTTACCACAAGAGTGGTTCTCACCGGAATCAAAACCTTGTGCATTGTATTAGTGTTTGGACATAGCACACATTATTGATTATTCAACTTTATATGTATTTCTGATAGTGTGTTTGTTCTTATTTTGAACAGGTGATCGAACGTGATGACATGGTTTCTATGAGAGTTGAATTGGATTGAACAAGGGCAGGCCATGCCAAGTTGGGCGCCCTTGTGAAGTCCCTTTAATGTGTGTTAACTTTCTAGGAATTATATTTGAACTCTTGGAGAAGTGTTTGATTCTCGGCAAGACGGCCAAATTTTAGACAGATTTGGTAAAGAATTTGGACCCCTGATATTGCCTCCATCGAAAAAGAGGATCTTCTGAAGCCACAAAACATTCGCGACCATGCTTACCCGATTCGATCAACATCCAATCACAAATCCCAATGACAGAGAAGTACACACCAAACTTAAGTCATACCTACATAACAAAACGTAAAACAAGGGACCCGACAAAGGTAACAAACCTTTGCGTAAAAAATCCCAAATCAATCAAAAAAGGTCCCAAACATTTTGTCTACTCTTAAGAAGTCAAAAACTTTATTTTTTTATTTTAGCAAAAGAAGTCAAAAACTTTGAATAAAGAATTTTAGTGAATCGACCAGGTCTTACATTGGGCTGGTTAATGGGCCATTACAGGTTCGATGTTGGGCTGGGTGATGGGCTACAATAGAATCAATGTAGGCTTGGTCCATTACGAAATTTTATAAAAAAATCATTTACAGAATTCAAAATTTCTAAAGTTAATTAACGGATTAATTCGGTTTTCTATAATATATCCTAAGACATAAAAATTAAATATACTTAAATTAGAAACTAAACCTTAAAAAAGAAATAATAAATCCTATAAAAATATTAAAAATCTAAAAAAATAAATTTAATTAAATTGTTTTCATTTAAAGATTCTTATAATTTACCCTAAAAACATATTATAGAAAAATTATACGTAATTTTATTAAAAAAGCGATGCTATAACTTTTTATTTAACAAGATGTACAACATTCATCAACAACCGGAATATAAAGTCACAAATGAAGAATTCCCACATAGTTTTCACACCAAAGCTAGTCTCTCCAAACTTCATATTATAGTACAAATTTGTATGCATCATTTGAGCTAAGTAATTTTAGCTTATACCGGTATAACTAGCACACAGGCTCAAAGTATAAAAGTGTAAGGGTAGTCTTCATCCTTTGGGTAGTCGTGGTGTAGGCATTCTCATACTTGTATAAGTAATTGCACACGCGACAAAAGCTATGGATACCCGTTATTAAAGACTTAGGAAAAAAAGCTGTTGGTCGAATTATCTCTTCAGCTAAGTCCTTCCATGCATCTTCCACGATAAGATTAAGTGCTACACAAGCGTCTTCCTTAGACACATCATATTGTTTCATATAACAATCAACTGCTCCCGCCACTCGGCCTCTTTCTCTATCAAACTGTAATATATATAAATCTTAATGTATCATATATTGTTAAAGTCAGGTGGATCAGTAATATGAAAATAGTAAACAGACCAGTAGTAGATGAAGACGTACTACTGGTCTGATAACTTGCCTCATAGTCGCAAATGTCATTCATAAATCTTCCGATAATGAACGCAACTCTTTGAATCTTTCCATAGGTGGAAGCATTCTCGAAACTATATCTGACAATACTCTCTTCGACTTCATTTTCAAGGAGAAAGAATGCCATCATCACATTGATGGTGCTTGATTTAAAAGCGCTGTCCAAAAACTCATCATAGGTAGGAACATAGTTTCCTTGACGCCATTTTGATTCTTCTTGCATGTATGCTTGGGACAAAGTTATCACCTGCAAAATTTAAGAAAGATTACAGTTTGATAATAGATACAGCCCACATCGGAATTTTAAAGTAAAACAAGCTCAGTATATATATCCGTGGGTAACTTCTCCTATTGCCAATTAGTTTTAGGATGAAATCCAATAGACTTATGTGTTGAGCCCATAATGCGCATATGCGCACAAGATGAACACTCTCTCTGTCAGTATTGGCCCATGGAATTTGACAATATTTAATGTTGCTATGAGACCTTTCAAAACTTGACCCAATCCAAAAAAACTGATCCGTCCCGCATAAAGTTTTATGGGTTGAAATCCTTTCGAAAATCAATGGATCAAGAGCGACCCAAACTTGATCGACCAGGAAAAATCTGGGTTGGATATGTTGGAATAATCCCACATCGGAAAACAAATAGAAACACCACTAGCATATAAAGGAAGAGTGAATCCCTACATATTGACTTAAGCTTTTGGCTTAGAAGGTGGATCCCGACTTTATAAGCTAAGTGGTAAAAATTCCCGACACGTCACCCGCTTCTTTCAGTCCCCGAAATCTAACAGGATACTTGGGTCACCACCCTAGTTGGGTTCACCCGAACAACTCGATAAAGTACTATTTCAATTAAAAATTAAACATTTTTTATTAAAAATATATAACTTTATTATTATTAAATATTATTTTAATATAATATAATATAAATTATTTTAAGAAACATAAAACAAAGGCTAACAAAATCGATAACCGTGACCCGTTGGATCAACCCGAACCTATACCAAACCCGTAACAATCCAACCAGATCAAATCCATAAATTTAGTGACCCGACGACCCGAAACCCGTTTTGATCTTAACTCGATTGACCCGAATCTGAACCCGACCCACCCGATCCATTTGACAAGTCTAGTTGCTATGGAGAAAGTAACATATTATACCTCGTTTCTTAGATAGTTGATGTAGTGTTTTCTCCCCACTTTAGCCATGTCCTTTTCAAAATCTTCAAATGTGTCATACAATATCTCATAAAGTTCTCTCACATAGCCCGAGAGTTGATCAATGCATCCTTTGTCCCACCTAGATCAAACTCAAAGAATTACATGTGATAAAATTAAATTAAATTTAACATGAATTTCAAAAACCACACTTAAATGTAGCTACAATATATGTGTACCTCTTGATGGCCTCAGTAAGAGCTTCAAGTTCTTCAATGGCGCCAAATCCATCATAAAAATCATCTAAGATTGTCAACATTATATTTGTTTTTGTACAAATTTTCCTAACCATAGAATGTTTGGGATGAAAGTAGGCTCCTATAAAGAAAAAGTGACATTCCACCGGTCTTGGTCTAGCAAAAGGAAATCTCTTCTCAAAATCAAAGCTCTGCATCCACCTATTGGTTTTAATTCAAAACCAAAAAACAATATATATTATCGGTCTTTTTAACCTATATCCTAAGGGCATAAGATAAGAATTCAAATATGAAAAGTAAAACTTATTTAAAAAAAACGTAAACCTTTATAAAACATAATTAATTAGTTTTAAACTTATTACTTTCTTTTTAAAATCGGGACTCTTAACCTGAGAAAAATCGTTATACTATACATAAAATGATTCAAATATATTAATTTAACAACAAGAGTACAAGAAAATGTTGTACTTACTACTTAGGTTTTTGTGTAAGATTTTTTCGCCTAAATAAATAAGGATTTCAATTTACAAAAAATCAAATGCCAAGATTTTAGAGATATATTTTAATTATTTAAGATAAAGTGAGGCCCACATATTAATTGTAATAATAATAATAAAACAAAAACACCAGAAATCGACACATAAACGAAATAAATGAGAGATTGACATGTGATTAAAGACTCCGATTCTTTAATATATAGATAGATATACTTATACCCGGTAATCTCATTGATCTCCTCCTTGTACATTGATTGCGAGAGATTGTAGTCCAATTTTGCAAATCGTAGCATACTCTTGTTATGACAAGGATCTTGTTCATAGAAGGCTATAAATTTTCTAGACTCCAATCGGGTCACACCTTTTTGAATCGGATATTTTAGGGCACGCGAAATTTGTGATGCAAATGGATGTGTTGATTGAGTGTCCACAATAGCCTTTAAACTATTCTTGCTAAATTCAAGGGCCTTTTCCATTATATCTTCTCCATGCCCTCTTATATGTGTAGCTTCATACAAGCATAGCATACTTTTTGCATCAACCTTCAATGTCTCCAAGAAATTTCCTTGATCATTCATGAACCTTTTGAACACATCTATAACATCCAAAGATTTAATGTTATTTACATTATCGCGTTACATAACCAATGAAGTTAAGATGTAATACACATATAGTAAGAAAAGAACGTACTTGATGATACATAGTAACCATGTTGTCTGAGTATCCGAAACTTAAGTGAAGTGTGATAAAGATCGAGATCGCTCTGTTGTTGGATGGATTCTTTCTCGGTGTTATAGATGTTCTTCAAGTTCATTTCTATCAACTTCTCAAAGTGATAAGCCACACCAAGTCGCTCTAAAGTATCAACCAATTTGAGATATTCCAAGGGCTTTCCAAGTGATTTGAGTAGCTCTCTTCTTATTTCATTCTTGACCTCTTCATATTCTTGTTTCTTTTTCAATTTGACATGATGCAATAAAGCCAATATCAGACTTTATTGTTATTCTACTTTCCTTTTTTCTATTCAAGCACGGACAACACATAATCGAATAATTCCATAGTCAAATGAATCGTCAATCTACTTCAATATTGCAAAGCAAAAGATCTTTCTAAGTCCATTCTAACAAATTTGTATATTCTTAACGAACGGTAAGATTGATCCAGTGCAATTTTACCTATTATTGTAAAATGGAAGATTCATATACACTAAAGAGACCAAAAACAAGAAAACATAGGAGAAATGATTTGACCAGTCTTTAGATATCTAGTGACCAAGCAGCTAGAATTTCAAGATAGTACCATAATATCTTAGACTCTCATTAATAGTGTCTTTGACCAAAAAAAGAAGAATCATCGATCATAAACATGTGCAAAATACATACCTCATTCTCCGGAAAGTAATGTAGGAAATCATCACGACGAGTGTCTTGATAAGTATTCAAGATGGGACGAGCAAATTTGGCTTTAGATCCAAGAGTATTTTCGGATGATTGAGTAGCCCTAATAATCCTTAGCCTTTGAGAGGATTTGGAGAGAAATTGGGGGCTCAACAAATGTTGATAACTTATTTTTTGAGTAGTAATCAAAGAAATGGACTCTCTAAATGTCGACATGACAAATCCTTAGTGTTTGAGAGAAACTTGTACTCCAATTTGAATGCAATTGTGAGAAGAGTTAAAATGAGCACCTAGCTCGTGTGTTTTGGATTCATGAGGTGAGCTTAACTTATATATGGAGATATTTCTATTTATTTTAGTCTAAGCATAAGAGCTACATGTGTTATATATAACAACTTAGTGCTTGTTTGGTTAAACATGAGAATTGTAATTCTTAAGAAGTTAAATGAAGGAAAGCTAATTTGTGAGAATTTTATTTCATGAGATTTACGAAAAAGTGTTTGGTAAAATTAAATTTGTAGGAATTAGATTTTCATATGTTGTTTGGTTCGATTTGAGAAATCAGGGAAATTTATATGAAGTTATTATCATAGCCATTGTGCATAAAATGCTATTGATTTATTTATGGCTAAATTAGAGATTTTATAATTTATAAAATTTTAAAGAAAAAATATTTAAAATAAAAGGGTGGAAGTAGATATTAAAATTAAAAAATATTTTACAAAAGTATTATGGAGGAATTAGAAATCTTGAAAATTTAACTTCCTATGATTTTTAGTCAATTTTTTCAACCAAACACATATTAGAAGGTACTTTATTGGATTTTGCAAATCATGAAAATTTTCCATCCAATCAAACAAGTACTTAGTTATAATGGAGTTTCATATTTTTTTTTGTCGAAGAAGAGATGACATTTTCGGACATTTTATTGAAAAAACAAGGTTAAGTAGAAATTAAAGGGAAATAGTTTGACTTTATAATAATAATAATAAATCCTAAGTAAAGAAAATAAAAGAAGTAAGATAACCCGCTACACTATTTATTTCACGATAGTTATAACGAAATTGGATACACTAACTCTTTCTACGAAAGCCTTGGGCGGTTTAATTCCATTGCTGATGCTTTGGCTAATCATGCTTTTATCATTAGTACTTCTTTTGAATTTTATTCTACTCCCCATGCTTGTATCGTGCCTCTTTTGTGCACTATGAACTCTACTTTGGCACCTGTTTAAGTTAATAAAGCTTTCAGGGCTCTGCCCTCCTTTTCACCAAAAAAAAAAATCAGGCTAAAAATAGATTTTAACGAGGATAAGAAATTAGGTTGCCTACAAAAAAAAACGAGTCTTGTATATAATTTTTTGAGTTATTCCTCCTATTGTCAATTAGTTTTAGGATAGAACTCTACTAAGCTTATGTACTGGACTTACATATGCGCGATCCTCAATTCATCAACCGATGCAAAATTTAACAGAGTAATTAAGATATGGACTTGTATATGTATGATCCCCAGTCCATCAGCCGATGAAAATTTTAATAGAGTAATTAAGATATGTTTCACATAATTAATATCCCAAGCATATGAAAACCCTAGCGAGAACCCTTTTACCAGGGTTGTTTCACTTGTGGGTAGAAACGGAAAATACAACTACTTAATTTTAGGTCATAATGGAGACCATTAGCAGCCTACTTTATTAGAAATCAACTTCCGAAGTTGCCCATGCAATCGGACCAAATTAATGCAAATGGGTGTCTTTTAATTCTTCTTATGTTTTAGTTGCAAATTTAGGGGAAGGATTAAGACCCTACTTTATTAGAAACCAACTTATAGAGCTACCAAACCGGGAAATGCAACATCTTAAGTTCTAAAAAGAGCACAAACGTTGTGTTAGGGCAACACGTATCACAATTTGTATCTGCCCAATTTCCTTAATTAACTATAGGTAGAGTTTTATATGTCTACTTGTTACTTGTTAGCCTGTATATATACTCGTGCATGCATGCAATAACTATTTTTGTTTATCTCTCGCCTGGTTCGATCGGTCAAAACCGCTCTACATTCGAACTGTGTATTGCAGAGGCTCTTAATAAAAACAACCCTCCTAATTAAATTTAGTCTTTTTATATATGTCATCAGGGAAATTTGATTTTCTATATCTGGCAATTAGGACTTAATAGATCGTTGCTCATAGGTTAACTCTTCCTATTGTCAACTGATTTTAAAATGAAACTTCACTGAATTTGACTCAATAAACTTGTCTATTGGGCCCAAAACATATATGATCACGGACGGTCGTGTGCGGCCCACGAACTCTAATAAATTATTTTAAATTTTAGGATTTTTTTCTATATTTTTTGTATTATATATAGTTTTTTTTTGGTTAAAGGGCACTACACATGTGAGTCGAATCGGAGACCTCTGAGTACCATCCTTGAGACTTACCCGCTTGACTAGATACCGAAGAAATGGAAAATATCCATGGAGCAACCTATGCGTTTAAGACTTTTTTTTATAGGTTGTGAAGATTTTAAAACGAGCCAATTTAAGCATTAGAAAAGTATATTTATTTAGTCGAACATCTATATATTTAACTTACATTATCATTTGCCCTCAACATCATGAAGCACATGCAATTACGTGACTACTAACACCAGCTAAGATGAGTCGGATACGTACTCGTTCTTTTTTGTGGATGTTAGCTAGCCATTGCGAAAACCGACAACATTAGTCGCATGTTTTTTCATGAGGGGGCCTAATAAAGCTTTATTGTATGCTAGATGCCTAATGAAGTTTGAAAATTAGATTATCTCATCATATTTACTCTAAATTATACTTTGCTTTAGATTTTAAGGGAAATTTGGTGGAGAAATGTTAGTTATTTCACCAAATTCGATCGTGCCGATTTTTGCATATTGATGAAGATCTTGGAGATGGAGGAGGAGAGGTAATCGATAAATTATCATGCTTGACTGTTGATGATCAAGTGAGAGGGGAAGGGCTTGCTCAAGAGTACGTCATGATCTTGTTTGGTGTTTAGAGAGGAGGCGATTCGGCGCGATGGGTGTCTGCTAGGGCTCGAGAGATGGTCGAGAGAGGAAGGGAAATTGATAACCACCCTCGAGCCATCCCTTCCTCTTGTTCGAGGAGCAGCAACAGTCGAGCAATACTTCTTATCTAGTAAGGGGTGTTGGAATCGTTAAGTTGGTACTTTAATTTAGGGACAATTATGTGTTTTAACTATAATTTGATAGTATAATGCATGGAAAATGGGATGAGACGGTCCAATTAAAACGGAATAGAAATAAGGGATAGTTTTGTATAAAAAGTAAAATAGGGTTATTTTTTTAAAATATCCCAAAATAAGGGATGGTTTTCTGTATTTGTTCTTTGATGGATCGTATCATAGAATGGGCTTGAGGCCCAATACCTAGCCCACTAATACAAGGGATTCTTCCAATTGTACGATGACGTGTGTATTAAGTCAACGATTTTACTAGTTCTAATTCTTGCACACTTGTTACATGTCTCAATTCATACCCCTCTTTCAAGTAAGTAACCACTGCCGCCATTCCCTAATTTAAATTAGTGAACCCAAAAAAATAACTAATTCAAGAAACAAAACACATTTTAACTCGTGGTGTATGATAAAATTCATATATATTTAGTGTATGTGTAGTTTTGTCCCTTAATTTAGTGTTCTGAAAAACGTTAGGCGGGAGCTAGGCGGTGGGATGGGATCTAGCGTCTAGACAACTAACGGGGACCTAGGCGGAGTTTAGACGGATCAGTATAATTTTTTATTTTATAGATTATTATTTGTAATTGGTGAGAATATATAAATAAAAACAATTTTATCACAATGTCTCCGTATAAATTCAAGCCTATAGTTCGTCTAAGCTGCCTAAAAGGCCGCCTAACCCACCTAGAAGGACACCTAGCTTGCGCAACCCGCTTAGACGCCCAAGGCTAAATCGAAACGGTTGACTACCGTCCAACTCACGTATTACATACATCGTTTGATTAAATTTCCAAAATCACCAATTATTAAATGTCATTGATTTTGCTAGTTTTAATCCTTACACACTTGGTATATGTCTCAATTTCTACACACTTACAAGTAACTGTCGCTATGTAGAGCATAGTATCTCTGTTCGACAGGAGGTTTCTAATTCAAAATGGGTCAAAGCCTCACCAGGAATGTATAAAGATCAATGTGGATGCATCAGTTCTGAGAACACAAGGCGACATTGGCGTTATTGGTTGAAATGCTCTAGGAGACGTTGTGTTTGCTGGCTCGAAAAGCATTCAGATGGGCACTCCTGTTGGTGTAGCAGAAGCTGAAGCTGCTTTATGGGGGCTTCGCCTTGGCTTTTCTCTTGGGCTGGACCGGATTGAGGTTGAATCAGATTCATTAAAGGTCATTAAGCTTGCTAAAGATGGGGATCTTCCACTTACGGTTTTTGGCAATGTCATGGCTCTGGTGATTGAACAAAGCTTATTGTTTAATTACTCCTGTTGGAGTGATTGTAAACGAGAGGCCAACCACGTAGCCGATGGTTGATTAGATGGCGTCCGAAAGAACCGTTCTTTGCTTCTTCAAATTTTTATTTTCGGTTGGAGTTTTATGATGTACTAAACGCTGATTTGGTTTAATGCAAAGTTGTGTTTCCATTAAAAAAAACCGTCGCTATTCCCTAATTTTAAATTAGTGAATTCTAGAAAATAACTAATTCAGGCACACAAGACGCAATTTAACTCGCGATATATGATAAAAATCATACACTTAATTAGTGTATGTGTAGATTTGTCATCTAAATTTGATAATAAAATCCACCCAAGTTATTATCATAAATTGGAGTTAGTTAATTAACCTCATATATATGCATTAAAAGTAGAAAACTAACTCTAATCGATGAATCATATAAACCTAAAACGGATTTAATAAATGTATTAAGACATATCTTAATATCACATATATAACATTTAGCTAAATTCTTAGAAATCTCCAGATCGATCGAGATGGCTAGATTTCATACAACTAAATTACGTAGGAAGAAAACAATTAAATAAATCAAAGACAAAACATTCATATAATTATATATTTAGGTCACGACATTGACACACAGTGGATGTATATATATCAATCTATATAAGGTATGACATAATCTTATCATATCATATAACATTATAACATATATAGTATAGCAAGACGAGTATTTATGCCTATATACCGCATACTCATTATCCTTGCATTATTAGCTTTCATCTCATCTCTATCATGATAGAAATCATATCAAGCTGCCGGAGCTACGTCACTTCCATGATCATCATCATCGTCGTCGTCACCATCACCTTCATCGGCTTCTCTCCACATAAGCTTTGAAACTGTGGCTTCATCAACATCAACATCAGCAGTAACGACGATATGAAAGTCGACGAATGCCATTATGGTGGAGTTCAATTGATCGAAGAAATTGATAGAACTGTGATTTAATTATGAATACGTATAAAAACACTTGACATTTATAATAGACCAGTTGGACGAAGGGATCGATCGATAGATATGGAGGATCGCGCAAAGATATATGCTTATTTGTGAGCTTTCTATTCGTCAATCTTAGCCTTTCAAATTTTCTAGGGTTTTCCTTTTAACAAACCCTAAATATTTTTCGAATTTTAACTATTCTTTCCGCATCTCATCTTTATCGATATATATTGAGAATATAATCTACTCGAGTGTAAAGAATGAAACTTTTTAACCTAGTATATAAGTTAGTGGGTTGCTCATTTTATTATCAATTAATTTTACTGTAAAATCTTACTTAGACTTATGTACACATATACCTAGCTAGCCCCTAGGGTAAAGAATTATAGAGACATGTAACGTTTAATTTACATGATAAATGCTTTAATCGTGTGCAAATTAATGTGGTCCAACGTACATTTTCGGTGGTTTAAATTTGCAAATTGCAAGTGAAATTGAATTAAGCTAATTGACGTAAGGGCAATGCTAGCTCATGGGAGGAGCATGCCATCTAGAGCCCACACGTGGAAGCAACACACCATGCACATCTCTCACGAATTTCCCACGTGCGTGCCACATGTACATGCCAGGTTGGCCGTTAATGACTGGTCAAGATCATGCATGCCTTTGAGAAAAATTATGTTCACTAACGAGTCAACAACAATATTGTTCTAAAAACATCATTGATGATACAAGTGGCTCGTGTGTAAATAGTGCTATCAAGAGCTATCGAGTTCGGCCTTCGGGCATCTAGTTAAGTGGTTAAGCCTTCAAAAATAGTACTCAGAGGTCTCCGGCCAGTTCGACTCTCATGGACAGTGCCTTTAGTCCTTCACAAAAAAAAGCTATCGAGTTCGAGTATCTTTAGTAGTTGTTGTAGAGTGTTCATTCTGAGAGCATTTCGTGTCAACGAAAACGTACCTCCAAGAATGGAACTAAGTAAGTTCAGTCGACGTGAGATTAAGGGGTCTATGAACATGGGGCTCGACACTCACGGAAAATCTAAAACAATAGTTTCCTTCGGTTTCTTTGATCGTGGTTGCGGTGTCTTTTTGTAGTTTTGTTTGCTTCTATTTTTGTTATTTATGTTTAGTTCGGTACTTTTGCTTTCTTATTTTTAGGTCTATTGAAAACATCCTCTCAACTTAATTATTTGAGGGTGGTGCGTACATTCAGACCCCTCAAATCTCGTCTCGACGAGCGATATTAGGAAATAAAAAAATATAATATACTTATTTATAAAGTACTACTATATCCATTTCTAACATATTAGATTGCAATCTTTGAGACAACTATAAAGAAATTTAGTCATTAAACTAAGACTATCTAAAATTTTAGTTATACAACAACAACGTTGACCCAGTGAAGCTTCCCTTACCGGAAAATCTGGGGGTCAAAATGGGGACACCCCTAACTTAACGCGAATGAGGAGCGACCAAAAGACCAATCAAAATTTTAGTTAAAATTTATTAAATAATATTTTAATACATTTTGTAGCTATTAGCTAATGATTTGTATTAATTATGCAATTTTTCAATACCACAATCCGTAACTAACTAATAGATAATTGCATAAAACTCTAAAATAATAAACATTTCTTAACAAAATCACAAGGTTAAAATATAAAACTTTTCTAAATTGAGATTGTAGTACTTTTTAGCGAGACATGAGTTTGGGACAATCTTTTCCAGTTTTTTTTTTGAGCAAACAATCTTTTCCACTCGTTTTGAAGGTTCTATGTTTTTTTTTTAAAATGAGCTACTAGCTCATTACAAGGCAAACATTAGGCTGCTTCTACATTACAAGGCTAACCTAAATCATCACTGTGGATGATCTTGAAGAAATTAAAAGCTAAAGGTTGAAGACGACAGTAGTCTTAATCTTTCTAAAGAATAAACATCAAAACACAAATCTTGGCACGAGGAAGCAATTACATGACGAATATGAGGAATACTGACATGTCTTCTGGCTAAAAGGTCAGCAACCGAATTAGCCTCCTTAAAACAATAAAAAAAATAAAACAACTCAGGAAAACCTGAAGGTTCTATGTTAAAATTAGTAATAGTCTAGTTATAAAGATGAATAATGGTTAAAAACTTTTTATGCAGTTTTCAATACAAATATTTGGGTTGGGTCAAGTATGTCGGTTTATATAAGATTATATCAACATTGTAAATTGTAATCTTGGGCTTCTAATAAAAAAACTAGTCAAGTGAGGTTCAATCTTGCTATTTTTTAAGAGAGGCAAAAAAGCTTTTGTTTTCTCATGGAGTTTACATGAAAGCAAGACAAGTATCATGCTATCGATCAACAACATTGCCTGTTTTTATAAACGATATAGGTTATAAGCATGCTGTTTAATTTTAATTACTAAAATCCTAAAAAAAGAAAATAATTCTATAAAATGACTAGATAAAGCTAAATAAATATAATTTTTTTTAGCGAGAGACCCACATTTGATGCTAAACCTCAACTTCATAAACTAGCCAACAAAATGCACAAACGAGGTAAATCTAATTGCGCCAACCAACTCAACCTAATGGTAGAAGACATGATGAGACTTGGTTTTTCACCCAACCCCACCAAGATAAACTCGGAATAAATATAAGGTTGATTGAAATACACTCGGAAAGGGAAGAGATATATAGAAACATATGTATGTTTGACAAATGAAATCGAAAATTCACTTAAAAATCAGCACTATGTAATCTAACATGAGACCTTCCAATACCTAGCTCCATCTAAGTATTAGAAGGTCCTAATATATCTAGCCTTCCAGTCAGTCTAGAAGACTATCTAATCAATTTAGGTGTCTATTTAAGCTGCCTAGGCGCTAGACGGTCTCTCTCCGCATAGGATCACCTAGCGTTTTTTTTAAAGCAATGAATGAAAGCATAATATCCCAACACACAATAACTTGTTACTCCTCCTTTGACGAACACTCAATGCAATAATACACCCCAGCCCTCTCCAAAAGCATATCATCAGGCTCCTGATCTCCATGGACGGAGCATCTCACCTTGGCCGCCACCATCGGTTCCTTCTCACCCAGCAACGCCGCATACAAGTAGCACAGTGACAGCAACAACCCTAAGCAATCAAACTTCAACACATCCCTCTTCATCTCCAAAGAAGCTGTATTGATAATGACTTGCGCCAAGGAACTCACCACGCCAAACCAGACCCGAAACTCCCCAAAAACCCGGCCATTATTATAGAGGCAGCACAACCCGCCTCGTATCTTTTGCAGCTTGACCCCGCTTCTCATCCCTTCATGAAATAGCTCAAGAAGGGACAAGGCTAGGCATGCTGCTGAGAAGATGAGACTGAGTCGCCTGTAAATAATACCTCTGATTTTCTCATCGCCGGCCTCTTGGGAGATGGCAGCTTTGGACACCTCAAGGGCGACATTCATCGCAATAGGAATCCATTTCAGTATCCCTTTATTCCTCTCAACAAATGCCTGTAGTTTCAAGATGTTGTATTTGTCCTTTTCAGCGGCTTCTGAGGCCTTCTAGCAAGGGCCGAATCTCCTTTCTCTGAGTTGGTCTGAATAGCTTCTGAAACCATCCAGGATGAACCGAATTTCCGTTCAGTGCACTACAGCCATCTTCTAATATGGGGATGCTGAAAAAACCTGAGATGGACAACAAAAGAAAGCAAAGACAAGGCTTTTAGCTGAGTCTAACCAGCAAAATGTTTGAAGCATGTGCATACCTTCTGCTGAGTTCATAAATGTGATATCACCCTCGCCAGAGCGCAGTGCTTCCATCTTCAATTCCTCTGCCTTCTGTGCCTTCATTAGTCACACAAAAAAGAACAATTGCAGAGATAAGAAATCCATCAATTATCATCTTTGATCATTATGATTAAATTCGTAAATGAATCGGCCAATCACGAAGGAATTCAGCATATTGGGATATATCTTTTGCTTCAAAAGATCAGTAGAACAGAAGCAAAAAAGACTGGATGGGTAGTCTTAGTGTCTTACAGTAGGATTTGGTAATTGCTCTTCAATGATCTCCCCTTCTTCCCCCTTCTTTTCCGCCGTCAATTACACAAAAAAAGAGAGATACAATCAGTGTTTAAAAAGGCGAGGCGACGCCCGAGGCGATGGCCCCCATAGATTGCCTAGGAGCGCCTTAGAGGCGAAGGCGATCGCCTTATACACAAGAGTTTGGTAATTCACAAATATAAATACATAATGTTAAATAAGATCATTTAATAAAATTTTAGGATATAAAAACTTATTTATAAAGCACAAAACCCAAGTTTTATTAGTAATAAAACCAAATTTAAAGATAATGTAATAAACTAGTATGAAATTTTGAAAAGTTGAACACTTGGAACTTGAAAGCAGCCAGAGGAAGAGAGATAGAGAACGAGAGAATGAAGTTTGATCGTGTATTTGGGTATTTGCATAGCTTAAGGATATAGATATATAGATATAGAGGAAAATATAGGATAAAAAAGATATCTTGATGATATAAATTGCAAATATAAATTGTATTAAAAGATTTCTTGATAAAAAGGATAGAAAGAAATCTTAACCTTAAGGAAAGTATATTTAAAAGATAAGAAAAGTGAAAAGAAAGATCATTAATTCAAATATTAAAAAAAATCAGCATAAGGCAACCTAGGCGAGCCAAGGCGAGATGCAGCTCGCCCGGGCGCCCAGATCGCCTAGGCATTGCCTCTTCCAGGTTGTCTCGCATTGCCTAATGCAGGCGACAGGCATGGCTGGGCGCGCCTTCGCCTCGCCTTTTCAAACACTGGATACAATCAAAGATTTGGGACGAGAACAGTCAACAATGGACCAGATCAAAGCAAGCTCAGGCTTACCCGTGGATTTAGTGGAAGCTGTGCCTGTGATGGATCTTGCTCTTCATTCACTTCTTCAATCTCCATTTCTTCTCCCTTCTTTAAAAAATAAATTACAGGAGAAAGAAAAAAAAGTCAGCATTAAAAAATTGAACCAAGAAGAGTCAACATTTATTTACCCAGCTCAAAGCAGTAGCTCCGCAATTTTACCCTTACCGGTTGAGTTGGTAGCCAAAGCAGTGGTTCAACTTTCTCTTCATTGTTCTCTTCTTCAACCTCCCTCGGTGAAAAAAAAGATGTTAGGTGAACAATATCAAGAGTGGCTCAAGGCGAGAAGAGAATGTCTTGTAAAATAAAATTTAGATAGACATATCATAGTAAATTAAGGGGACGGTGGTGAAAAAAAAGAAAGATAAACAATAAAATTGGGACGAGAAGAGTCAAGAATTGACTCAGAACAAAGCCAAATTAAGCAGTACAAGCTCAATCTTACCAGTTCATTTGGTAGCTGTTTTACCTGACCATTTTCAACTAGTGCTTCATTCTTTTGTTCTTCAATGCCCCTTTGGTCTCTCTTTTACATCATTATTACAAAAATAGACAGCAATCAAAAAGATGGATGAAAAAACCAACAATTCAGCCAAATCAAAGGCGAAAACAGTACAAGCTTAATCTTACCAGTTCATTTTGTAGCTGTTTTGCCTGACCATTTTCAACTAGTGCTTCATTCTTTTGTTCTTCAATGCCCCTTTGCTCTCCCTTTTACATCATTATTACAAAAATAGACAACAATCAAAAAGATGGATGAAAAAACCAACAATTTAGCCAAATCAAAGGCGAAAGCAGTAGAAGCTCAATCTTGCCATTGGATTTGGTAGATGCTCTGACTGAGCATCTTCAACTCGTAGGATGTCCTCCATTGATCTTAATAGAGGCACATGAGACACATGAATAATTATATAATCCAATGACATACATAACAGTTTGTTAGAAATAAGTGGTGTAAGATGGCACTTATGCTTTAGTTACTTGTGTTAGTTTGTTAGTTATAAGTGGTTGCTGTTGGAAGATATGCACATGGATTACATTTCCTCTCACCAAATAATGCTTCTATTGCTTCTGTTAAACTGTTGTCTGATACTAGAAATAAAGAGCTGAACAGTGATTCTTCTATTTGTAAATCACATATTGATATGAATCTGGATGCTTTTCATAGCTTGTCTTAGACATGCTTCTTTGCATAAGATGAAGCATATTAATGTGTAATTTTGTTCAAAGCTTTCTTCTTACTATTGTGAGGTTTGTGTGTTTGTGAGGTTTGTGTGTTAGCAAGCAATTGTCCAGCAAACTTGCACAGAAACAAACATGAATCAAATCACACACACACACAATAACATTAATTCATCATAGATTCCCAAAAATCAGTCCACGATCAAGATACCAACAATTTAAATGAAAATTGATCCTAGAAAACGCGATAATCATCAAATTCTTTAGAGAGAGCCAAGTAAATTCAAGATTGAGTGAGTCAATTTGTGCACAAACTTAACCCAACATCCACATCATTAGGTTAAACTCAATCTTTTTACCAAGTAAAAATCTGCCTTAAGCACTCACACATGTTTCCTGAACCTTTGAAGATAGTTAGAACAAAATCCAACTTCGGCAGCCATTGAAGACGGAGAGATAAAGAACTAGAGAAGAAGATCACATTACTTGTTATGAATTGGGGGCTACGATCCATCAGAATAACAAATTTACTTCTCTCCCAAATTTACTTGTTCTTAAAATAGAGGGAAAATAACCATAAACATTTTCACATTTTCTAAAACCAAATTAAAATGATTCCAATGGAGAGCGAGAATACGAGGAAGGAGAACACGGACCTATCCGGCGACGGCGACGGCATGGCGGAAGAGACTCAAATATGTGTAAATTACACAATTATTCTTCAAATTTTTTTTTAATTTTCTATCTGGTCCTTAACCTTGTTCTCATACTAACCAAACTGGCCTTAGTTGCGCAAAATTACAAAAGTGGCCTTGATACTAAGCACAACGTTCCAGGATTGCCCTTGCGTCCTTAACTATTGAGAGCTGAGTCTTGAAGCTCTCCCCTTTTTGGTTCTTGCGCACTCTAGGGATCGAGCTCTCAAAATCAATTCAGCTGCAGCTTACACGTTTGAGGTAAATCCTTACTTCCACTGCCTCGTTTCCTTTCGATCGATTGCTAATTTCTTGTCAATTGAATTTCAATTATCATTTCCTACCTTTTCAAAGCTTTGAATTTTCTCTTGCCATGTTCGATCTGTTCGGTTATCGAACCCTCATTCTCCTGATTTTGATAGTGTATATGAAACCCTAGAAAATCTGGTTGCAATTCGATCTAAAACTACTGGTTGAAATCAGCAGCTAAATGATATTCCTCTTGTGGGTAATTCCCAAATTAGAGATTGGAGATCCCAATTATTACGATCCCGAAAATCTGTTCCAATTCACAGCAAATGCGGCCTTTCCCCATTTGTTGGAGTGTGTGGTAATTGATTTTATAGTGAATGAAATTGGTGTGCATTGAGCATATATTCAGCTATATAATAACACAATTTCTGTGAATGATGAATAAAATTTTCAGTTTAAGAGCCATGGCCACTCCAGGGAGTTCCATGCTAGTGTCATTCCTCTTGATCAATGTTGTGCTCTCGCTTCAAGTAATCTATAGAGGGAAGTTAGCATCGTCCGAGTTATTCACTATTCTTGGAGGGTTCACAAGCTCAATTCTATTTCTTCTGTCTGTAACGGTGAGTGACTGAGTGGCAAGGCGAAATTCAAATTAACTGAATGGCGATTGCTATCGTTTATACAAATACTTTTCTTTGTAGTCTCAAATGTCATTTTTTTTTATCTTATATTGGTTGCTCTACATGTAGTTCATGGGAAATTTTCAGGAGTCTTGTGGCATGAAAAGTGGCTGGGGTACAGGTAACCCATCATGTGCACTTTTTCTCTATAATCAGAAACTTAATCTTGGTTTACTGACTCTTTTGTTATTTCTCTTTAAATGGATTTGCTGAATTCATTTGTTCCTTGAGATTGTTAAGAATGGTGATCTTTAAGTTACTTTTTATTTTGCAGTTATACTTGCAGAGTTGTTTGCTCTTATTGCTGCTGGTACTGTTCATCGAGTTTGCATCACAACATGGTAGGGAAAAAATTATTGATGCTCTTTTTCTTAATGTAAAGGCTTAGCTCATTTCCTCCTTAGTTCCTTTCACTTCTCCCACGTTTTCTGAAATGAGAGAGAATTAAAAAGTATCCATTGTCCAAGCAAATAGGTGATCTTTATCAGTGTAGTTTTGACAGATTCTATCATTGTTATAATATTGGTTCCACCAATGGCTTAAGAGTGGGAGATGATTTACATATGTTGCTCTCTCTCAAATACATTTTAAATGTTGCTTATGAGCCTGAACTGAAACAAAGTGAACACTCTAACCAAACTTAACTGAAAATGAAGACAAAATAGGCTTAATGACTTGGTGTTTTAAGTGTAAATGATCATGGTGAATTCTTATAACGCTGTTGTCCACTATAGGACTCGACAAGCTAGTCCTTGTAGCTAAGCTTTATTCCCTTCAGGTTTTGTTGTGCTTCCTTGATTTAGGATTTACATTCTCAAATTCACACACTTGAAATTGTTACACTATCATTAAGCTGTTAACCAAAAGTCTGTGATGAGCGATTTGAGAATTCTCTTCATGCACATACAGAAGAATTACTAGCTCCCTGAGTCCCTGTAGAGAAAATAAATGTGAATACCTTGTTGACATTTATTTTCTAGCAGAAAATTCACCAGGACAACACCCATGGCAATTAACTATGCTTAGGCCCCGTTATGGGTTTAGGAATGAGTCAAATCCATACTAGTGTTTGCTTTAACTGGGAATGGAAATGAGTGATTCCTATACCAGTAAAATACACTTGAGTTCATACCCAACTCAAACTTAAAGTATGAGTGATTTCTATTCCAACCCGATTCATGGAATAAAAACAACTGGACCCTAAAGGTTTTCTGGTTATTCCTATGTCAGTGTAATTCATCCATTGAGGATCCTGAATCTTAATATGTTTTGAATTTGGTCATTTGCAGCTTCCTGTTTTCTGCTGCGCTTCTGTACGAGCTCAATAAGCTTTCAGCCATAACACTATCAAGAACTGAATCCAAAACAAAAAGGCGCTGAGCAGATGTGCAACAGTAAAACTCATATTGCCTTTAGGTTACGCCAGAGATTCAGTAGCATTATGATGATATGCTCTAAATATTGTTGAGGATGGCGACAGTTTAGTTATCAATGCCAACATTATGGAAATTTTGTTGATGTACTTGAAGTGCTTAGCTTGAGTGCTCTGATCATGTCTGTCTGACTAATGAATATGTTTAGTTTTATCCTAAGATGTTAACTGGAGCAATCACTATGAAAGTTATGCCATCTTGTGTTTTGCTTGCATCAAGTTTATTGCTTGTATTGCATAGCAATAACTCTGCTATTCTTTTTTTTCCCCCTTGGGCTGAGCTACGTATTGATAATGTAGTTGTGAATTTGTGATCAAATCTTCAAAAGGGGAGAGGATTGATAATGTAGTTGTGATCACAAAAGTTCTCCAAACTAGGAATAATAAACTGTTTTTTTTTTTCAAACGTTTGCTTTGCACCCTCCTCAATGAACCTGAATAGGGGCTGACAATAAACTTGGTATGCTATGATTGGTTTTATTCTCAGATCGAGTTCGCTTCTATTGTTCTAAAATAGTTTTGATTTGAAAACAACTACTCCCTCCGTCCCAATATGTAAGGGGTTTTAAACATATGCACACATATTAAGAAAAAAATTACTTTTGTTTTATAATAAATAATTATTCCTCTTTTTACTTAAAAAGTAACTTTTATTTACTTGAAAAATGTACTATCCTCATTTCTATTGGATTGAATTGGTTAAATTGACAATTACCAAGAAAAATTCAAAACTCCATATATTATGGGACAAGAGATTTGGATTAAAACCTCATATATATTGGGACGGAGGGAGTATAAACAAAGCTTGAAAAGAAGACAGAGAAATTTGTTGACGCAATTCAGGACAACCATACTTCTCGAAGCCTCAAAAGAGGAGACTAACCTAACCCACTAGGCAACAACTGTCAACAACAAAACATTTGCAAAGCAAGCACACAAAGACGACAAAAGTTGGGAGACGAAAGCAAGAACAAAAAGGCACAAAGCAAGAAGAGTAGAAGCAAAAGAAGTTATGTCCTCAAAGGACACAATGAAGCCTCCAAAGAAGCTTAGTTCCGAGGCAACCATCGTGGCTCCGATCTCCGATCCCTCAATCTCTCTCCCTTTCTTTTCTTTGATCTTGGATCACGCTTGGTGAGATACAATGGAATCGCCAGAGAGATGCTCAAGAGAGCTCCAAGCCCTAACTTCCCCACAACGACGTAAGAATGAGCAAGATGATCTCTACGGTTCTGGTGCTGCGCTTTTTATATTAACCCCAACACTCAAACAACGTCGTGGTTACTAAAGAGTCTTCATTTATTCAAAACGACGTGTCTCGAGTGAAGTCCTCAGCGGCTTCACATCATGCCTGATAAGCTCCAACGCAAGAGTTACGCCCAAGTCACACAAGAACGGTCCAATTATTCATCAGATGAAGTCCAAGAGTCACACTAGACCACAAGAGGCTAAGCGGCTCAGGCAGTTTTACCATGGTTCACACGAGGGTGGTTCGAGGCATCTTGCAAGTCTAAGATCTCCAGGTTCTTTGCACATCATAGGATTGGAGATTCCATCATTTTGCATATGCAACATCATATAATAAATATTGCATTCAAATTACAAGAAACAAGCTCATTGTTTGGGCTAGCTAGATAAGATTTCAAACATTAGGGAAGAAATATTTTATTGGCGTTGTGTCATAGACAAGCACCTTAGTAAATACAAAGCTGTATTATAGTTTAAAAATTACAAGAACAAACTATTCCTCAAATATGGTAGTTGAAAAATACCGTTCCTTTGATATTCTCATAACTGGGCCGGGCCCCTTAGCGAAATTTGTTTCTATTCATACTCTAGTACTACATAACTGGGCCGGGAAATTAGTGGGCCATTATTAATAAAATAACAAAAAATTAAAACAATGGGGCATAAAAGGGTGTACAATAGAGATCTGAGATTCTTCATCCTCGTGGAGGGAACATCGGTAGTCCTTTTCGCATATACCGTGATGGTTTGACCTATTGTCGGATGCTATATATTAGTGCTTTACTCACCTCGAACCTAAACTCATTTTTGTCTACCTGTTTGGTTGTTTGTACTCATGGTTTCTTGTGTTGCTCTTCTTCGGCTCTCTTGTGTCTCACCTAGCTGGTTTTGGCTGCTGTCTTCGACAGCCTCTCGGTACACATGTTTGTCTGGTCTTCCGAATTTTTACCTTATTCAAAAAAAAAATAGAGATCTGAGATTTTCGACCAAAAAAAAAAGAGATATGAGATTTGGCCAGTGCATGAGATAGCCTTTTCATTTTTCATGCATGCCTAAGTGATTGCAAATTGATGGATTCCTCTCTTACTTATTTTTAGTCCTCTCTTTTATGTGATAGGTTGTTATGAGAGAATATTTAGGTCATCACTTTGGATGGTTGTCTTTCCATGGTAGTTGGTGTCACACAGCTTGAGTTGAGTGACACAAGATTTCACCATCAAAGAATATCATTAATATATCCAAATTAGGGCTAAACACTAGAATAGAGTAAAACAAGCTTTTTATAATTAGGTTGCTAATAAGTAGCCATTTTTTTGTTGGAAGGAGAGGCAACACTCTCCGAGATTTTATTATTAGTGTACTCAACATTTCAGTAAGAAATTATAACTAGGGTCGAGCATCAGTTCAAAACCGAACCGAACCAACAAAAACCAAACCGAAAATTGAAATTTGGTTTAAGGTGAACCGAAAACCGAACCAATTTGGTTCAATTTGGTTTCGGTTTCGGTTTCGTCGGTTTGATTGAGATGGATAGAAGGTTATCCTTTGGAAAATTCAAAACGAACTGAAATTTAATCGAAACCGGACCAAAACCGAAACCGAAATTTGAAAAATTCCTAAATCGAAAATCGAACCCAATATCAGTTTCGGTTCGATCGGTTCAGGTTAAACCGATCCAAGCTCACCCCTAATTATAACTCGTTTTTAATCAAGTAGAGTGTAGCCATGTATGTGTTAGATCAAAATCATAGTGCTCAAAATAGTTGATTATCATTTCGGATCCATTAGCAACATGATTAATACAAATTCAATGAAGGACGGCTACAAAAGAAATTTCACTTAGATTCTTCTTACTCAAGTGTTCCACTCAAATTCTAGTTGACATAGCAATATAACAAAGATACATTTTCCAACGGCTACAAAAAAAACCTCTTTATTATAACTTTCGTTATAATGTTGCAATTGAACGTGAGAAGAACATGTTTAGGTGGAGTATAAATTATCTTCTTAGCTAGCAAGCACCTAAAAGTCTCTTTCATTGATCTCCACCATTCATTTCTATCATTGCTACTCTTGAGCAATTAAATTTACAATTAAGTTTGTAGCTCATCTACATACTATATACACTATCTAGTGTGAGAAAAGTCTCTGTATGTCACGGATCTATAAATGGAAGATGAAATTTCATTGAAAACTTTAGGTGAATACGAAAGGTAACGTTTTGTGTTAATTGGAATGTGATATAAGAAAATTTGTGACTAATTTAAGCATGATACTAAACTTTTTGAATAATAATTTAGCTCGCTCTAGAAGGTGGGGTCCAATGTTCCTGTACTTACAAGTTACAACAGTTTAATTTCTAATTATATTAACTTTCTCATAATTCCCAACTAATTTTCATTTAAGTCATGGTTAGCTAGTCATTTACTTTGGCTGTTTTCTAGTTTCCTTCATCAGATTCTCTTGCTTTTTATACTTCAAACTCTTCAACAACCAGCATCTAGTGTGAACAATATTGTATGCCTGCCTTAGGTATGAAGGTCGAGATGTATACATTCTTAGCCTGATTAAGTTGAGAGGAGGTTTTTGAAAGACCTAAATATAACATAAATGAAGTGAAAAAAGATTCGAAAAACAAAAAACAATATAACAAAACGAAAAACAAAAAAAAAACCCTTTAAAGAAAAACCAAAAATCGAGAAGGCAAACAGTAAGCCACTTAAAACAAGAAAAAATAACGAAAAATACTAAAAGCCAGGACGGACCAGAAAGATGATAAAGGACGAAAGATACCCAACAATAAAAGCGTAAAAAACACACAGAAGCATGTCACAAACCTAAGCCCTAAACCTCACAACCCACAACCTAAACTATATAAATCTTCATCCTCCAACCGGATTTTACACTTCCACACAATTCTATCTCAGGCTAAAAGGGTAAGGTCTTGTTTAATTACTTCCTTCCAATTCTTTTTAGACCGTCCTCAGACGCGACATCCTTCAAACTATGTGTGCCACAAAATTGAATGTTATGTTAGTGCTAAATGCTTAATATATGCACTAATGATAGTTGGAAGGCCACTATCATCACAGTACAATTTTAGATTCCAATGGGTCCAAAAGGAAATCATGTGGGCTATAAGTGAGAACGCAAGAGATTCCAAAATAGACTTGTCCTCTTCTTCCAATGAATGAATCTTCTCCCTCCACCACTAGTTGTACTAATCTCTACACTTTTTCTTGAACAAAAATACAAAGCATAAAAAATTTGTATCTTTCTTCTCTTCTGATTACTCTATAGCTAACAGGCCCTAAACAATCTCTCAATAAAGTTTGCCTTAACTTTGTTGTCAGATCAGAATCAAACAATTCTGCCACCACTCTTTGTGTTTAGCATTTAATGTTTTGGTCTCTAGATGGTCCATCTTTGTCTTTTAATGCACTTGACAGAAGAAAACACAAAATTTTCATTCCATGAGATAGTTTTTTGCTCTTGAATTCAGCAGCTCCAGACTGAGAAGGACTGCCTAACGCTTAGACAGCTTAAACGAGCGCCTAGACGGGCTAGAAAGTCTCCTAATCGGACTAGGACCTTCTAGCGTCTAGGCAGAGTCTAGACAGAGTTAAGGTTGGGATTTTCAGAACAGTGGTTGAAATGTAATAATACTAATGTAAACACAATTTATCATCTTTTCATTGTCATCAGGACTCTTAAACATGAAAGAGACCTAAACCCTAAAAAGGAAAGCCCAACATAAATCTACACATGGGCTAACATCAGCTCCATCTTAGGGTTTAACTTTTTTTTTTCTTTTTCCCCAAATACCCTCAACAAGAATTACAAAGAGAATTAACTTAAGTTAAACATCCCACTTTCTCTTCCTTGCTTCCTTACATTGTGATTAGTGAAATGGGTCAAAAGTTAAACCCAAATTAACTTTTAATCCAAAACCCACATCAGTAAACTGTCCCAAAGGGCTTATAGCTCTTGAGATCATCAATAACACCAGCAACTGATCCTGCAGCAGCAGCTATAGAGATAATAAGACAAGCACCACTTAGAATCTGAAAAGCCAACCACTTTGAACTCCACTTTGGTATCTTCTTCTGGCTAATGTACATTTCCACAGGATAGTAAACTGTCAAAGGCCAAAATCCCAAGGCACCAAGCAATCCAACCACATCATTGAAGAAAGGCAACAGCATTGAAATCACAGTGGTTGTGATCACAAAGATTGTCCTCCAAACTAGCCTGAACAAGTTCAGATTGAAGGGCTTGAAGCCCGGGATTGGGACCTTGATATCCTTGGTGATGAACTCGCAATCAGGAAACCTTTGAGCTGCATTTTTCTCAATGAATGCAAATAAGGGTTGGCAGTAAACTTGGTATGCTCCTACTAAGTGGACCACAATTGCTGCATTGGCTATGTCAAGAAGCCAATATGGATTGTAGAACCCGAATCCGGTCAGGAGGTTTCCTGGTGCTGAATCACCAAACGCGGCGTAACCCATGCACCCACATAGCATGTAGAAGAGTGTTGTCACTGATACACTTATTAGGGTTGCTCTTTTCATTGTCTTGGACTCTGAAGGTGGTGATTTGACAGTGTCCTACATATGAACATTGGTACACCAATTTAGTTCATCTGGGTTTTGTTCAGATTTGAAGTATACAACAACAACAACAACATTAACCCAGTTCAGTTCCCCTCAAGGAGAATCCGGGGGTCTAGATGGGGGCACCCCTGGCTTAACGCTGAAGGGGTGCGACCGAGAGACCCAAAGAGACCGAAAACCCACAACAACCGTAACAAGCAAAGAGCTAAAGCAAAACAGAACGAGAACAAGACCAAAGACTAAACAAAAAGGAAGTCAAGCGAAAACAAAACACAAAAGCAAGCACGAGGAATCAAAAACCAAAGCCTAAGCCAAGTGCTTGGAATCAAAACTGTGTATACCTGAATTTCAATGAGAATCATGGAGTAAGAGTAGGCAAAGGCAATGTCTCCAAGAGCTTGGAAGGTTCTCCATATCTTTTCAGCTTCTGTGACGTCGTTTCCTATAGTAACACCAGTCAGGCTTCCTCCGAACTTTCCGTTCTCTAAGATGATCAAACAAGAAAAAGATTTAGTATCATATTTTGATATCTACAAGAAAGCAAAAACGTTTCGAAACTAAAAACTCAAAGCTGAACCAAACGAGTCTGAAGTGTTCTGGTGTACCTGCAACTTTCGCAATCCCAAGCCCGAGCCCAATTGTAGAGTAAGTAAAAGACATGACAGCAGCCACAATAGAGAGCCATGAAATCTGATCAAAGTCTGGAATTTGAGAGAAGATAATCTGAGCTACTCCAAAGGTGATCATGTAAGGTGTGGCTGATATGTGACAAGGGTTCGTCCCGCCACTCGAATGAAAGCAATTTGACCTCTTTATAGCCCTACAATCAAAACCCACATCAATTTCCACACTTAAACAATAACCAACTGAATTTCAAGCACAAAATTAAATCTATCAATTCTTACATCATGCTAATGGAGGCAGCAATAGTGTAACCAATGGCCACACCATACAAGTTAAGGTATTGTAACCACCCACAAATCTTCACTTGCATCCCACCTTCAAAACAAACACCAAAAACCCATTAGACCAAAAAAAAAAACACTTCAACACAAAGTTAATCAATCACACTATGATTACTCAAGCTTACCAAGATTGGCTCGGACGGCGTCCATGTACGTGTAATTCCTCTTCCCAGTGACAGGATCACCCGTTCGGTAGCAATCCGCGAGCAAAGCCGAAGTGTAGTAAGTCACAATGGAGAAGAGGAACATCACGACCGGCCCGGCTACCCAACCCAGCTGAGCCACCGCCCATGCCAAAGACAACACTCCTGATCCTATAACCGCTGTTATGATGTGGGCGCTTGCTGTCCAAACAGACCCTAAAAAAACAGAGCAAAACAGAGTAAAACAGAGCACATATAGTTAAGCACAAGCTGTGAAAAAACAGAGGAAAACAGAGCAAGCTAAAGCTAAGCACATGCTCTAACCAGTTCTTTTGATTTTGCCGTCATCGTCGAAGAACTTGGATCCGGAGTCCGGTAAGACGTCGATGGAGAGATTGAAGACTTGATTGTTGTGCAAATGGTGCTGATGAACTTGCTGCTTGTTATCTTCCATCTTTCAAAAAATAACTGGTTTTTAGATAAGCTGACAAAGAACACTTTTTGATAAGACAGATAACTGAGTTTGAGATTCAGCTGATATGCAAGCTCAAGAATCCAATCTCTTTATCTTGCAGAGATATGAATGAGTTCAGGAGAGAAAGGGGAAGAGATAAGCTGTGTTTGTGTTTGGGGATGGAGCTCAACTCTGTGGGAATGAATGGATTTTATAGAGATTTCAGAAGGAGACAGGAAAGTGCAATAAAAAATTAAAACGTGATAAGAAAAAACAGCTCACTTTGATATTTCCTTCAAAGAAAGCGAGTTAAAAAATAAAAACTTAAAAACCAGAAGCACTTATAGAAAAAGGACTTATTTATTTTTATTTGTATAAAAAATGGATTTTAATCTGGCCGCCAACTACACAGCATTCAACGCCATTCCATGCCATTCATTCAAAATAAGGGGCCCATTTTTCTTTTTTTTAAAGAAAATCAATTGGATGTATAAAAAATATTTGGGCAGATCAAGAGGTCGAAAAAACGACAGCCAGATGAACTGGCAAAAGAGAGCAAACAAACTATCAAACAAGCAAATAAGAAAACAACAAAAACAACAACTAAAGATTGTTGGACGAAGTTGGAACTAGAACAGAAAAAGCACGTAAGGAGCAAGTTGTGTGGAGCACTACGAGAAGAGTATAAAAGACACCAACTGGGAAAAAATGCACAAGACGAGGCCCCGACAAAAGAGAGCAAACACACTACCAAACAAGAAAACAACAAAAACAACTAAAGATTGTTGGACAAAGTTGAAACATGAACAAAAGAAGCACATAAGGAGCAGGTTGTGCGGAGCACTTTGAGAAGAGTATAAAAGACACCAACTGGGAAAAAATGCACAAGACGAGGCCCATTTTTCCTTTGGTAAGAATTTTTTCTCTATAATTATAACTATTTTTTCGCTAATGGAAATTGACAAATAGCTAGCTAGAGAAATGGAGATGTGTGGTGGGTAGATCACTTTCATTATTCGGATTCAGAAGTCAATTGCTCAATAAAATTTATCATTCGTATTCAATCCACCCATCATGTATCAGTTTTTATGACCGTGTTCTTATTTTTTTCAGCTCCAAACTTATAAACTATGCATAAAAAATCTTTTTTTTTGTTAACATAGAAATATACAAAAAATGCAAGTATAAAGTTAAAATATTATAAGAATAAAATATGACACGAAAACATAAAAAATAATTCAAAATATGAAACAATAATCTATGATAAAATGATAAAATTAACATCATATAATCAGTTATATGTATAAATAATAAATGGGGTTTTGACCAAATAAATAAATAATAAATGGGTAAAGCATTTGAGGTGATTTTCCCAAACTTTCAATCGACTTATTAGATAAAATTTTCATCTATTTATTAGGGTGGAGTGTGAATAACCTAAAATCCTATAAACAACAAGTAGGAGGTAAAAGCCAAAAGAAGACCTCCAAAAAATCAGTCAGCAGACTTTTAATTAAGTTTATTGGACCCATGACCTACCCTTATTGACCCCATACTTACACAAATAAATGATTTTGACTTCTTCATCATCTTTATTGTTTTTGATTTGAAAAGTTTGGACTTTTGTTTTCCTTGCTTACGTTACTTTGCCTAAAACCTGTACTTAGTTCACACTTGATAGCTAAGGGAAAAAACAAACATAAAATCAAGGTAAAAATATTAATTAAAGTAATGTAAATGAAGAGTTAATAAAAGTTTTACTTACTGTCATTTTCTGCAGAATGCTTTCAGAAAGGAGTGAACAAAATTGCAGGGAATTAAATATGCAATAGAGGGTATTTTGGTTTGTTCTATGTCTCATTTTGGTTCATGTGCTTTTATATACAAACTTAAAAAACCATATACATTAATTTAATAAATCAAAGAATATTTAATATATCAGCATGAAATCCATCTCTTTTGAGGACAACCTTCCAATTAAAAATTCTAAGTTTGGAGGGTTCTGTTCTTTCTGTAGGGAATAGGGTTCTCTAATTTCTTAAATTTTTTATACACTTTTTATTTTTCTGTGTTATATACACCCTTTCCGACAGAAAATAAGTGTCGTTTTAGTACTTGAATTTTGATAAAAATTTATTTGTTGGTTTAGATTTTTAGGCAATTAACTACGAGTGAAGAAGGGGCCTATTTGGCGCATTAAATCCTGCATTATAATGCATAATTTTACATTATAATGCGTAATCCAAACAAGCTCGAGAATTGTTATTAGAATTTATTTTATTTATCCAATACCCGTTATTCATTGGGTAAAAAAAGTATTAGATATTTAAAATGTGATAAAATTGAGAAAAACTTTAAGATTCTGAATTTAATTTAAAAAAATTTAAAACTTGTCGAGGGCTAAAACGACACTTAATTTTAATCGGAGTAAGTATATAACACAAATTGCACACGCTATAAATTATTCAATATTTAGTCAAAATATTCGTTTTTGTGGCGAATGGTGGTCCTAATTAATGGCTAAGTTAATAAATATGCTTAATTATTGGAGATTTCTTTTGAATTTTTTTGTTGTGAGAATGAAGAAGATTGATTGGCCTTCAGCGGGCAATTGACACTTTGGGCAATTGGGGCATCACATTCTGATTCTGAGTTGTGTTTTGGGGGAAAGAAGAAGAAGAAGAGAGGTTATAATTAATTAATTTATAAACCAAATTAAAGCACTTGTTTTAGGAATATTTGCATGTAGCAAATTGATTAGCATATTACTGTACACCAAAGTTTGGGAATTCATTAATATTCTTCCATGCCATGCCACGTGATAAGTGATATTGATCGAACATACATGAAAGTATAGATTGCGATTAATTGTTGGCAAGATAGCTCATGAAATTCGACTTGATCGTCCAAAACAATAAAGATATATATGAGTTTGCATAAAATTTAATTAATTAAGAGTCCTACTACCCCCATTTTAAAAATGTAGGTTTTTTTCATTTTAATGGGTTTTAATACAAGTTTAAAATATATGTATATGTCATGTTTCACGATTTTGGGGATGATTCTCGGACAATTGTTGATCGAACATATATACAAAGGGTTGAATGGCTTCCAAACTTTAATTGTGTGGTGGAATCGAAACCTACTTTTTTTTGCAATGTTAAGGCAAACCGACTCGGTTACGTGCAAAGAGTTTGCCCCTAGTCATGAACTTGACCATGACGAATTAAAGTTTAGGCCAACCCTACCCAAACTGGTCGAGGACCGGAGCCGTTCCCTTGATGAGCCCAAGGCAAGGCAAAACCGGTTATTGTCCCAGGCGTCAGGCGAGCAAGCTGGCCCCGCAAGAGGGGACGTCGTGTGGGCCTTGAAAGGTCGAAACTCTAGGCCCGTGACATACTGTGAGATTCCTGTAGGCCAATATTTAACAAGTGAAGTGTAAAGTTTTATAACCATTTTGCATATAAGGTTGGAATCCATCTTCTATAACCCAAAAGCTTAAGTCAACGGGTATATGGGTTTTCCCCTTTATATGCTAGTAGTGTTTCTCACTTATGTTTCGATGTGCGGTATCTCCAACACGATCCCTCAAGTGGTAACTAACTTGACCTCATTAGCATTTGGAACTTTTTTTCAAAGGATCTGGCATCTCAATCTTTTTTATAGCTAGTTCACATTTTTTGATGGGTTATTAGCATCTCAATCTCTTTTTAACTATATAACCTTTTTTACTAGTAAAATAGACCCTCAGATCAAACATGCTCTGATACAATGATATAGTCTGGCGGACCGATAAGCCCGGGGTCATACGTGTAACGGGCCTAACATACAAGTCTAATGAGTTTTCAACTCTAAACTATATGACGATGGGTGGAGTAACTCAAGGGATTATATACTAAGTAATTTTAGTCCCAAACTTTCCATGTCAAAAACTCTCACTTGGACATAATCCCTCAAGTCTTGCAAACCAATACATTTGGATCAGCAACTCCTATATTGGGCGAGTTATTTGAATATACTCATAAAGCCGACAAACCCAAACAACCCCTCAAGGTTGGTGAACCACCACTTTTTTGGGACGTCACTTCTTTATTAGGTGATTGTCTAAACGGGGACATGAAGTCGACAAGCCTGAAGACTCTAGCGAATTAACCCACACAAAAATCTACTCTGATACCATGATGAAGTTTGGTGGGTTCGGAGTCGTGCATGTAACAAGTCTAGCATACAAGTCCAATAAGGTTTCAATCCAAAACCATGTAACAATGAGTGGAGTAACTCAAGGATTAACAAATGAATGATGGAACAAATAAAACATCCTCAAGCAACAAATTAGGCAATAGACGAACTGAACCAGACTTGTCAACATTTACGACATGTCCATTCGACAATGTAACAATAAGAACAGGATTTAGAGGCTGAATATTACACAATAAAGACAAATCTCCAATAATATGATTACTTCAACTTGTGTCTAAAATCCCAGAAGTAGAAAAGGATGTTAGAATTTTACCAGCAAATGTAGCAAATTCATGATCCTCAAAGACATCTTTGTCAACAAATTTGTCGTTGATCAATGCCAGAAGTTTGTTGTATCGATCTTGGGACAGAACCGGTGAAGATTGTGCAGAAGAAGGCGCCTGACCAACGAAAATTTTGGATTGTGAACCTTCTACAAATTTCTTTGTGTGAGACTTGTAATTCTATGGAAATCCGGTGATGAAATAGTAACGATAGATGTTGTGATTTGTCTTTTTGCAATTAGTACAATATCGTTTCTAAGAATTGACATTCTTCTTATCAAAGTTAGTAGTAGCATGAAGCGAAGAAGAATCAACCATAATCTAAGATGAGGAATGTAGAGACCTCTGTTTTTCTTCTTGAAGTATAATTCTGTTTGCGGTGTTGAGACTTGGAAGAGGAGTCACCATTAGAATGCTTCCTCAAGTCGACAGATACTCGTCGTTAATCCCCATAAGGAAGTGAAATGGCTTTTGGTTGTCTTCATACTCCAAAATCTCTTTCACTGCAACTCAAGAACAAGAAGGAAGTCTCTGAGCACTTGCTAACTCATCAAAGATCGGTTTCATTCATGTGAAGTATGATGAAATCAAATTCTTGCTCTGCGTAAGCGAAATCAAGTCTTTCTTGAGGGAAAACAATTGTGCTCCGTTGAATTGCCCAAATTACGCCTCTAATTCCTCCCAGACATCTTTCTTTAGCTAGGTCAGTGTAATTGACGGAGCTCTAAATAATAGGAGATAAGGAATTGATGATCTAGGCAACAACCATGTCATTCGCACGTTCTCAAAGAGTAAGATTAAAGGAATCAGAAGCTGGCCTTGGAGTCGATCATGTGATGAGAGACCATTTATTCTTGGCGGAAAGAGTGCCGCCATTCGCCAAAATTTTGACCATTAGATGGCTTAGAAATAACCAACAAACCAGGATAATAATATATAGAGGATTAGAAGGATCCATGAATGGTGTTTCTCAACAATCTAACAAAGTAAAACACGTGCTATTCACACAACTTTCCTTCAATTTGTATAACATAATTTCTTGAGCTGCAATATGCTACATTTGCACTAACTTCCGTGGACTTGTTGGGACTGGTGTTTCTCAACAATCTCTTTAGGGCTTCTGGGACTATGAATTATTAAAATATAAAATATGTTTCATTTTGCAACATAAAAATTCAAAAGAATCCTGTTTAATTGTTTATGGGTTGGCACTAGGAGATTCTTTTAGGGCCATGAATGAATTTGATGAAAATTTTATGAGTAGAGTTTTAAAATTTTATAATAATAAATAAATTTCTAAAATATTGATTAATTAATATTAATAAATTTTAAATTTAATATGGATAAAGAATAAATTAAATCTAACCCTTTCATTGTAATAGGATAACAAAGTTTTTTTTTATGTGTTCTCGGAGTTTGGTTCAAATCATATCCTAAAACGAACTCTTATCCTGAAACAAATGCATTTTTCCTATTTTGGAGTGCACTTTTTCGGATTTGTACTTTTCGTACTTTTTGTAGTGCATTTTTTCGGATCGTATTTTTTGTATTTTACAATGCACTTTTTTATAAAAAAGTGTATTCGTTTCACATTTTAGGATAAGAACTTGTTTTATTTGAACCAAATTTTGTGTTCACGTGTTACAGGTTTAGAGGTTTAACATGTATATAATTAAGTTGGACCACGTACAAAGATGAGTACGATCGAGCTCGGCCCGATCTGTGATACAGACAAACCTTCTCAATCTCATTTTGAATCAAATTCCAAAATAATGTTGACACACACTTTATTTTTAATATTCTTCGATCTAAAGGTATCTTTTGGCACATATATTTCTATGAAATTGACTGACGGAAGAGACAAAATATGCGATTAAAACTCGACGTAAGTTTCTTTCAAACTCGATGATCGTGGGAAGTTGCATCTAGCTTGCATCAAACTAAATAAAGGCATGAAAAGAATTTGAATTCGATTAGTTCCGATAGAGGTAGAACAAATATGTACTTTAATTGATACTTTTATTTTTGGTTTCATGATATCTTTAATTTAATGGGGGCGACCCTTCCAATTCAACTTTTTCATACACATTGTATGGACAAAGGTTATGTTTGTTTGGGTACCAAAAACCAGTTAGAGCTTTCAAACTAGTTGTGTAATTTCATATAAATATAGTTTGATTGTCACGTAAAAACAAATAACTAGATGTAAAACTAGTTTTTTTTTTAGAAAAGTAGTTTTGAAAACTTTTGAAGGAGTTTTTAGAATTAAAAAATAAATTATTTTCTAAATTAGAATAATTAACGTTAGTATAAACTGAAATTTTAAATCATCACTTATTATAATAAATTAGTTGAACAATATCGAACAATATTTATATATATATATATATATATATATTTTTTTTTTTGTAATTTTAGTTACTTTTATAGTTAATTTTGCAACTCTAACTAATTTTTTTTGTGACTTAATAACATAGCCTAAAAACTTTTATGAGTACCTTTGATTACTTGAGGGATTTAACAACATAGCCTAAAGACTACTTGAGGGAATTCAACACCTATTCCGCTAGATCAATTGGTGATTGATCACGTTTATGAGTACCTTTGATTGATAATCAAAATCTTAAACATTTAGTTATAATTCAAAGATTAGATTATTTCACTCTACCCATATTATTAAATTATGATTATTAGTGACCATTTATTTGTGAGAAGGTTATATAATTACATGTAGATTTTAACACTAAATGCTATAAATATTTTTAAATATCATAAAAAATTAAAATTTAAACTAACATTTTCAAAATAAGTTCCTATGTCCTTGGAACAATTTTTTTTTTTTTTGAAAATTCTCCTTTAAGCCTATGGGACTCAAATAATCTAGAAGAAGCATTTAACTTTGAAAAATAAAATAAAATAATTAAAACAATGCATTACATTTTCCTAAAGGAATATATCTCTAGCTGGAGGGTGATCGAAATTAAAACTTATCCTCTACTACTAAAAGGTGAAAGCAATGTTAAAAAATGCCCATTTTTTGCACCTACGTGCAAATGCAATGTGCAATATAATTTGTCCGGTCTCCCTCAAAGCATTTTTAATATTCCACGTTAATAATATTGTTCATATATCCATGCATGGAAAATGGATCGAAAAAGTTGGAATAGTTTCTTACCCAAAAAATAAAAAGTTGGAATAGTTACAACTTTTTGCGCATATATATCCTGTTTTAATTTGACTTTATATATGTAGAAATTGTTGATTGTATGCAAACGTTGTATAATAATGTATATTGTTGATTGTATGCAAACGTTTTTTTTCTTTGTCTTTTGGCTCGTCCGGTTCGATCGGTTAGACATTGCTCTACATCTAGACCGGGTACTTCATGGTCCAATTTTGGGGGAGACCCTCCTAATATCAATTTCTCAATACATGAGATTCGAACTTCGAATCTCCTAGACAATACTTAAATAATCTAACACCAATTTACCATTAGACCAACTGGGTATTGGTATGAAAATACGTTAACAAGCATTTTTTTTGTTCTGAGGTCTCCAACCAACATAGACAATATTTCAATAAGAAGAAGGATTCGAACTTATAAACTAATATTTAAGAATATCACCTCTTATTATATTAGTGTTGGAACATGTATTCTTTCATGGTTTCTCTTAGTTTTGACGATGAAATTTTTTGATAGTATATAATATGTTTTTCCACCATGTAAACAATTCATGAAAATAAGAGCATTGTTAAGAGTGGCGGAACATTGTGAGGAACAATGGAGGAAACGAGTGATGATATGGAAATGTTGTTCTAAAAGATTCACATCTTTCTATTTATGGCAATTTATCAGATCTTGAGTGAACGATCGGTTGCGAAGATGTACGAAGATTTGACAGCTAAGCTTGGTTGTTTGTGAGAAGATCGGGGAAAAGATAAGATCAAATCGGAGAGATTTTATCAAGGAAAGTGAAAGAAATCTGAGATCGGTTGGTTATGGCAAGTATCCGATCGGTTGAAGATATGTGATATTTTATATTTCTTTAATCCAGTTTTTGTGAAATCAGCCGAGTGGAATATCATCACAATTAGGCAATATTATGATTGAGATCAGACTCAGTGGTTGCTCTATAAAAGGCTAGTCTTAGCCAGGGTTAGAGTGTGGTGAAGACGGCGAACAAGTGATAAGTGAGAGATTAAGTGTTCAAGCATTTGTGAGAACTGAAGTGAAGGTTTTCACGTGGGAGTTTGAGTACTCGGGTTTGTAGTTTATCGATCTATTGTTTAGGTTTTCGATTAGGATTGTAAAAGTCTAGTTGGTTGAACTTTGGTTGTGTCGAAGTTACTCGGGAACTTGACTTGCCTTGTAACCGCTAAGCTTAATATAATACTAGTATGCTATTGAAATCCTTTGAGAAGGAATCTCAGGAGTAGAGATTTTCTTTTTACGACTTGTTGGTCGGACAGAAAGTTTTCCTCTCTAAATATTGTGTTTCTATTTTATTACTATTTCCGCTGCTCAGGGAACATTGCTAGTTCCTTGCTTTATTACTAACACATCAGCGAATGGACCCTTATTACTGGTGTTTGTCAACGCTTAACTTATGGGAGTTTATCAAGCTTATCGAGTTTATTTTGAGCTTAAAATATAATCATCACCCCTTAGCTTATCGAGTTTATTGAACTAGCTTATCGTTTTATTTTTATATTTTTATGGTTTAGGGTGTTTTGTTTTTGTTTTTTTAATTATTATTTTGTCAATATTACATGTTTTTTCGTAATTTACCCAATGAAATAAATACCCATAAATAAGTCCTTAATTACCAAACACCTACTGACTTATTTCAAAAATAAATGTCCAATTTTAACATATATATTCAGCACCAAATTTCAATATCAACACCGAAAAACTTCAGCACCTTTAACATCATAAGGTTTAACACCGATAAATACCTAATTGTCGAACGCATGGTACCCAAAAAAACAAGGCTGTCGTGCTCCTTTTAGAAGTAGAACGGAAAAGTCAATTATAGCCAATTTGACATATTATTATTTAGTTTTATGGGTCTTAAACATCTTATGAAGATCTTATTCCGTATAACTTAACGAGTCACGCTCAGGTGGCACTAATTGATAGGATAAAAAATGCGGGCATTTTTAGACCGTTAGATTACATGTATGAACGGTCCTGATTAAAACAAAATGATTTAATAAAAAATACATATGAGAGACGCGCGTTAGTTTTAATGGCACGGAGCGTAATAATGATAAAATTTGTGTTGGCAAGACAAAAATACCCCTTACCTAAAAATCCCATTTCACATCATCTTCAACCTTCTTCTCTAAACAAAACGCCGCAAAGCACGATCGCCTCAAGCAACTAAACACATTTGTGGGGGAAATCTACCATCAACTTGAGAGATCTCTTGCACTCTAGCTCAATCCAAAGTGTCGATTTCGGTTCATCAAAAGCATGAATAAGGAAACAAAGAAAGATATGCATGAATTGGATTTTAATTTTCTAGGGTTTGTTTTTGGCGGTTCAAGTAGAAATTTGCTTTCAATCTACAAGTGCTCCCTGTTTATGATAGCAAGTTTGTTTAATTTTATAATTTAAAATTCTAAGTTGGAAATAAACAACTCAATCGTATAATCGTTTTTTAGTAAAATCAATTAGCCCCAAATTCCCAATTTTTAGCCCTTTGTTTTTAGTAAGTAAAATAATAATTCACTGATTTTCACATGTATTGGTCGGTGAAAAGAAGATTGTTAGTTCATTGTTGAAGTTGTCTACTAAGTCCTCTTAGGAGAAATCTCAATGTAAGTTTCTATGGATCTTGTTATATTAGTGACAAATGAGAAATGTGCATTTGACACTTGAGAAATTATGTATTTGGTAGCTTATTAGCTCAAATGGTAGAGCAATGTGCATGTGCACATAGATGTGGGTTCAAATCCCACATAGACTAATTCTTGATACGGTCATGCCTTTTCGTTCGTATCGGTTGTTCTTTTGGTTCATGATTTTTTAAGTAATGTTCATAATATTTCTTCTTATGGTTCATAAATGTTGTTACATACTTTTTTGTTTATAACAATTGTTCTTTTGGTTCAGGTTTAAATAACCTTAGGTTCATCAAAGTTCATCTTATGGTTCATGTCTTTTAGTTCATACTAGTTATTATTTTCTTTGTGATTTTTGGTTCATAGTACTTGTTCTTTTAGTTCATGTTTTTGTAAGCTAGGTTCATTATAATTCATATGGTTCATTTATTTTAGTTCATGCTAGTTATTATTTTATTTCGTATCTTTTGGTTCATGATAATTGTTCTTTCGGTTCATGTTTTTGCAAGGTAGGCTCATAATAATTCTTATGGTTCATTTCTTTTAGTTCATGCTAGTTATTATTTTGCTTCGTATCTTTTGGTTCGTGATAATTGTTCTTTCGGTTCATGTTTTTGCAAGGTAGGTTCATAATAATTCTTATGGTTCATTTCTTTTAGTTCATGCTAGTTATTATTTTGTTTCGTATCTTTTGGTTCATGATAATTGTTCTTTCGGTTCATGTTTTTGTAAGCTAGGTTCATAATAATTCTTATTGTTCATGTCTTTCAATTCTTATTGTTTCTTGCCTTTTTGTTTATAATTAATTGTTCTTTTGGTTCATGTTTATCTAACTTTAGGTTCATCAAAAGTTCATCTAATGGTTCATGTCTTTTAGTTCATGATAGTTACTATTTTGTTTGGTGTCTTTTGGTTCATGATAATTGTTCTTTCGGTTCATGTTTTTGTAAGCTAGGTTCATAATAATTTTTATGGTTCATGACTTTTAATTCTTAATAGTTTATCTTATAGCTCATGTTTTTTAAGTCATACTAGTTGTTTTGGTTCATGACTTTTGTTCTTTTAGTTCATGTTTTTTATAAGTATAAGTTTACAATATTTCATCTTACGATTTTTAGATCATAAAAGTTGGACTAGTGGTTCATGGCTTTAGACGGTCAAGTTCATAATAATTGTCAATAAGGTTCATGAAAATTTAATTCACAATACTTGTTATTTGTGTCATGTTTTCGTAAATGATATTATGTTGTTTCAAGTCATTATATGGTTAAGTTCATAACAATTGTCATTAAGATTCATGAAATTTAATTCATAATAGTTGTTATTTTTTACATGTAATCTAGTACATAAATCGTATTTTGTGGGTTCATGTCTTTATATGATTAGGTTCATAACATTTATCAATATGGTTCATGAAATTAAATTCACAAAACTTGTTACGTGTGTCATGCATTCTAGTTAATAAATGATATGACTTAATGATTTGGTATGCTAGGTTCATTATTTATGAACAATTGGTAAAAAAATGCTCTAAACACTAAGTTGACCATTTGGGGATTTTGTCGAACACATGGTGGACGGTTAGATGAGCATTGAACATTAGCCTTTGTTTTCAATCAAAAGCTTGAAAATGTAAAGCAAAACATACACAAATCTTCAGAGGTTTGATTATAATCAACAAAAATCGGTCCAAAATACACAAAAACGTGCAACCGAAGTACCAATCTCCAAATTTTGAAAAAAAACCCAATTGTGAACTTGGAACCATAGAAAATAGATCTATAAAAAAATCTATGAAGAGAGAATATAAATTGGGGTCGGAATCAACAAAAGAAGCCAAACAAATAAGAAGAAGCAAGATGCAACAAGCATGGAGAAAAATCAATCGAAATAGGCGAATGAAAACCCACGATGCTAGGTTGAAGAAGACCCCTGCAACATATATTCTAATTTAATGGGGGAAAGGACGAAAATAACCCTTCATGTTTTCATTTTATAAAAAATTACTTAAACACGTGTAAGCAATCTTGGCCATTAAAACAAGAGATCGAACGGCTCATAAATACCCGAATAAAACACTGTAGCAATATCTCCCATCTGATCGCAATTCATAACTATAACGACTTTGCGCCAGCTAGAAACTAAAGTGAAATTATTTGCATTGTACATAATATAGCATTAACGTACTGGAAAGTTTTTTCAACTTGGTCATAATGAGTTGTAATAATCGGTTGTCCTTTTTATCTTCAAATAAAATGCGCAGATGTAGCTTGTTACTTGTTTGGTTAATGTACTTAGGAATTTTCTACGGGTATAAAATACTAACTTTGTTCTGAATTTTTTTTTTTGCTAATTTTATTTATTTAGAAATTTCTTTTATTAAGATTTATACATTGGTTTTAGGATTTAATTTTTAAAAGTAAGTTTCTAATCATATTAATTAATAGAAAGACTGGTATATTTATATCGGGTTTTTTTTATCCTATGTCCTATAGATTAAGAATACTAATCATGGGAACTAAAATCCTAATAGAAAATTAATAAATTTTATTGGAAAAATAATTAAACTTAAATAAATATAATTTCAAAATATATTATCATTTTAGACTCTTTAACTTATGTCCTTGAAAAAATTGATATATATCGGAATGATATTCTATTAAGATTTATATGCTTTGTAAAATTATTCAAAAAGCCAATTAGGAAAGAATAGTTGTGTCAAATCGCATTCGATCATATATATTCAGTCAAAAAAGCTACATATAGCGCGCATGAAATGTTTGAATTTTACCATTAAAATTTGTTATGATCGATCACTAACATCACTTCTTCTTTCACTTTCTCTACCTAAACTGATCTAGAATAATTTACTCATAAGGTTTTTGACTTGTTCTTTTTCAAGGTTTATTAGGAGGTGTTGAAGCCACTACAATGAAAGAGAAGTTGGAATTCGGACATATAGAACTTCATGGTCATGGAACTTGATCATCATGACTTTGACTTAGATTTTGCATGCCATGCTACAAGAATTAGATGATTCGGGTTCGTTCGTTAGGGTCGATATGCTAGTTAAAATGCGTTTATATAGTTGATCCTGATAACATTTCAACTGGTGTGAGTGTTCGGTAATTAGAGTTGAAACCTATTTATATAATTGATACTAGTTGATATTTTACACAAAAAATAAGTAGGGAGAGGTACATATCTAGTTGATATGTGTTTATTTGACCCTAGTTGAAATTCTCCATCCTTTTTTACACCTATTTTTACATTAAATTTAATATTGATCAATTACCCTTTACCGAACACATATTAGATTATCTGAAAATAAGTATCTAATTTCAACTACAAATTTCAATTAGTAATTTCAGCATCAGCTACATCAACATCAACAATATTAATATCAACTCATATAAGTACATCATTACGAAACAAAGCCGAAGAAAACAATTTTGTGGAAGACCTCACAAGCAAATGGATCAAATTTATTTTAACTTTGTTACATAAACAAGACATAACCTTATCAAATGGCAACAACATGTACAAACGAAAATATAGAACCTTTTTTTGGGTTAAACCTCCAATTTCATTTTTTTGAAAAATTGAAAGCACTCGCTAGACTTAGTTAGATTATCATAATGTCGACTGTTGCCGCATCGGGGACACGTGTCTTTGCACGAGACACGACACGTGTCTTCCCTCACGCGAGTCTAAAGTCCTTTCTTATCCTAGAAAGGGGCATTCCACGCCCCTTTGAGACAACCCTTCCTCTAGTGTCCAACTACTGCGGCAGAATTCTTCAAACACGACATCCTCCCCAAAAGACTCGCTTCTGCCTTCATCGCGTTGGACGCAGATGCGAATCATCCCAAACTGTTCGGCTTCCCGTCACCTCAAGCCCTCCTCCACTTGTTCGCTCGCCTCCGCCATGTGTCAATCATGCCTCACATGCAGAGGAATATGCCTCTCGAAGACCGCGAGATTTACATGCGATAGTAGTATAAATAGGGGGTCTTAAGGCCCTGAAAAAGGGGATGGAAGTTTGTTGTAAGAAGCACTCTTGTAGCTTTGTACATTTTGAGGCAATAAAATTCGATAGCGGTTCGGCATTGTTTGATCCAAATTCTTGCAAAGAGGTTCTCATTAAGGCATAGCTTAGTCTCTGATTCGTCTCCCCTTTTACATCTTTCTATCCGCTTGAATTGTCTTGAACGAGTGTTTGAGGTCCTAATACCTAAATCTATCCATTTCTAAACTCGATGCTTTTCGAACATTTCCTAGCAAGGTCCCTAAGGAGATAGGTTAATTTAAAAGACTAAAAATTTTCAATAAGTTGCCTTATATTTTATCTAATATAGATCATTTGGTTGCATATGAAATGTTCTAATTAAGCTAGCTAGATATAGAGTCGAGGGTCATATAACACATGAAATTACACATATGCATACATATGTTTGGTTGAGGTCAACCAGCGAGTGCTACATTGCTACTCAAGTGTAAAATAGACAAGCCCGGTCCTTTTGTCCAAAAGCATACACGAGGTTAGACTTATGCCTTATTATGAGACCAATGACTTGAATTATTATTGGTAGAATAACTTTTTTCGTATAGACTATAGGGATGTATGGAGGAATTTTTTTTTTATCTCGTAAGATTTAGGATAGTCCAAATATTATTTAGACTAGCCTAGAGCACCTTTGAACGGGTGAGAACTGTAAACAATTCTAGAGAAATTAATGTTATGGTTTTGTCACCAGTGGGTGTCGAACCGGTGACCTCGGGGTTCTTTCCTCAAGGACTAACCAGTCCAATTAAACTCCCCACCCGATGTATGGAGGAATATGATTTAGAGTAGAGGACTTTAAAATTTTTATTGTTTATATAGTTTGTGTATGGCGTGTTGTGTAATCTTAGTTTGGTGTTTTTTATGTTTTTCGTTTGTATGCTTGGTTTTGTTTACTTGGGTTTATTGGAACACCTCTTAACATATTTGAAATAGTGTGTATATCTTGACCCTCAAATCTTGTTACAACGAAACTGTATTGGAATAATGTTGTTGATATCTAGCTTAATTGATCATAAATCCGATTGAATTTGTGCCTACACGTGTCAATTTTGGTGGGATTTTTTTTTAAAACGATCTTTCTAAGGCATATAATTAATAAGCTCCTGATATTAGAAACTAAAATTCTAAAAAAAAACCATAAACCTGTTGTAATTTTTTAAAAATCCCTTAAGAAATTAGAGTCCGGAACCTAAAACCATCCGTAAAATAGGTCATATTCCGCTAAATCACCCCGAATATGACTATTTATTTTGAACCACCCATAAAACACCCTCCGTTTGCTAAATACCACCTTCCGTCACTTCCCCGTTAAAAAATTTAAAAAACCCCAAAATACCCTTTTTTTTTGCCTCAAACACTGCCATGGCTGGGATCTTCACAACGCCATGGCTGTGGTGACTCCCTCGGATCCAAAATCCCTCAGATCCAAACACACCAGTCTTTTTTCAATACATTCTCTTTGAACCAAATTGCATTTCATTGTAGTTTAATCCAGATCCAAATCCAAACAAATTAAACATATCTATATTTGCACACATAACACAAATAAACAATCATGAATCTCGTATGCAAACACAACGCCTAATGACCGCCGCTATTCAAACTCCCTCAGATCCAAACACACCAGAATATGCCGGTGATGAAGGCGAGAACGAGAATATGTCGGCGGTGAAGGCGAGAACGAGAATATGTCGCCGCTATTCTCGTATCCAAACACAACGCCTAATGACCGCCGCTATTCAAACTCCCTCAGATCCAAACGATTCTTCCGAATCGACGCCGGAGGAGACCGAATTTCTTTTTTCAGATCTGGAATCAGAATATGCCGATGGTGAAGGCGAATTTGTAGACTCTTGACTAGGAGTTCAAACCGAGAATGAGGTTCTGGTTTCAAAGGTGAAGACGATTTTTTTTTTTCAGATCTGGTTCTGGTTCCTTCGAACCGATCAATTGTGGAGGCAAATTTGTAGACTCTTGACGAGGAAGAGAAGATATGCCAGCGGTGAAGACTTCGAGTCCGTCCCAAGGCAGAGAAGATATGCCGGCGGTGAAGACTTCGAGTCCGTCATTCCGTCCTCTGGTTCTGGCTCCGTCAATTTGAGAACGAGTTCAAAACGATCATTTTTGTAGACGAATTTGTAGACTTTGATGAGACAAAGAAGATATGTCGCCAGTGAAGATTTCGAGTTCTCATTCTTCATTCCGTCTTCTCTGGTTTGGTTGACAAGAGAGGAAGAACAAGGCAGGCAAGACAAGGGTAAAAGACAAGGGTATTTTGGGGTTTTTTAATTTTTTTAACGGCCCAAGTGACGGAAGGTGGTATTTAGCTAACGGAGGGTGTTTTATGGGTGGTTCAAAATAAATTGTTATATTCGGTGTGGTTTAGCGGAATATGGTCTATTTTACGGGTGGTTTTAGGTTCCGGACTCAAGAAATTAAAAAAACAAATCTTTAAGACATAGATTAGAAAATCTATTTTTTTTTTAATACAAGAATAGAGCTCCAAAATCCTACAATGGAATATAAAAACCTTATTACAATAAATTTTAAAATATCAAACGGTTACATCTATTCAACTCTACGTTTTTTTCTTCTTTCAAATTCAAATGGAAATAATTAAACTCTATGACTTCATGATATATAATTGAGTCAGTTTCCACCGGTTAATCGAGTTTCGATATTGTCTTCCTCTAGTCAGATATATATGAATTAATGGAAATCTCTTTGTCGTCACTTTTTGGAAACATTATAATATTTACATGTTACTTTAGCTAATTAACACACGACTTTATAAGTTCATGCCACTTAAACTAAATCTCATCCATCTAGAGCACCCGACTTAAGAGTCTCCATCAAATTTGTTTAGTGAATGACTTGTTGATTATTAATCAAATAAATAACCTACTTTGGAGGAAAAAAAATTGGCCTCCTTTTCAAATAACTATTGATATGTTTAGACCAAAATAAATAAATAACTATTGATATATTGTAATTAGAACCGATAAAATATGTCCGAACTTGAAAAACTGACTCGACTGACCTACACTTAAACTCGTCAAAACCTGAAATGAGATGAATCTGAATCTTATCCAAGAATTTATGACCCAAACTCGATTGGACACAAAACCAATTACCCCGATTCAAAATGATGAAAAGTATTGTCTTCGAGCATCTAGTCAAACGGTTAAGCCTCAAGGATAGTATTCAGAGATTTTTGGTTAGATTTTCATGGACAGTGCCCTCACCAAAAAAAATGATGAAAAGTATAGTGATGACATATGTGATTAATTAAAATCAACTCTTTCTCTAACTATAATAATGAGCGGATATAGTACGATTGATAATGTTTAAGTTGAAGTTTTGCACATCAATTAGCTATAGGAGATCCATATATTACCTTCAAAACTATAGGATATCCAATAAGATATTTTTAAAATAAATTATGGGTTGTAATAAATCATGAGGTGAGATATTTGCTATAAGGTCATGATCTACCATTTAACACAAAAAATTATGAATTGAGGATTTCATAAGCACAATTAGTTTAATCAAAAACAAGTCTAAACTATCTTCTTTTTTTCCCGAAAGACATCGCCATGCATGAAAATCGAAATAAAGACCTTGTGATACTATTTTAAAATCCTAACTGCTTGATTAGATATTTAATTAAATATAACAAGTCTAATTAAAATATATTCTCTCTTTGTGATCATAGTTAGCTCATGATTTTCGAGAAATCAAATATGAACCAAAACTGCTTTGATACCTTATTAAATATCAACTTTCCGTTTGGATAAACTCATCCTGACTTTTGAACAATTTAATTATAACCTTATTGATAAATTTAATACTATATGATAATGGGTATGAATCATTATCAAGATTTTAATCAGCTCTACAAGCATCCAAAAAGAGAACCACAAAATGATACTTACTAATTAAAATGAAATTACTATGTATGCATTAAGGAATTTGATCATCATAACATTCGTGTGATTACATTATCACTATACAATTAAAAATCTAACCCTTATCTTACCCAACAAAATCCTTATCCTTAAACTTCCTATCATGATTGCTTTTGAAAAGTTAAACAAATATCTTAGTTAAATTAGTGCAATAGTTAGGGTTTATGTACTCCAATGTTATCAATACGGTCTAGTGATAAAGTGGTGTTAAATTTTTCAAGTGTTGTTTATGAAATTCGAGTTCAAATCCTATTGACAGTATGTATAGAAAAATTGATATTAGAAGGAAACCTTCAAATAAAGGTCACAAAGTCTGAATATATAACGGTATTGACCGATCGAACTGAGTGAGCTAACGAGATAAGACCGAAAAATGTACTCCAATGTTAATTTTTTTTTTTTTTTTTAGATGAGTATTTGATTCTGAGGTTTATGAAGGGACATGTTAACATGAACCATTTCTTGTAAATTACGCACGCTTAGAAGTACATATTTTTATTCTACACTTTTAAAGCTCCAAATGAATAAAATGTAGAATTTTTTTACACTTATCACTAGCACTACAACTCGACAATGAACCTCATGCTCGCTCGATCTAGAAGGGCCACATTTTGATTTTTTTTTCTACACTTTTTCATCATTAAAAGTTCATTAACTCATATAAACAAATTTAAAAAATCTACGCCAAATCATTTGTGATATCATTTAACTCGTAAGTAATTGAGTAATGGGTAGATAGCCATCCACTAACTCAGTAGTAACTCACGTCATCTTTAAAATTTTAAAAAGAAATATTTCTTTATAGTAATATATGTTAAATGATAAATTGATAATGGTTATATTCGAACAAAATTTTGCATTCGACTTTCAAGCTAGTGTGCCAAAAGTGATAAGCTTACACATTTAAAAGGGTATATTAACTATATTTGTAAAATTAACTTACTTTTTTTTAAGTGAAGGTAACTGTCCACAAGAGTCGATCGAACCGAAGACCTTTGGATACTATCTTTGGAGACTTAACCGATTGACTAGATGTCGAATGGTGTAAAATTAACCTACTAAGTGTGTCAATTGTTAGATCGTGACGCGTTAGTAATAAATCAGGGAACTAGTAATGTTCCCTGGGCAGCGGAAATAAACAATAAGAACACAGAATTTAGAGAGGAAAACTTTTTGTCCGACCACCAAGTCGTAGAAAGAAAAAACATCTACCTCTGAGACTCCTTCTCAGAGGATTTTAAATAGAATACCTTTATTAAGTTTCAACGATTACAAGGCAAGTCAAGTTCCCTGATAACTAAGGCACCAACCAAAGTTCAACCAACTAGACTTCTACAACCCTAGGCGTAAACCTAAGACAAAGTAAACTACTGACTTACTCGTGGATTCTTCACCGAAAAAAGCCACACACTCATACACTTGAAAAGCTCACTCTCCAAGTTCGTCGTCTTCAACCACACTTTTACCCTAGCTAAGCCTAGCTATTTATAAGATAAGTTAAGTCTGATCTCACACGTAATTCTTGCCTAATTACGCTGATATTTCACTTAACAAATCCCACACAATAAGGAAAAGTATTGTTTGTGATTTCGGATCCTCAACCATGTCGATTCTTGCCAAAACCGAATGATCTCGGATTTCCTTTGATAAGATCGTGTGAAGTTTGATCTTATCCTCTCTTTTATCTCCTCAAGCAACCACCTACAACTGTAATATCTTCGTAGAAGATTGCTCGCAGAAGATATGGTAACTTGCCATTTATAGAAAGTCACGTTCCTTCCAAGACGCGCTTCCTAAATCTATCACTCGTTCCCTCCATCGTTTCTCACAATGTTCCGTCACTCGTGACCATGTACCTGTTTTTTTGAAACACTTACATGTAGAAGTAAATTATGTCAACTAAATTTGTTATCATCAAAACTAAGAGAAATCATGAAACAACCATTGTTCCAATATCAATTAATACTTTTTTTTCTTGTGTCTACCTTTATCTCCATGAAAATAACCTTGTCTTATAATATAATGTTAGCTAGTGAAAATTATTATAATGAAACCAATTGCTTGTTTGTCAAGTAGCTTGGAGCATGAGTTTAATTTTATCCTTAATGACAAAAGGAATATTTGTCAACATACCCAGAAATTAACTTATTTTATTGTGATTTTATACACTTTTTTTGGAGTCGAAATAAAAACCTCATAATACTACTATGAAGACTTAATCGATGTCCAAAGGTTTATCATGCATCTTAATTATTGTCTAAACAATCCCGAGCCCGAGAACAACAAAAATAGTTCAATAAATTATAAGCCATTATTTGGTAATAATGGGGCTTAACTTTGACTAGCTATACGAGTATGAGACTTGAGACTTCAAACCCATTATAATATAATAACTTGATCTATATATGTTGATATTTTTTATACATTTTTTTTTATTTTGTAACAAGATTTGGGATCCAAATATATAATTTTTTTTATCTATATGTTGATAATAATTTGATCTAATATTCTTTTTATTAATTTTATGCATAATAAAAAAAATTGTCTTTTAACAAGACTAGGGTTAAGTATATAATTTTATTACGATATTATATATGTGTTTTAAATTTTATATCAATATCATAAAGTTGTACCTTTTCGAGCCACCAGAACGATTCCGGCCTAGGATTTTGCCACATAAGATTTTAATCCCACCAGAACGATTTCGTTCTGATGGCTCGAAAAGGTACATCTTTAATATATAGTTATAGATATTTTAATGCGACTATTTTCCGGATTTTGGACTGTGCCAATATCTACCCTAATACATTATAAAGCAGAAACCAAGTCTGTGTAAAAATTTGTGCCACGTGGCAAAACCTGAATAAAATAATGGACAAACTTTTTTCAACATAAAAAACTAAATAATAATTCTAGAAATCTTTATCTTAACCACTTCATAAAATAGATAATAGATAGATACCATATTATATGCGTAATTTATTTCATATAGTACATATCACATTAAAAATAAAAAAATTAGTATACACATATTTAAAAAAATAATAATAAACAATACTAAAAAAATGCATTTATAAGGATTGAATTTTTTTAGGGTAAGATTTTAGATGTTATAAAAATAGATAATGTATATGTTTAATATATTTTACTATTAAAATAATATATTTTAATTAAAAACTATTATTTAATTAAAAATCTATTTTAATAATCATAAAAAAAATTTATGTTTTTGACCCGCTGGTCAACCCAACCCGCCCGAAAACCCGCATCGACCCGACCCAGTTTAACCCGTGACCTGTAACGACCCGAACCCGACTCAACCCGAACCCGAAATGACCTAACCCGAACCCGCACGACCCGACCCGATTGACAAGTCTACCGATAAGCAATATTATATATTGTATCTTAAAATTATGTTAAAATATTTTTATCGGATTATTGAAAAAAAATTACCGATATAAATTTCTATCTATATCTACGCTAATACATTATAAAATAAAAATAAATTATCTATAAAATTTGCGTTATGCACTTTAAGAACCAATCACTTCTTTCAATTTTTTTTATTTATCTATAACTATATATTAAAGGTGTACCTTTTCGAGCCATCAGAACGATTCTGATCCCACCTCAAATTTAAAAAATTAATTTTTATTTCTATTATTATAACTTCTTTTTATTAAATTCTTTTTTAACTATTTAAATCTATCTCTAACATCAAATAAATATCTATTCAATATAACAATATCTTTTAAAAGCTTCCTTATACAAATATTTAAAGGTAAAATATTTATAATATTTTAAAATAAATATCAATCTTTTAGCATATATCTTTTGATGAATTTATTTATAGATATATAGTGATTTTCTTTTATAAAAGAAATTAATAATAAATATTTATAATGTTTAAAATTAATAAAAATAGATAATAAAATATTTAATAATCTCTAAATTTAAGTACATAAAAAGTAATAAAATATGAAGCATATAATATTTGATTAAAAAATATACATTCTACGAGCAATAAATTACTTATATTAAAGTTTCTATTATATTTTAATTTATTAATATCCTATTTATAATGTATATAAAATACCGAATTGTAGTCGTACATGGTACGACGGGTAAAACTAGTTATAAATGAATCCAAAATTTATTCAATAATAGCTATATTTTTTCTTATATTTTGGACGTTTAATTTATTCTATTCACACACTACTACACGTTGGTTCGAGAGACAATAAGTGAATTAGCAAATATCTCTATTTTCTTTTAAAAAAAATAAAAGAAAATTCAAGCATATAATTAAAAATCGTCTTGCATTGGACAATCGAGATGGCCAACTTGAATGGATTGGTGCCAACAATATATAGTTTTATAACATTTGTAAAACCCTACACATTATTGCCGTTATGAATCATCTACCAAGTTGAAACTTCAATCAATTTAGTCTTCAAGAAATAATTAAAATACACAAATGCACATGCATGTTAGTATGTAGAGTGTAGACTCGATATGTACTTTAGACGTGACAAAATTGTATTCAAGCACTATACATTATAATAATGCCTGGCCCCAACCTTATTAATGTTCAATTGTCTTCGTAAAATCTAACCGTTTGGATATATAATGATTGAATGATTGATCGATATATCGATTAAACATGTACGATTTTACATGGCTTAGTTATTCTGACAAGGCTATGCCGATATGAGAGATTATTGAGCAAATGAATATATAATTCTTTTACATTGATAAGAGGAAATATATATACAAGTTTGTTATGATACATATTCGGATAATAAGGAGGGAAAAATGTATACTATACAAATTTTCAAAAAGATTGGATAAGCTCAAAGATGAGATATCTTCGTTTTTAATACCTCTGCAAGCTCAAGAGCGGTCAATCTCAAACTTGAAGCTTGGAACGTAAGGCATAGGATCGGGTCGTGCCAAGAGGTTTAGTGAATATGTCTACATGTTGAGCAACAAAATGACTTTCTCGCGAACAAAAAAGTAGTTCAAATAAATGTGCTTGGAACAAAGATCAACTACAAGAATGATGAAAAAATCATAAATGTAGCCTCGAGGTTGTTGCAACTTGCAAAGAAGAACCAATGTGTAATTGAGACATTGAGTTTGACATGGCCGAAGCTCATGAACAAGATATTCGATCTGAATTAGCTCAGTTGTCATGTAGACTAAGGCACGATATTCGGATTTTGTGCTAGAGCGTGTGACAACCTTTTGTTCTTGAAATGTCCAACTTATAAGATTGTAGCAAAAATGGTTTAAGTGTGGTGTATTGTAGTGAGCCAACTGTTTGATGATAAAGTTGAGGATTAGTAGAATTAGTCTTGTGAGGGTTCAGTCATACAAGAGGAGAAGTCGGTAAGGGGCCTTATGGGACAAGCCGACAAGCATTAACCATCTGTGTATGGTGTAAGACGCCCCGAATGTACTTGGATTGAGTGAGATGAGGCATGTCATGTCTCTCGACCACAAAGGGAGAACTGCTTGTTCAAAGTGTAATTGATTATGTCGATGGAGGTAGAATGAGTGCTTGCAATTGATAATAAGATCATCCGCATAAACAAAAGCATAAAGAGTGATATTGGGAGCATGATAGACGAATACTGACTGGTAAAAATAGCATGCATGAGACCCATTGGCAAGGCATATTTGCTTGAGCTTGTTAAACCAAGCCTGGGGAGCCTATTTCATGCCATAGGGGCCTTGGGAAGGCGACGGACATGTGAGAGATGCTCAAAATTAATGAACCCATTTTCTATAAAGATAGTTTCAAAGAGATGGCCATTTAAAAACGCGTTATTAATGTCAAGCTGACAAATTGCTCAATCGTAGAAAACAACAATAGAAAGAATCAAACGGATAGTTGTGGGTTTAACCACTAGACTGAAAACGTCCACTTAATGGAAGTCCTTTAGGTGAAATTTTTATTGCCAAACAAATATGGCTGTTTTTTTAATCTTGTAATCCAAACAGACCCATATTAATCAGGTCTTCTATGTGAAAAAAATAGTAAATATATCATTACTCCTCATATCATTAGGGTTTAAAATAAGGTGCATAATGATACAACTAATTAATATGTTAATTTGTTTGTTTCTTTAAGAATCAACAATTAATAGTTTCTTGATTGTCTTCATACTAGCTAAGCCAGTAGGCTAACACATGCGTTTGTCACTACATATGTCCATCAAACGTAATCAAATGACAATTTGTTAGTTAATTGATTGATTTTAGGGAGAACTATAATTGAGCACTCAATTATGTCAAATATTTGACTTAGAGCAGATATTAATTAGGCAGAAACTTAAATCTCAATCAATCCAATGTTCTCCGTATGAATCACGTAAAACAATTTAGTTCTTATTTTAAAAAAATACCACAACTTAATGGACCTATATAGAAAACACCCTTTATCTTAGATCGTTTGAAAACAATCACTCCATGTTTAACTTTTTACAAAAGTCATTTCTACTTTGCAGCATTTACCAAAAAAAAAACCCTTATTTAAATTTCATTTTTATATAACCACTTTATCCCATTTTTTATCCATTATACTGTCATATTAGGGTTAAAATAAACAATTTCTCTAGATTAAAGAGCTAAATTAATTGATAAATACTAATAATCACCCCTGCTCGAATGTTGTCATTGCTCGAGAGAGGAAGGGATGTCTTAAGCGCGCTTCATGTTTGGCGATCTTGCTAGGTACATAGAGAGGGCTCAACTCGGTATGACAGGTTCTTGTTAGGGTTTAAGACAGGGTCGATAAAGGAAGGATTGGTAAAAAAGGGATAATTTTTTTTTATTTTATCTTTAATATATTAATTAAGTCTTCTTAAATAACATTTTTAGAGGTTGTCAGACCTCCTTCGTTTTCATCCTTAGGGACTCTGGTGGCTCCCCTATCCATTTTAACGGAAGACTAATTGGTCAACAGTTTGTACTGATCTTTGAGACCATCGTCGTGTGCCACAGACTCCTTGAGGCTATTCGTCGTGGTATTCCCCGGATCCAGATTTCGAAGGCGATAATTTGCAGGTGGTCAAGGCCGTTCTTGGTGATTGGCGCTGCCCGTGGGAGATTGAGATGTTACATTCGGACATCCACATCTTTTTGGCCCGATTTCAGGATTAGAGTATCTCTAATATCTATTGAAAGTGCAATTCTGTAGTAGACTACATCACTGACTTTTTTCGACGTGTCTCCTTCATTTTACTTGTAATTGTCAAAACTCTTAATATTCACACCGTGTGCCGACGTGATAAAGTTTAATTAAAACAAAATTGCGCTTTGTGATTATTCAGGCACGTGGCGAGGAAATGGTGGGCCCTGATTCGTCCAGGTGACGAGTGATCACCGTTCGTTCCCACGGTTTGGCCACCTCCTCTACTTTTTATTTCAACGGTTATGATCTTTCGTTGGTCAACTTATGCGGTGAAAGTGGGGTCCTATCTAAGTCAAAGTCAACTGTGGCTATCTACCATTGAAAAATATGTATACAACTAACTAGACCCCTGTCGTCAGGCGGCATGTGTATTGCAACACAAAAGGCACCGTTACATTTCATAATCCCACGATATTTACAAATATCAACCATTAAAAAAATATAGTATTGATAATTTCATGATACAACAACAACATTGATCAGTTGAAATTCCGCTACAGCGGAATCTGGGAATTCAAAATAAGAGTACCCCTGTCCAAGAAAAGGGAGTCTAAAAGACCAACGGGGGTGCCAACCTGCACCAATTTAGAAAGAAAAGAAAAGAAGAAAGAAAAGACGACAAAAAAAAGGAAAGGGGCACTCAAACGGAAAAGGAAAGGAAAGGACGCACAAAATAGAGTTGTTGCGATAATGCCACGATAGTTACAAAAAAATCAACCAAAAAAAGTCATCGTTACTATGTTACGACAGTGAAATTATTGATAGAGAAAATTTTAACTCTTAAGTTTTTGTAGTCAACGAAAAATATAACATGGAAGTGAGAATGTTTTTCCATCCATATAGTTTTGTGGAGAGCTCCTTTTCCACACATATAGTAAGCTAAAAATTAAGGTTGTAGAACGTCCTAAGTTTAAGGATATATTTGTTGGTGTGTTAAAATCTTTTTTCGGTCCATAATTTTATGGTTTTAAGTTTGTTTACTTCGTAACTAAATATTCGATTGGTTGGGAAAGTCGTCTTTAGGCTGCTAGAACGTTGCTCAAATGGGCCCATCTGGATTTGGCTCGATTTATAAGATGTCAAGATGCATAGAGCAACGACAAGAGGCGGTGAGTGAATGATGACTTTTAAAATGAATCCGAGTCAATCGGAATTTAGAAATCTGGACAACGAAAATGGGTTTTTGTTTCGGAATTTAAATCGAGACAATTAGGGTATGAATTTGGGTATTTTAAGAGTCGAATCGTATTAATTTGAAGATGAAAATTACAATATTGGGGTTAAACTTGATCACTTTAAACCATAAGATTACGAAACTAGAAATCTAGAAAAAATCTTGAGCAAACAAACTTAAAACCTCAAGTACACCAACACCAAAAAACTTAATCTTAGGGATCTAACTACAATATCCTTATTCAAGGATACTAATTGTAATTTATTCCAACAAAAAGATACATGTTGATGGTAGTGATAATTGAATCGTGTGGTCTTGGTGTTGGGCACATGTTATCTCTTTCTAAGTTAATACGTATGCAAACGTAATGATTACACGTATATAAATCACCAATCCATTTTCTGCATACAGTTCTGCATACAGTAAAAACAAAAGGGTAAAAAAGTTACTTTCAAAATATTCTCGATCAAGTTTAAAAAAGTGGTGTCACTATCAATTGGTGCACTTCATTTTCAACTTTTCAAGATACCCAAGTTTGATCCATTGATCCATTGACCGACCAACAAAACCAGTGGACATAACAATTGGAAGATAAATTACTTGATGTGACAAAATCCAAAGACTTGTCACAACTTACCAAAAACAACATAAAGTGTTATATGCTAAACTTTAGAACCTTTGAAACTTCACCAATTTCACTTCCATTTCTTCACCACAACCACAAACACCAACAAAGTTGCAAAACTTTCCTCTCCTTCTCCTCCAACCATTCATACATACATACACATTGATCATCAATTCTAACTCTCAAAGGAACACTAATTTGATCACCATCTCAACAAGCTTCCTTGTGGGTTAAATCACACTTCTTTGTTACATATATATATTTATATAAAGAAAGCTAATTGCAATTACAACTTAAGAATCCGTCATGAATGGCTTGTATGTGCTGAGATCACCGACGACACCAGCCACAGATCCAGCAGCCGCGGCTATACTAATCACAAGACAAGCCAGGCTTAGGATTTGCAAGCACACCCATTTGGTGCTCCATTTTGGGATCCTTTGATGGCTAATGTACATCTCAACCGGGTAGTAAACGGTCAAGGGCCAAAACCCTAGCGCCCCAAGAAGGCCAACCACGTCGTTGAAGAAGGGCAACATCATTGATATAATCGTTGTCATTATAACAAAAGCCGTCCTCCACACAAGCCTAAAGAGGTTAACTTTGTAGGATGTGAGACCCGGGATTGGCACCTTGATGTCCTTGCCTATGAAGTCGCTGTCTGGAAATCTCCTAGACGCGTTCTTTTCCACAAAGGCGAACAAGGGTTGGCAGTAGACTTGGTAGGCACCCACCAAGTGGATCACAATGGCCGCATTGGCTATGTCAAGGAGCCAGAATGGCTCGTAGAAGCCAAACCCTGTTAGGAGGTTGCCAGGTGCCTGGTCCCCGAAGGCAGCATAGCCAGCGCAACCACATAAGGTGTAGAAGACGCTCGTGACTATGACACTTATCAAGGTTGCCCTCTTCATTGTCTTGGACTCTTTTGGCGGCGATTTGAGTGTGTCCTATAACATAGAAAGCAATTTGGTTTTATATTAGTCCATTTACATGTACAAAGTTATAACAACCAAACATAAGACAACAAAAACAAAGAGTTGGAATCTAGATGTTATCCAAGTACCTGGATTTCAATGAGGATCATGGAGTAAGAGTAAGCAAAGGCAATGTCACCAAGAGCTTGAAAGCTCTTCCAAATCTTGGCGGTTTCTGTGACTACGCCAGTGTCTGTGATGGCGCCAACTGTGACCCCTGTCATGCTTCCTCCAATCTTCCCATTTTCTGATGATCAATCAATCAATCACATAAGAGTTAGTTTTGCTTGTACAACTTTTAAACATATATTTGAAGATGAGAAGGATTGGTTAGTTAGCTAGTTAGTTAATTACCAACAACTTGAGCAATCCCAAGGCCAAGTCCAACAGAAGAGTAAGTGAAGGACATGACGGCGGCGACAATGGAGAGCCAAGAAATCTGATCGAAATCGGGAATTTGAGAGAAGAAGATCTCCACCACACCAAAGATGATCATGTATGGGTTGCTTGATGATTTGCAAGGAACCTTCTTCCCATTTTCATGGAAGCAATTTGCCTTCCTGATTGCCCTGTTCAATTTAGGTAAAATTTCTGATTAATTAATCAAAATTCACCAAAAAGATTGGTTCTTTGTTTGGGATCAGAAGCTAGAAACTCACTTCATGCTAATTGAAGCTGCAATTGTGTAACCAATTGCCACACCAAATAGATTAAGGTATTGGATACACCCACAAAACTTCACCTGCAACCCACCTGATAAAATTTCAAACAAATTTCATTTTCAGTGTCAAAATTACTAACTAGATATCTACATAATTGACATCTACATAAATTGACAACACAAGATCATAAGCCAAAATTCTTTTTGTATTCATAGACTTTTACACAAATTTTAGATAAAAAACTATAGAATATACATATATAATAACATTATGTTAACTACAACTCACAAGGCAATATATTAATACACAAATTACTATATTAGAAACTCTAAAATGAGCATTAATTATTGTGATGATACATTTAATCCCATCTCTCTTAATCTCTTATCTGTCACCCAAGTTTTCAGCAATTAAAAATTCATAAATTAAAAACTTATCAAGATTCAAGACTGTAAAAGGGAGGAAATCTTTTCATACTTAAAAAAATTTAAATTACAGTTGTTGTATGATGCAATCACCATTAAATTCAAAGCATAATTTTCAGTGTTAAGTCAAAACAGAGTCCCCAAAAAAATATTAAAAAAAGTGAATTTACCGAGGTTAGATCGGACAGCATCCATGTATGTATAGTTCCGTTTTCCGGTGACGGAGTCGCCGGAGCGGTAGCAATCGGCGAGGAGGGCGGACGTGAAGTAGGTGACGAAGGCGAATAATAGCATGACTATCGGGCCCGCCACCCAGCCCAGCTGGGCCACGGCCCACGCCAGCGACAACACTCCGGACCCGATCACCGCCGTTATTATGTGGGCGCTCGCCGTCCATACGCTCCCTACATATTCAAATTAGTTAAATTCAAACCAATAATACGAAATAAATAAATAAACTTTAGTAGTATTTTCTAGTATGGGCAGGCAGTGTTCTCAACGCCTAAGCGGTTTAAACGGACGTCTAGACGGATTAGATAGTCTTCTAAGACTAGGCTGTTTTAGACAGGTTATGACCTTTCAGCGTTTAGCCGGAACGTTTAGGGTGGAAAATTGACGCCTTACCGGAGCGTTTAGGGCGGCCATCGTCGTCGAAGAGATCGGAGGACGTACGAGCTAAGGAGTTGATTGAGAGGCTTGAGGGCTTGGCTTTGTAATCAGCCATTTTTTTCCTTGGTCTTCTTCTCTTGGTGAATGAATTTTGAGTTGGATGGAGAAGTTTTGTTTTGGTTTGTGTTTGTGTTTTTGTGGAGATGAGTGAGGATGTGGTTTATATATATAGAGGACTCTTGACTCTCTTTGATATAAAAGGGTCAATTATGAGTACCAAAGAATTTTTTTAGGCACATAAAAGTTCATTTCTTTTTTAATTTTTAGATTTGGAGGAGGTGGTCTTTTTATGTGTTTATCCATAACTTTGTTAGGTTATGTGAGAAAGTAAAATACCGAAATTACCTGTAAAAATAGTCTAAATTTTCATGATTACTAATTCAATAAAAGTATTGAAAATTACCTTTTACATTAGTGTCAGTCATTGGTGGTTTTCTGAGGGATTTTTCTATTGAATTTTTTAACCTATGTCTTTAATTATAAGCATTCTATTTTAGAAAAATTTGTTATTTTTATTTATTTAGAGATTTAAATCTTATTTTTTGACGAATTTATATAATTATTTTAGGGTTTTATTTATTTCTCGATCTATCAAATACTTTAGTCTTTAAATTCTTACCTAATTAAAAGAAGGAAATTAAAAAGGAGTTTGAAGTGTGCTTTTTAACTAGTTTTCCTATGTCATGGGTGATTTCAACAATGATCAATTTGAACGTGCTTGAATAGTAAAAGCTATTTCATGGCGGCTTTACCTGTGTAAAAAATTATGTTCCAACCAAAAAGAATGGAAAAAAATATGTCTTGGTATTATTTGGTACGTTCTAGTTGCATAAATTCGGATGCTACTAGAGTACTAGTACTTGCTAATATAATGAAGGGAAAAAAAAAATCACTTTTTCCCTATTCCATTTTAATGGATTTTCGCCATACTTCATAGGTATCCTCTAAAGAAAGAGGCATATATAAACCTGTAAAGTATATATTTATCCTTAATATATATATATATATATATATATGCACGTACTATATACTTATTAATTTACAAAATTAATCTTTATACAAGAATCGAAATCATAACATAACACAACCAATAATGGTATCTATGATTGCCATTAGTCCTGTCAATCGGGTTGAATTGGGTTCGATCATTTCAGGTTTAGGTTAAAACGGGTTCGGGTTATTGCGGGTCACGATTTAATCGGGTCGGGTCGCAACAGGTTTTTGGACGGTTCGGATTGTCCAGCAGGATAAAAACATCGAATTTTTTATGATTATTAAAATCAAATTTCAATTAAATAATACTATTTAATTATAATATATATTTTAATAATAAAATATAGTATAATATATATTTCAATTCGGATCAATTAAATAACAATATTTAATTATAATATATTATTATATATATTTTTTAATAATAAAATATAGTATAAATTTCATACATTTTATGAATATACTAAATTGGTCAACCCAACGGGTTTTGGATCTAGCTGGTTCGGTTTATTTCGGGTTTCGATATCGGGTTTAAATTTTCGAGTCTTGATCCTAAATTTTACGAACAATTCGGATCAAGTTTGCAGGTCAGGTCAGTTTTTAATGATTGATCAATCTATCAAATAACTAATTAATATAAAATGTAATAATGTATGAGCCTAATTGTATAGTTTGAAAACCGGACATCGAACCAAACTTTAAAAACCAAATCAAATAAGTATTACATGTGACAAAAATTGATTGGAATAGTTTTTGTCGCATTATATAAGTTTATAAGTTTTTATATTGTGTGGGAGTCGTGTAAGAGAGTGATGAATTGATGCAGTAGGAGTTGGACACGTAATACCTTGACTCCCGGAGACACGCCCCTTCCGCGTGTGGCTTAGCACACGTAATTAATTATTAATTACTTCATCCGCCCTCTTTTTTTCAACTCATTCAATTAATGCCCCATCAATCCCTATACATTAGGTGCACCGATTTTAGATCGGTAGGAGATTACTCTTATATATAGAGTTAATTCGATATTAATCACTTAGTTTTTTTTATTTTATTTTTTGATGGAGAAGGAATTAGGGGTCTTAATGAGAGCTCGGTCGTCCTAGATCATTCAAACAGATGAGATGTTTAAAATTATGTAAACTTGTTAGATTTGGAGCGTGACTCAAGATGCCAGTCTCCGTAATGCATGAGGTCCACCACCTTATTAATTTTTCGAAAATGTGGCAAAGATGCCTGACCTCGAATCTTTGAAGGAACCCAAATCGAATATCATTCGTGATTATCTCGACTTTGCACAAACAACTCCTATTGACATTTATGGTATTGACGAAGCAAACATTATCGCCCTCAATCTCGATCTTCTTAAAGTGCAGACAGAGTCCACAAATACTGTTTCTAAGAATTAATCTATCAATAGAGTTACTTGGATAAACATTCTAAAAGAAAATTTTGCAACGCGAGGCAAAATTAGTTAGTTAGATTGCATTAAAAGATGATGCATGACGAAACAATCTAATAATGTAGTCCGCAAAAGAACTGATTTCACAAAAAACGTGAGAAGTACACTAACTCTAAAAATACGCCAATGAGAATAAAATGTTAAACCGAACTAGCTCAATCTCCCGGCTAGGACAGCTCCAATTACATAAAACGGTATTTTTTAATTAATTTTAGAATAAAACTAACATTAGAATAATGGCAAATGGGTTGGATTCACATTGATTGGCCATTGGATTTTATCAAAATCAATTAAAATTGCAAAAACTAAATAAATTCATACTCATCTAGTACTACTCTCTGCATGGGTTTGAATTCACAGATCAAGATGGGCGTTTGAATATTGGAAGTGGGTGGTAGTTGCACGTATTGCATTCACTTCTATTTATGCTCCCCTCATTTACTTATTTCTATTAATTGCAATTCTCAATAAATCTTCATTAATGTCATTTACCTCATTCACATTACTTGTATTCAATTACAAATCTCTTTCAGTTTCAACACAGGTTTCCTTAATGGATTCATTATATTTATCATTCATTCAATTTCTTGGATGTGATAGCTATCTATCTATCTATCTACCCATCCGTCTCTCAATATGTTTAATATCACTCGAGTATATATTTATGCTTCAAAGTTCAAAGTACATTTGATTGAGAACAATCGTCGTAGATGATAAAAAAGCGACTTAATTAAAATAAAAAACATGTGCGGAAATAGGAAGTTTTTTCGAAATGAAGGGGGCTCAGTAGAGGAGTGTTCGAGAGTGTGCATTATGCAGATTAGGAAGTGTGTGTCATGGCTAAGTGGAGGAAAAGAAATAGAGAAACAAGGAGATGGCGTGCTAATATTGAACTAGTTGATTTGTAAATACCTAGAATTGCCTAGCGTTTTGTAACCGTTTCAGTCATTCAAAAAAACATGCGCGAAAAGAAAACTCGCATGTTGAAAAGTGACTAGTTGGACTCTTCTTCCTATTGTCATGGTTTTCGAATGACATTTCATTGGGCTTATTGTACATGTGCGTACGAATGAATATCCTACGTTTATTGGTCTAAAGAACTTGATCATGATATGAGAGCCAATTCTAGTCTTGGTCTCAACTCATAGCTAATTGGGCTTGTCGTCCATAAGACACTATATATTGAGCTATTTGGCCTTAAGGCGTGGCAATTGGGTCAGCCATGTACTATTGTAATTGATTTTAAAATGAGCCCTATTGCGCTTATATTCTGGATTTATATCAGGTGTATCTGTACAGATTGACACCCCCTTCATTAATTGACTCGCAAGACTTTATCAATATATGTTGACGTGGAAAATTAAATACCATGATTTATTATTAATTGTATTGATATTGACAAATCTATTTTGAGAAGAGAAATAATTTCTAACTAAAAAGCTAGAAATTGAAAAAAATTATGGATCAATGGCTAGGTCAACATATTCTTAGCATTGCGGTCCATCCATGACATTGCATAAATTTATGTATAATAACGCTAGCTAGGAATCCAGTTTCTTGAAGCATATTATATGCTCTATATAGCCTAGTAGTGAGCCACAAAGCATATATTATATTATATAAGTGTGATGAATTTCAAAGACCAGCCAAATTCGATCTACATTCCTCCTATATGTATGTACATACATTTTTCTGTTCCAGAGTATCATATTCTCTTCTTCTCGCGATCTTTAATTCTTGCTTTTTTCTTTCTTGTGCCAAACTATGCAATAAAGGAAATAAAGATTATGATCATTTATGTAACTATCGATCTACTTGTACCATTGGATTGAAATGAGTTCTTTCACGTCAGTAAGCATAAAAGCGTAGCTACGTACGATTAAAATTGTTTGTGGGAGGGGGAATCATGTAAACATTCAAGTTTGAATATATTGTGTTGATAGTGGCCTATGTTTCAAAAAAAAAGTTACTAATAGTAAAAATTGAATTGGTATATCGTAAGTTCAACACTTACTGCTTGTTGTTTTTTTGTGTGTTTTGTTTTTTTATTGAGTTGTTCGGTTGTTAAGTTTTTCGGCTTTTCGATCTAATAAGCTTGTCTGATATATTGCTCATGCCTCTCACTTTTCAATTGCGAAGTGGGTACGAAAGGTTGAATGAGAAATCCTAAAATTCAGGCATAAAGTCAATTGTTTTTTAAAAAGTAGGTTACGTCCTGTTATTTCCGTCCTCAATCTTTACCTGGTTCGTCTTCCTCCATTGAATCGCCGACAAACTTTCACACAACCCTCCACCTCTTCCTCCTCTAATCCTCCCTCAGCTCCACCTTCGCTCCGCCCTGGGCCACCATGTGGGGGCAAAATTCCAAAAATTTCCTTCGTTCCCAGGCCCTCGACCTTATGTAAACTCATCACTCCTCTGATCGGATGTGGGGGCGGCCGCCCCCGCCTAGATCTGCCTATGATAGCAATTGACGCAATTAACTAACCAAATATTCATTTTGTGAAAGTCTGTAGGCCAATAAACGAAAAATCACACATACATGTAAGCCTGATAGATAAGTCTAGTGAGTTCAATTGATCTAAAACCAATTGATAACATTAAACTTATGTACTGATTATATTAGTCCCAAACTTTTAATGGGAGAATAATATTCCAACACATTCAACAAATGCAACTGGTCTAGCCTTTAGCCACCAACTTCGCTAGTCTAGTTGACACTAAACTAAATCCAATTTATTCTAAAGCTAGCCCTTAACATAAAATCAACCAAAAAGTGTGCGAGTCTTCGTCCTTAGCCACCAAAATCCTACGCTTCTTCTAAGCTCGACTTGACAGCTGGCGATGACACGTGTAAATCATTAAGTTACATATATGCAACTTTTTTTTGATGAGGAAAGAAATTAGGTGTCTCTTACAAAATATGAGAAGGCCGCCCTAGAGCATCCCGATCCTTAATTATGGATGAGGTTTCTAAAACTCAAGTCAATTGTGAGCGGGACAGAAGATTCTATTTAATTAAAGTTAATTAGGTCTTAGATAGATGAGATTGTATTATTTGGTAGAACTTCTAAAGAACAATGGAGTAGGTAGGTAGTGATAGGAACTTATAATTACGAAGCCACTAGACAATCAAGCTAATCTATTTCACAAATCAAAGCAAACCACATTTTTATAATAAGATTCTATTTCCCCTCCAAATATTTACAAAATATCCTTTATTGGTCAAGATTCGCTCTTAATATGCAATTAAATATCATATGAATGATTAAAGAAACAAACATTATTGAACTATGCATCACAACGTCATGAAGCATTATGCAAAGATTTTTTCTAGAAAGACCCAAATAAAAAAAAAAAGTTTTAACCATTTGGATTTCCTTTGATTCATTTGTGATAAACAAGTTTCATTAAAATGTAAGATCGACAAGGGCATTTAGTGTTCTTAAGCAACATTCAATATAAAACACGTCTATATAAACTCAAACAAGCCCTTAATCCATATATATTAATCTTGTTTGTTCATATATGATTTTATATATATATATATAAATATTCTTGTTTGTTCATATATGCTTATAGAAATGAACGTAATTAAGTACGTAAAACAAACGTAATTATATATTAGATTCCCATTAATAAACAATTGAAACATACACAAAAATATCAATTGCGTGTCTTGATTCTCATCAAAATACAAGTATTTAATTTTAAGGAAAGGTTTTGATCAACTTCTATTACCGGAAGATAAGCACAACGACATTCCATCGTCCTAAAACTAATTAACAACCGAAAATCGGAAAAAATAGCCCATATACTCGTAAATTAAATCTGAATTTTTTTTATTCCGATGTAAAATGCACAATTTCATCTAATTAACAATCTTCACCTCATTCGTAAATGTCTCATAAATCTGACCAATGGACCACCCACTCTCTAAGCTGAACAACAACTCTAATATTAATGCTGATTACGAAGAGATAAAGCTCAACTGTTAAGTCTAACATGATTTCATTTTAGAACCAATTAGCAATAAAAAAACATATCCCATCTGGATAATTATATACTAGACTTAGATCCTTTCTACGACTAATGTGAAATTTACAATTAACACCCAATGGTTAACTTCAGTAATGCAACCCATGGCTTGAATGACATTTTCATATGGCAAATTGCAAGTACAAGTTAAAGGCATACAATAATACAAGATAAGAGAGAATCTACAATGTGCATAATACATTTGTAAAGCTTGTTTTGTACACATATCCACATGGACCATATATATTCCATATATCCTATACTCTGGTGGTTTTTCTCTTTCTCTTTGCCTCTTTATTTTATGTTTTATTTTTGTTTTATTGAAACTACCAAGTAGTTTTTAATCCGAGATATTTTTTTGGTTCATATGAGGCATTGTAAAGATATCCGTCTAATAACGGGAAATTGAAGAATGAACTGTCTAATATATATACTTTTCAGTTATTTTGTTTATTGTTAATTGGTTTTAGGATAAAACTCGTGAGCATATGTGCTGGGTCTAGCGCGCATGTACGCTAGGATGGTCTCCCCATATGTCCGTATTTGGCCCACCGGACTTTAACATGGTATCAGAACGGTTTGATCTTGGTCCCTGGTTATTTGGGTCGAACCGGGATGTTCCCCGCCCATTATATTAGGCTGGCCCACCATGATGGCGCAATTTAGGCTAGTTGTTTGGGCTCGTTGACGATCAGTCGGCTTTAAAGCTGTTATGTTGTCAACTGCCAACTAGGCTAAACCAGTTGCCACTTGAGGGGGACTATGAAGATATCTATCCCACATCGAAAAACTGAAGGATGAATTGTCTAGTATGCATACTCTTAGGTTATTCCTTATATTGTCAATTGGTTTTAGGACGAAACCCCCATGGATTTATGTGTTGGGTCTATAGTGCATATGCGCTAGGACAATCTCTCACTCTGTCTGTATTTGGCCCACCGGATTTTGACAAGCACTTAAACTATTACATACAATGGGATTGGGAAATTTGAACTCGCGACCTAATAATTACGGACATCATTAACTACTAGTTAGACATATAAGGCTTGACATCCGAGATATTATTATGAGTATGGTGTTAGTTGATTTTTGGAAGTAGCTAGAGAATGTCTCATTCTTTAGCTCTTCCATTAGAATAACTATTTTTTTGTCTTGTTTTTGGCTCGCCCGGTTCGATCGGTTGGACACCGCTCTACATCCGGACTGGGTACTTCGTGGCCTTATTTTTTGGGGAGCTAGACCCTCCCAATATCAGTTTCTCCATACATGTCGCCAGTGGGATTCAAACTACGAATCTCCTGGACAACACTTTAAGAGTCTAACACCACTTTATCACTAGACCAACTGAGTATTGGTATTAGAATAACTATTAATTAACCATAATAAGTGGGGCTGATATTTTCATAATAGTAAGCTTTAGTTAGTTCCTTCAAAAGAAATAACGTAATCAAAGAGCTAGTATCTTTTTACCAAACATAACCTTTTGCCCCGTCGAAATGTTTCATACGCCTTTTGGATCCTCTAAAAATTGTGATTATAAAATATATAAATGTGATTACGTTTGATCAGTAGGTACCAAAGTTCATACGTACTCCTAAGTCAAATATGTCAAGCTATATATAATTGGGGGTACCCTATTATTCCAGCTTAATAATTTGGCAACCAAGTTGTGAAAGTCTGTAGACCCATAATAAGATAATTGTGTACGTGTAAATTTAATATATGGGTAATGAATCTTATTTTAAAATCAATTGGTAGTAGGAAAAGTTATCGATCAAATTTATTTGTTAGACATTTTATCACTTAACTTAATATGTTCATGCAAGTGTAATTGGTCCGACTTGATCATAGTGATGACATCTCAGTTTTTTTATAACCAACACAACCCCAACAATTAATGTACGAGTAGAATTAATAGTTAATCTCAATCCAAATAGTTAAGAAACAAATTCGAAATCAAAATGTCAGCTCAGATATCATGTGAAAGTTCGTAGGTCAATAACTGAAAGTCGCGCAAATAAAAACATTATACACAAGTCTAGTAGAATTCCGATCCATCACCAATTTGTAATAGAAAGATAAATTCATCGAACTTATACATAATCAATTTATCACTCAGACTTCCCATATAGTGACACATATATATTTTTTTGGTCATATCTGAACATTATTCTAAAAAATGCTAAGCGAATCCTAGGCGGAGAGTGAACGTTTATCGCCTAGGCGACATAAACAAGTGTCTAGACGGACTAGACGGTCTCCTAGACTGGCTGAAAGACTAGAAGAATAGCACCTTCCGGTGTCAAGACGAGACCTAAACAGAGCTAACGGAGATTTTTAGACCAGTGCTTCTGACGTATATATTTTATAAATAGTTAATTGTATTTTACTATAGGTGACTCAACAGTCGCTCTTGTCCATGGACAATTGATATGTTAATATCAGACACTCTGGTTATGTTGCAATCTTTCGAGGTGGTCATTACCAAACATATACCTCGAGAATGCAATTCTGTAGCAGATTTGATTGCGAAGCTACACCACGACTGTAGTATCAATCAGATTTTGAACCATGGAGGAGTCCTGACCCTCATCCGTAAGGATGCCCTAGACTGACCTAGTCTGCCTAATTTTTACCTATTCAAAAAAATATATATATTTATTAGACGTTTTATCACTTAACTTAATATGTTCATGCAAGTGTAATTGGTCCGACTTGATCATAGTGATGACATCTCAATTTTTTTATAACCAACACAACCCCAACAATGTACGAGTAGAATTACTAGTTAATCTCAACCCAAGCAGTTAAGAAACGAACTCGATTGGAATCAGATTGTCAGCTCAGATATCATGTGAAAGTTCGTAGGTCAATTACTGAAAGTCGCACACATAAAAACATTATACACATGTCTAGTAGAATTCCCTCACCAATTTGTAATAGAAAGATAAATTCATTGAGCTTATACATAATCAATTTATCACTCGATTTCCCATATAGTGACACATATATATTTTTTTGTCTTATCTGACAAGTATTCTAAAAAATGCTAAGCGAATCCTAGGCGGAGAGGGAACGTTTAGCGCCTAGGCGACATAAACAAGTGCTTAGATGGACTAGACGGTCTCCTACAATGGCTGAAAGACTAGAAGGAATAACACCTTCTAGTGTCTAGACGAGACCTAAATAGAGCTAACGGAGATTTTTAGACCAGTGCTTCTGATGCATATATTTTATAACTAGTTAATTGTATTTTACTATAGGTGACTCAACAACCGCACGTTACTTCTCTGATTTTGTCGGACAATTACTCTTTTGTTTGCTATTGATTCTCATTCCAGTTTTCTGTTCATGAAATTAACTCTTGTACATCCCACACCTTCCATACAATAATACAAAGATCTTATTATCCTCAATCATTAAAAAATAATTACATACAATTGGGTTGATGACACGTGGCTAGTTTGCATTCGATCGGTGCATTGGTCAATTCTTAGTTTCTTACCGTGAACCCCATCAACTAGACAAAAACAAAGAAATTGTGTTGCAATTGCAACCAAAATGATCACCGGCCAAATGCTATTGTGCTAACATTGCCATAAAACAAAAGGCAAAGCTATTATACTTATGTTGTCTTTGTTACCAAAAAACCCTATGATTTCATAATAAGTTTGGTTTTGTCAAGCAATTCAAAGGACCAATTAACCATATATATATATATAAACTCGATCTTCAATCCGGCCAGTTAACCACAAGATCTAGAGATGAGAGTGTCGCGACTCCAAGCAATTATCTTCCTAATTGCAATTAAATTGTGTGTAGATGAAACCCTAGTTTCGAGTTTTCCTATCCTCAAGTTCCGAAAGTACCATGTGACCATCTTAAACGGGTTGCAACCTGGCGACGGTCAGAGTTTGCTTGGAGTGCACTGCAAGTCAAAGGACGACGATCTTGGAGTCCAGCTACTAGTAGTAAACCAGACGTTTAAGTGGGAGTTCCGGACCAACTTTCTTGAGACGACCCTCTTCTTTTGTGGCTTCTCATGGAGGAAGGGGCGAAAGGTGTTGGATGCGTTCAAGGATGATCCTGATTTCATTGACGGCGGTTGTGGTGGGAGGCATTGTACATGGAAAGCTCAAGAGGACGGGATTTACCTCTTTAACCTTAAAGAGAATAAGTTTAAGCTTGTTTACAAATGGGATCAACATGCATAATTAGAGTCATTAGGAAGATGGAAATTGTGTAATGTGTGTTTTGTTGTGATAAGAGATCATAATGTAATAATGTTCGACCTTGGTAACATAGCTTAATGATCTTGTTAGATTAATGTGGTTTAATTGCACTATATATTAATGTTGTAAAAATTATTGCTTACAAATGGATGAAAATATAGAATCAACGCCACTATTCTACTATTCTTGAACAACTTGGAGCCGGGCCTTCTTTTCGCACTATTACGTATACGAAAATTAAGAATGGAAATTTTTGGATTCAATATCCCTTCAAAATAAAATATAAATTTTAGAAACCTTGTGTGTATTGATTTGTCCTATGTTATCAACCCTCTCTTTTTTCTTCTTTGGTCTATTCTTATTCTCCCATATACTCTGTTAATGTCGGAAATCGACCCTCCCATAATTCTTGTAGTCTCACTAAAAACTTCATTTAATAAAAAGACTAATTTAACGAAAATGATTTTGTATTATTTAGTGAAAATTTATACTCTTTAATATGTGATTTCTCACACACTCCCTTACACTTGTGATGCTTACCCTCACTTTAACTCTCAAGAACGCTAGGCGGACTCTAGCGGAGAGGGACCGCCTAGCACTTAGGCGGCCTAAACGGATGCCTAGACAGACTAGACGGTCTTTTAGACGGACTGAAAGGCTAGGCATGCTAGCACCTAGACGGAACTAGGCTGAGATTTTTAGAATATTGCTCTAATTTACATTGGTTAAATGTGCCCCTTCTTCTAGTGAGCTCCATCATTCATGATTCATCTAACTTGTCCAACACTTCCCATTTGATCAATAATTTGGGCCTTATAAGTTTTTAAGATATATTGGCAGCCCATTTACTCGACACTTTTAGGCCCTTTATTTAACCCAAAAATTATGTCCGTTGGATATATGAACTAATAATACACAGCATCTATAATTATGGGTTTTAATTTGCCATAAATAATTCATCAATAGAGATTTGATTATTCATTTAATTGCAATTTCAAATTGCGCATCATTCCACGAATCCACTTATTGAGACATTTAATTTACTTGGTTCTTTAAATATTAATTCATAACCCCTACTCTCTTTAATTCTAATGATAACTAGGGATGAGCAAATGGATATAACTGATCCGATCCGATCCGGTACATCGGATATCCGGTAAAAAATTCATTAATATTTCGATCCGTTATGAACCGGATATTCGATAAAAAAATATCCGATTGGATTCGATATCTGAGGGCGGATATCCGATATATCCATTTTGTAACTTATTGTTATTTTTATTTAAAAAAATAAGGCGGATTATGGATATCCGATTCGGATATCAACTAATGTAATCCAAAACATGCTAAAACAAAGTTAATGTGCTGGAATATAGGGTCTAGTTCCAAAATGAATGGGTTGGACTGAGTATACTAAAGAGCTAAATAGTACCAAATATTATTACTACTAGGCTATATAAATATTATATTCACTATCGAAATACATATATATACATATAATACCGGATATTTCGGATATATCCGTTTACCTTAAACCACGATCGGTATCCGGTCCGAGTATCCAGAAGGATACGAATCAATTTTAAACAGATAATTTTAGTTACGAATCGGATCGACGGATATTTTGGATCGGATCAACGGATCGAAAAGTTTTGCTCACCCCTAATTACAACTAATAACTAATTGACTTTTTTTTTATAACTAGGTTGCTAACCCGTGCATTGTAAGAGTCAAAATTTATATTTAAAACTTGTTAATTGAAAATATTATAGGAGGTTTTATGTTTACACGTCATTAATTTAAAATATTTAGTATGCAATGTAGTACCCATGCCCATTTAGCTAAAATAATAATTTAGGTCCATAAATTAAAAATTAGATCCATAAATTAATCTTGACTTATAAATAAAAGCTCTAACATTTATTATCTCTAGGATAACTTTTAAATTGTAAGATGTATCTTACGGATATATGATAAACATCCTTAAATAGAAAGATTTAGTTAGGTGTATTTTTGAGATTATTTAAGATTCTATTTATAAGAATGTATTTGATGAAAAACATTCGCTAAAGAAAGAAATGAAGAACGTGCTATGGTCCTTAGATGTCGAAAAAATTCACACTACATAATACAATTTCATTAAAATAAAAAATTAGGTGTGAGTGAGCATATCACCTTTTAAGTGAGTGTGCATAATCTTATAATTGAGTGTGCATAATATCAAAATTGAGCGTGCATAACTTTTTTAGATGAGTGTGCATGGGTTTTATAGATTTTTTAATCTCTCGCCCGGTTCGATCGGCCAAGGTCGCTCTATGTCCGGACTAGGTATTGTAGAGGCCCTTAACGGGGGTGACCCTTCCAATTCAGTCTTTCCATACACGTCGTCATGGAGATTCGAACCCAAAATTTTGGACAAACGCTTAGGAGAACCTAGTGCCTCATCTCGCTAGACCAACTAATGATTAATATAACCGAATGATTGTATAACTGAATTGGTATAACTTGTGGAGGCCTTTAATGAATTTTTTAAATGACTGTGCATGATGTATAATTGAGTGTGTATGATCATATAACCGAGTGTTCATGATCATATATGGTCTTGTTACACTTTAAATTAAAAAGTATTTTTGTACCAATCTAGTTCCCAAAAATGTAACCGAGTGTTCAAATTAAGGTCTTGTTACACTTTAACCGAGTGTATATGATCATATAACCGAGTGTTCATCTATAAAACTTTAAATTCAAACTAGATTGGTACAAAAATACTTTTTAATTTAAAGTTACACAAGACCTTAATTTGAATTTCTAAATAATTTATACATCTTTCTAGTATTTATCTTCTTTCATTTAACATTATCATTAAATTCTACTATAATTGCTAGTATTAATGCTAGAATCATTTACTGCTATTATCATTTATTCAAACGGTTTATCTAAGTCTCCCTTGAAATTAATTGAATTCTCATTTACTCCAAAATAAGTCATGATTTTAAGCTTTAATTTGGGAGAAACCGACAAGTTAAGGTCTCTCCTTCAACATTATATATACGTATTATCCAAAACTTCATAGAGCCCAAGATTTTCTTTGAAAGCTTCTATATTCCCCATTTTCCTATTCACTCCAAAATCACAATCAAATCACTCTTTTGTTGCATACAATACCAAACAATGAGGCTAATGCAAGCCAAAGTTATCTTGGTGATTGCAATTTCATTACTATGCACCAACGAAACCCTAGCGAATAACGGTTTGCCCTTTTTCAAGTTCGGAAAGTTTTATGTGGCCGTGTTAAACGAGTTGCATGCTAGCGGCTATATGCTTCATGTGCATTGCAAGTCCAAGGACGACGATCTTGGCTTACATGAGCTTGCGGTGGGACAACAATTTGAATGGGGATTTCGGACCAACTATTTCGATTCCACCTTATTCTTCTGCACTTTCCAATGGAGTCGCGGGATCAAGACCTTTGATGTGTTTGAGACCGAGGGTACATTCGTTGATCGGTGTGGCGGAAGGCATTGCCTGTGGAAAGCGCAAGAAGACGGGATTTACCTCTTTGACAGCAAGAAGAAGTTGTATAACCTTGTTCACATATGGGACAAGGTGTGATTAATAGAATACTCATCCAATCCATCATCTAGGAAATGATCATATATGGAAAGTACTTGAATATCTATATAACATAAAAGTGTGTGTTGTTAGAATAAGAGATCTTAATGTAACAACATTAGGCTACCCCTTAATGTTGAATCATGTTAAGTATCTTTTTTGGTTCGTGACTCTTATTGCATACTAGTTGTCCATTTTTTTCCCATTATTTAAGCTATCATGCAACAAACGACCAATGCTCACTTTTGTTGGATTAGTGTTAGGGAACTAACACTGGAACAATGGTTTCTCTATTCGAGAAATCGAAGTTTTGATAATGCCAAACAAATATGGAACTGATTCTCTTGACAAGTGATTTCAGGAAAGATAACAGGTTCACAGGAAATTAAAGGGAAACGCTTCCATAATGATATCTGAGTACGTGACAAATAAAGTAAAGGATAAAGAAGACTTTTTACTATTGTCTTGGGCGGCAAGCCAAGCTCCGAAAGAAGAGAAATGCAAAAAGGGTACGTTGGTCTTTTTAAACAGTATCGTACTCCCCAAGACAAGAAGGGCAAAGGCGTCAGAAGCTAAATGTGGAAACTCTATAAATAGTATGCGATGCCGCTAGGTCAAAGTAAGCTCTCGAATGCAAAGTACCAGATCTGAAAAAGGAAAGTGAAAGTGAGAGCTCGAAGCTGACAAAGAGAAGACGACGATCCAGAAGTTCGAAAAGGAAGTCAAGTGACCAGGCGATGGAGACTGCGTGAAGATCACCATCGGCCTGGAGAGTTGGTTCCTGTGCTAAAGGAACTGCACAGGAACGAGTCAGGTTCACCATCTATATTCTATTACGTCTAGATCTAGGAATCATCATGGCTTAGTCGTTAGTATTGTTTGTGAGTGTGTTTGCGAACAATAGAGAAGTTCGACTTTGTATTTTGTATCCTGAGATCTATAAATAGTAATATAGTGTGTGTGTTCAAAATCCTCCAAGGGAGGTAGAGGTTTACTCTCCAACTAGTTGGTTGTAGAGGTTCCTCTATAAGGAATCGTGTCCTTGTCTCTGTTCTGTATTTTACTGTGTTGCTTTATTCCGCTGCGTAAGGGAACTGTCACTGGAACAATTCTCGATTTGTCTTAACTAACACAGATCTACGATCCTACAATTGGTATCAGAGCTTGGCTCTAGATTTTCTGTAAAAACTTGCAAGATGTCTACGGAACTATCTTCAGATCTTAGCGCTGTTGGACAAGGAAACAACAAACCACCCAGGCTGATTGAAGGGCGATTCGAGAGATGGCAGTGACTGATGAAGGACTAGATGCAAAGTCATGACTATCAAGCATGGGCTGTAATCGAGAGAGGGAACTTCGCCATCAACCCAGAAATCGTGGATGATCTCACCAAATGGGGTCCAAACGAGTGGAAATGTATGGAGGCCAACTTTAAAGCAAAGATGCACCTCAACAATGCCATGAGTGAAATGGACTCAACCAAGGTGGGGAACTTGAAAACTGCTAAGGAAATGTGGGCTGCTATCGAGCAGATGCATATGAGAAGTTCCGATCTAAAGGAAGATCACCAGATGTACATTCGTCAAGAGTTCTACAACTTCAGGATGGAACCTGGAGAAACTATATCATCTTATCAGTTCCGTTTTGAAGGACTGCTGACTAAACTTGAGAATTTGGGAATCTCAGAGAGAGAAGTCACAGAACGGATGAAGGTCAAGAAGGTGATAGACGATCTATCCGGAGAATGGACTCATGATCGAACAACGTTCAGGAAAAATCCATCCAACAGGAACCTCATGCTTCATGAGATCTTTGGGAAACTAAAGACATATGAGAGAAGGAGGAGCTCTGACAAAGCTCAAGACAAACCTGGAAAGGGAATAGCACTTAAGCTGGAGAAGGTGCTCAAGTCTGTCCAGGAACAGTGTGAAGAATCTGAAGATGAGGAAGAGGATGACATAGTGCTTATCACAAAAGCATTACGTAATCTCTATAAGAAGGGAAAGTTCCAGAAGAATTATGGAGGGAACAGTCACTCACGAGAGTACAACAAGTCTGGTGAAAAGGATTCCAAAGATATTACATGCTTCAAGTGCTTCAAAAAGGGTCACTATGCTAAAGCTTGTCCTCTAGGAAACGATGAGAACAAGTCTGGGAACAAAGCCTACATAGCAACATGGGATGATTCGGATGATGAAGATCCTGAGGATTGGGCCACTCCAAACATGTGTGTTATGGCTATCAAAGGAGATCCAAAGGAATCACAAGAGGATGTAAGTACTCTAACTAGTTGCTTTGATAAATGCTCTAAATCTGACCTTATACGCATATTTTCTAAACTTGTTAAAGACAATATGAAGCTTCAAAAGGAAATGAGTGAAACTGAAGAGAAAAGTCTTAAATTAGAAAGTGATATCGCTGAGAAGGAACTTGAATTAAAAAACACTAAATCTGTTGAATGTTCTGAGTGTGATAATCTGAGAAAGGAACTAGACTCTGTAATGACTGCTAAAAATGAGCTTATCTCTGTGCTTGCTGCTGTTACCTCAGAAAAGGAAATCTTAGCTAAGAAGCTAGAAATTAATGAAGGCAAGAAAGCTGTCGAGATTCCTAAGATCACATTTGTCCCATCTAGACATGGCATAGGATACTCTGAAATAGACTCTGAAAGTGATCAAAAGACTCTTACTCTAAGGGAACTGAGTGAAAGTAGAGCCCTAGAATTACAAACTGAAAAAATAAAAAACTCTCATATAGAAGAAAAAATTAGAGTTTTAGAGAGTGGAACTAAAGGGAAAAGGGATTACTACATTGGGAATAACTCTCATAGGATCTATGTAAAGATAGCTAAGGGAAACGGTTCCAGAGGACCAAACAAGGAAGCTGTTGAGAAAAATAGAATTCAGAGACCTCATCCTAAGTACTATCTAGGTGAATACTATAAAACTTGTTGGACATGTGGCAATCATGGTCATTACAAGGAACAATGTCCTAAAGTCAATTTCTCAGGAAGTCACACAAACAGGAACAACAACAAAACTTCACATTCAAGATTCTACAAGAATTACAACTCTATTGATGTTAATATTGCAGATTATGTTGATTGTTATCCCTGTAAGGAACCAGACAAGGAACACCTTGCCTGGGTAACCAAACATTAACTCTTTTGTAGGTGAAAGCTAGGGAGAAATGTGTGTGGTTCATAGACAGTGCTTGCTCCAACCACATGACAGGAAACAGGAACAATCTAACCTCGCTTAACACCCAGGTCGAAGGAGGAAATGTGTCCTTCGGCAACAAAAACAAAGGGGCAATTCAAGGATCAGGGGAAGTCAAACTCAACAAATCAATCAAAGTCAATAATGTCAATCTTGTGGCAGATCTTGGGTATAACTTACTATGTGTGACACAACTCTGTGATCAAGGGAACAATGTGGTTACCTTTGATTCAAATGAATGTCTGGTGGTGAACAAAGAGACTAACAAAGTTATACTTAGAGGAAAACGATCCAACAATGTCTACATTGTTGATCAAGACTTTTCACCTCCAAGAAAGCTGTATCTTACAGTTCCCTCAAATGATACTGATCTCTGGCATAGACGTCTTGGTCATGTAGGGTTGAATCTCATTCAGAAGTTGTTCCTACAAGATCTTGTAGTTGGTTTACCTAGGATATGTCCAGACACAGCAAAACTGTGTGATGCTTGTGCTAGAGGTAAACAAACTCGAAGTTCTTTCAAACCAAAGAAGGTAGTTAGCACTTCCAAACCTTTGGAAATGTTACACATGGATTTGTGTGGTCCAATGGACACATGTAGCTATGGTGGAAGCAGGTATATGTTTGTTATAATTGATGATTATTCTCGTTTCACTTGGGTTATTTTCTTGTCTTCCAAAGGAACAGTGTTTAAGGAATTTGAAGTCTTCATCAAAAGAACAGAAGTCAGCCTAGGAACCAAGCTGAAATCCATACGCTCAGACCATGGAACAGAGTTCGATAACTCAACTTTTCTCAACTATTGTAATGAAAATGGAGTGTCTCATAATTTCTCAGCACCAAGAACTCCACAGCAAAATGGAGTAGTTGAAAGAAAGAATCGCACCTTGGAGAATATGACTCGAGCTATGATGCTCGAAAGTGGTGTTCCATCAAACTTCTGGGCAGAAGCAATCTCAACCTCAGCTTATATCCTTAACAGAGCTATGATTAGACCTTTGTTACTTAAAACTTCCTATGAACTAATCAAAGGTCGAAAGCCAAATATTTCCCATCTTAGAGTTTTTGGTTGCAGGTGTTATATTCATAACAGTGGGAAAGATGCTCTCGGAAAATTTGATCCAAGAAGTGACGAAGGGATCTTCACTGGGTACTCCCTTCAAAGCAAAGCATACCGAATCTACAACAAAAGGACCAAATTTTTTGAAGAGAGTGTCCATGTCATCTTTGATGAGGAACCCATTCATCATGGAACCAGCTCCATCAATCCATTCTCAAAGATAGGAGTGAAGCCATTCACCATACCAAGGGAAACAACGAAGGAATCCACAGAAGAGAATGATGATCCAGATACTCGAAGGGATGACACTGAATACATCAATGGAAATGAGTCTCAACCACATGAACTTTCAAACGAAGAGGATCAAGGAGATGATGATACCACGGAGCAGTTTGATGATCCTTCTACTAATTTCCCTGAAGAAGAGAACACTCCATCGGAACCATTAGAAGCTTCCAACTCAGGGAACAATCCTGATACTGAGATTCATCAAAATCAACCTGAATCTAGTTCACGTGCACAGGGGGAACTTCAACCCAGGAACTATCATCAGAGAAAAGATCACCCTCTTGAAAACATCCTTACACCTCTAGAACAGGGAGTACAAACTCGCTCTTTGCTCTATAACTTTTGTGCTTTTAATGCGTTTGTTTCTCTTGTCGAACCCAAAAGTATACAGGAAGCACTCAAAGATCCATATTGGATTCAAGCAATGCAAGAAGAACTCCACCAGTTTGAAAGACATCAAGTATGGAAGCTAGTTCCAAGGCCACTAGACAAGAATGTCATTGGAACTAGATGGGTCTTTCGCAACAAACTTGATGAATCAGGAAATGTGTCCCAAAACAAAGCAAGACTTGTAGCTCAAGGCTACAACCAAGAGGAGGGGATAGACTATGAAGAAACATTTGCACTAGTTGCTCGAATCGAAGCAATACGCTTGCTCATAGCCTTTGCCGCCTACAAGGGGTTCAAACTGTTCCAGATGGATGTCAAGACAACCTTTCTCAATGGCTATCTTCAAGAAGAAGTTTATGTCAAGAAACCACCAGGATTTGAAGACGAAAGTAAGCCAGATCATGTCTACTTTCTTGAATGAACTTTGTACGGCCTCAAACAAGCACCTCGAGCCTGGTACGATAGATTTGCTTCATTTCTATTATCCAAAGGTTATCAAAGAGGATCAATTGACAAAACTCTTTTCCTGAAGAAAGAATCAGGTGACATCTTAATTGTGCAAGTCTATGTTGATGATATAGTTTTTGGTTCCACTAACCCTGTGCTCACAGAAAAGTTTGAGAAAAAAATGAGTAATGAGTTCGAGATGAGTATGGTAGGAGAACTCAACTTCTTTCTAGGTCTTCAGATTTCCCAAACAAAGGAAGGAACCAAGATCCATCAACAAAAATACATCAAGGAAATGTTGTCAAAGTATGGGATGGACACTGCAAAGCCCATCAACACTCCGATCTCACCTAGCACACATCTTGATGCGGATGAGAATGGAACCAATGTCAATCAGAAACTCTTTCGAGGAATGATTGGTTTTCTTCTCTATCTCACGGCTAGCAGACTGGATATTATGTTTGCCGTCTATCTCTGTGCACGGTTCCAAGCAAATCCTAAGGAGTCTCACTTAAAGGAAGTTAAAAGGATCTTTCGCTACCTCAAGGGAAGAGACAACTTGTGCTTATGGTATCCAAGGAGCAGTTCCTTTGAACTGGTCTCCTTCACCGATGCTGACTTCGCTGGACATCTAGTCGATTGGAAAAGCACTTCAGGCATGGCACAGTTCCTAGGAGATTGCCTTGTATCTTGGGGATCGAAGAAGCAATCCTCAGTGACACTTTCTACTGCTGAAGCTGAATACATAGCCGCAGCTGCTTGTTGTTCCCAAGTTCTATGGCTCAAGTATCAACTACAAGATTACGGTATGTCTCTCGGAACTGTTCCTATTAAATGTGATAGTACTAGTGCCATAAACATCTCAAAAAACCCTGTGCACCACTCTAGAACAAAGTACATAGAGGTTAGGCACCATTTCCTACGTGATTACGTAAAGAAAGGTTCCATTGAGATGGTACATTGCAGGACAGATGAACAAGTCGCTGATATTTTCACTAAAGCTTTGGACAGACAACCCTTCGAGCATCTTCGAATGCTCTTAGGGATGATTCTCTTACATTAAACAAGTCCCGGTCCATCTTTTCCCTCAATGATTGACTAGTTAAGCATTAGTATGACTAGGGAACTGTATGGTTTAGCAACTTTCATTTTAATAATTGCTCTTTGCATGAAACGTGTTTATTACTATGTATGGGAACTACTTCTTAAAAGCACTTTGTTTCTTTTGGCCCAAAATGATCAACCTGATCTTATCTATCCCTCATTACAAACCGAAAGGATGGTTGATCATAAGACTTGTCCCTTAAAGCTAATCCAGGTAAACGTTTTCTATGAGCCTTAATTAATTGATAACCCTTTTTACGGGATTCAATTACCTGGATATCAACAATTGCTTCCTTACCCATATTTTATTTGGATACCCCTCTTTGTCATTTCCACAAAATACCCTTTATGTATCCAAACCGGCTTTCTGTTACTTGTTCATGGAAATGAGTTGGGAAAGGAAAGGAACTACCTCTGATTTACTAGGGAACTTCAAGGAATTCAAAAAGGCCTCAAAGTGGTATTATTGGAAAGAGAACAGACGTTGGAAACTGGGAATTTGACGCGACAGGTTGAAAAAGGGAATTTTGAATCTACACAGTTCATCTCGCTACTTTGGCTCGTTACTTGCCACGTAGGTACTGTTGATTTGGAAAGAATCTTTGAATGGAAGACATCAAATCTTTCTATCTATCCTTGGAGTAACTAGCTACAGTTTTCAAGGGAACCCTGGCAAGCCTTTTCTCCTTTTCAAATTCATTCCCTCTCCTTACTTAACCCATCATCTTCATCTTCAACTTTCTCCTCTGCAAACCCTAACTCTCAAAATCTTCCATCTTAGTCTGTATCTCAACCATGGCCAACCAGAACCAACCCAGATACACCAGACTTCACCCAAATCCTCTCATAGAACATTTCCTTCAAAACGACCCAGCTTATCTTCAAGAACAGCTATTCACAAACCTGGATCTAGGCCACCATGAACCAGAATACATCTTTGATGTCAAAGAAAAACTCTATTCTCTTCTTCGAAAGAGAGATGGTCAACCTCCCCTTACCCCTGAAAGCTCACCTCCCACTACTCCAAGATCTGAAATTCCAGTTCTTACCACAAGACTGGATGGTTCTTCAACTCTTACCATGAAAATCGATGGTGTTCAAACCACGATCTCTGAATCTAACCCCTCTCTTCTCCTCCAAGATTCATCTCATACCTCACCAAAACATCATACCCAGATCTATGATACCTTAAGTCCCAAACGTACGGATGCCTCCACTTCTCAAAACTCTAACCCTCAGATCCAAAGTTCCAAAGCGCTCTCTACTTCAACAACAACTCCTATCATACCTGTTCCACCTCACAAAGAACTTCCCAGCTCAAATCTTGATCAAACTCTCTCTCAGTTCGAGAGAGACGAGTTTCCCACTTCACAAGGAACTACACCTGTTCCACCCTCTTCTTCCTCCACTCCCTCAAAACTAAAATCATCTCAAGTCTCTCTACCCAAAGTTCCCACTGGCCAAAGATCGAAAAAGAGAAAGTATAGAAAATTGGGTGACGGAGAAGAAGAAGAGGAAGAAGAAGAGGAACTTGAGCCTCTCCAAACTGAGCAACTCAATGCTCTCTCCAAGGAACTCATCAATGTTGATGAAGATGACGATGAGATAGATGCGTACGTTGAGCCTGCTCTTCAAATTGGCTATAAGGAACCGCCATCTGGGCGTCCTTCAACGAGAGGCTCCAAGAAACAAAAGGTGGACGAAAAGAAGGAAAAGGAAAAGGAGAAAAAGGAAAAGAAGAAGAAAGGAACTGAAGAGAGGAAGTTGGTTATTCCTCTGATTGTCACCGCTGAATTCCTTCAAGAGCCTGAATTCAACGAGCTTCAAGAACTCATTCAGTTCCAAGGATGGGAAAAGCTCTGCTCTGAACCAGCAAAGGTTGATCAAGCTCAGGTCAAGTTTTTCTACTCAAAGTTTACCCTAACAAAGGGAACTGAGCTTGATCCAGTCATAAGGTGGAAAACTGAAGAGGATGACTTCTCTTTCACTTCTACCCTGATCAAGAAAATACTCCGTGTCCCTGGAGAAGGATTTGACACACTTCCTCAACGACCATGGCAAGACACTGAAGGAAGGGAAGTCATTCTGCAAAGACTTCTAGGTCATGTGCCAACTCAAGGAAAGGAGGTCTTGACTCATGGATTGAGTCAACTGGGGAAGATGGCACACCAGTACATCACTCGGGTAGTGATTCCAAGGCAGGAGAAGCGAACATCGCTAAATTCAACTGATGCTATTCTCCTGGATTTGTTCCTACGCAAGGAAAGAATCAATCTGCCCAAGATCATGATCATGCACATGTGTAAGTGCGTTGCTAAGGAATCTCATGCTCTTCCATATGCTGCGGTGGTGAAGGAAATAATGAAGAGGAATGATGTCTATCATCCTCGGGAGGAAGAAGAGCTTGGACAAGAGATGGATATGTCCAATATTCAGAGAATGAAGCACTCCCAGGAACCAGTTGACGAGGTTCCTCAACCAATGTTCATCGAACAGGGAGACTGCACAAATGTACTCCAAGCTCTCAATCGTCTGTGTGGGGTCAATGAGCGAATCCTCGATGTTTTTCTAGACATCCAACAGAAGTTACCTTCCTCCTCCTCCACTAATCCATGAACAAGCTCCCTACAAAATTGTTTCCTAGCTGTCTTACCCTCCTTCAATGCTTTTGTCTTGTTTGTTCCTGTACAATGTTGAACTTTGTTTCCTTGAATGCAATTTGCTTTTATTCTCTAGTTATGATTGTGCTTCACTTGCTTTTCCTTGTATGTTTTTACTTGATTCTTTTCGATGATGTCAAAAGGGGGAAAAGTGGAAAAATGCAGAGATGCGTTGCATCTAAGAGAATACAGAATAATTAGCCATAAGCTGAGGGGGAACTATAAGCTTAAAAATCTTGAAAATTGAACTGCTTGTCCATTTCAGGGGGAACTTAGTATCTACAAAGAATCAAATGTGTATTTTGGTGTCTAATCTCCCTTATCTTTCCTGCATCCCTGACTTGCATTTTATAAAGGTTTGTCATCATCAAAAAGGGGGAAATTGTTGGATTAGTGTTAGGGAACTAACTCTGGAACAATGGTTTCTCTATTCGAGAAATCGAAGTTTTGATAATGGCAAACAAATATGGAACTGATTCTCTTGACAAGTGATTTCAGGAAAGATAACAGGTTCACAGGAAATTAAAGGGAAATGCTTCCATAATGATATCTGAGTACGTGGCAAATAAAGTAAAGGATAAAGAAGACTTTTTACTATTGTCTTGGGCGGCAAGCCAAACTCCGAAAGAAGAGAAATGCAAAAAGGGTATGCTGGTCTTTTTAAACAGTATCGTACTCCCCAAGACAAGAAGGGAAAAGGCGTCAGAAGCTAAATGTGGAAACTCTATAAATAGTATGCGATGCCGCTAGGTCAAAGTAAGCTCTCGAATGCAAAGTACCAGATCTGAAAAAGGAAAGTGAAAGTGAGAGCTCGAAGCTGACAAAGAGAAGACGACGATCCAGAAGTTCGAAAAGGAAGTCAAGTGACCAAGCGATGGAGACTGCGTGAAGATCACCATCGGCCTGGAGAGTTGGTTCATGTGCTAAAGGGAACTGCACAGGAACGAGTCAGGTTCACCATCTATATTCTATTACGTCTAGATCTAGGAATCATCATGGCTTAGTCGTTAGTATTGTTTGTGAGTGTGTTTGCGAACAATAGAGAAGTTCGACTTTGTATTTTGTATCCTGAGATCTATAAATAGTAATATAGTGTGTGTGTTCAAAATCCTCCAAGGGAGGTAGAGGTTTACTCTCCAGCTAGTTGGTTGTAGAGGTTCCTCTATAAGGAATCGTTTCCTTGTCTCTGGTGTGTATTTTACTGTGTTGCTTTATTCCGCTGCGTAAGGTAACTGTCACTGGAACAGCTCCCGATTTGTCTTAACTAACACAGATCTACGATCCTACAACTTTCATGTGTTTTTATGGGGGTTATTGACAAGGTTTTAAGTGAAGGGAAATTTGGGGCACATCCTCATATTCATTGACTTTTATACACTGTCTTTGAGATAGATTTAGTTCCTATATCAATTTTGGTGCATTCTAACTAAATTAACCTATTATTGTGATATAGTTGCATTTCAGTTTTTCTTGAGTCTATCGAGCGTACCCTCTTTACCTTAGGCAGGGGGACCCCAATCTTGACCCCAGATTTCGCTGCAGCGGAGTCCGGTGATGATGATCGATGATGATGAATTGATGATGGTGATGATGTTTGTTTGGACGAGATTTCAATGAAAAAGAATAGAAGAAGCATCTGACTCCTTCTCATGCATGCTCCACCTGGCTCGGGGAAAGGTTGAGAAAATTTGATGAGAAAGTGATGGAAAGTGAAGAGAACAAAAATCTCACCAAAAAGTGCATGGGATTCGATGTGAAAACATAATTGAAATCTCTTGATTTTCATTCTTTAAAACCAAGCATTGGAAAAACTTTTTTTTGTAATCCAAACATCTAAGAAAATTATTTTCTCAATTATTTTACACCAACGACCTATTAAGAAATTAATTTCTAAATAGGTTGTTGGTGTTCGATCACTACCGTACTTGAATCAAGTCAAGATCTAAATTGACAATGATTCAAGACATTTTTGTCACCTTAAACCACCTTCGCTCGCCACCTCAACCACTCGCCATTAAGAGAGTAAGATCGAAGGCTTGCACGACATCTCTGTGAACAAAATGATCATTAATAATCATCAATGCCATTAATGGAAGTTGGTGTTGTTTGTGGGAGGAGGAGCTACTTATTAGAGATATATGGTCATATATATTAGGATATAATTTTGTATGATATTCTTATCTTGTATATTTAGATAGATAGAATATCTTAGAAGATTGTATATATATACTCTTTCCCATGAGGATAATAACACAACACATTATACAATTCCTAACGTTTCATGGTTTCAGAGCATGATCCTAAACCCTAAAGTCTTCCGCTGAAATTTTCGTTCTTCCTCTTCAATTTTTTTTTCTCTCGTCAATTTTTGCTTCAAATCAATCTTGCCTCTGTCTTTAATTGGCAATGGCATCGTCTGATTCCGAACAAGACACTTTCAATCCAACATCAAATCAGCCGGCCCCAAAACGTCTCATCCTTGATCTCGCCTCCCCATACTACCTTCATCCCTCGGATCATCCAGGTCTTACAATTTGTCCGGTGATTCTAAAGGGAGATAACTATCAAGAATGGGCAATTGCTATGAAAAATGCCTTTTCGGCTAAACGCAAGATGGGATTTTTGGATGGTCGAATTGTCAAACCAACTGTTAACACTGACGATGAAGATGATTGGTTCAGTGTGAACTCAATGTTGATCGGTTGGATTATTCAGTCCATCGATCCTACACTACGGTCTTCTATAACATATCGTGATACTGTCCGTGCTCTATGGGATGATTTGAAGCAGAGATTTTCGGTTGGCAATGCGCCCCGGATCCTCCAAATTCGATCCAACATTGCCTAGTGTCGCCAACAAGGTCAATCGGTTATAGCATACTTTGGAAAATTAAAGAAGCTTTGGGACGAGCTCACAACATATGTACCGCCCAAGTCTTGTAACTGCGGGAATTGTACATGTTATATCTCGACCCAATTGCTCAATGAACGAGAGGAAGAACGCCTACATCAATTCCTCTTGGGACTTGATGACGATACCTTCGGCACCCTTCGTTCAAGCATCATTGCACGAGAGCCTCTTCCAGATCTCAATAAAGCCTATTCGCTGGTTATACAGGAAGAACTTCACAAATCCTTGATTAAGGAACGAGAACCGAATCTAGATGTTGTTGCTTTCTCGGCTCAATCCAAGACAAGTGATCAGAAGTCCAATCGTGTAGTATGCACTCACTGTGGATTTAATAACCATGATGTTTCTAAGTGCTACAAGTTGATCGGTTATCCCGAGGGCTGGACGCCGAGATCTCGTGGCTCAGGACGGGGTGACTCTAATTCTAACCGCAGTGATAGTGCTCCCTCTCGTGGTGATCAGAATTCAGGCCGAGGAGACAGAATTCAGGTCTTGCAAATTCTGTCTAGCAACCCAATGCCTCGCATAATAATTCTCAGCTCTCAAATGCTGATCGTGCTGCTCTCAACCTCACCCAAGAACAATGGAAATCAGTTGCTCATCTTTTCAACTCTATGAATTCTACTTCTGGTTCTCACCAGGCCTCGGGTAATCTGAATTCCTGGATTTTAGACACCGGCGCCTCGTACCATATGACGGGTGATCGGAGTCTTATTCAGGACATTCATTCCGTTTCTCCTCTTTCAATTAAATTACCAAATAACTCATTTGCATCTGCTTTTGAAGAGGGAACATTGCAACTTACTGATTCTCTTACATTGCCACATGTGCTTTTCATTCCAAGTCTTGATTGCAACTTGATATCAGTTTCCCAATTATCAGCTGCTCTTCACTGTTCAGTACTTATTTCTGATCGATTATGTGTCATTCAGGATCAAAATACGAGGACGGTGATTGGAGTCGGTGAGCAACGAAGTGGGGTTTACTGGCTAAAGAACATTCAAGCGCCTTCTGTTTTGTGCACAGCTGCAGCGGCATCGTCGAATACTTCACCTCTACTTTGGCACAAACGTTTAGGCCACCCATCTCATTCTATTTTGGCCTCATTTTCTGAGTTAGGAAATTTTGTTAGCTCTAAAGATGATACTCCTATGGCACCTTGTGATATTTGCTTTCAGGCAAAACAAACATGTAATGCTTTTCCATTGAGTAATAATACAACTGATTCTTTGTTTCAATTGATACATTGTGATGTTTGGGGTCCATATAGTGTTCCTTCTAGCACTGGTGCCTCTTATTTTCTGACCATTATCGATGATTTTTCCCGTGCTACTTGGATATATTTGCTAGTTAATAAATCTGAAGTCAGAAATTGTGTTCAGAATTTTTGTCAATTGGTTCAGACTCAATTCCACAAGAAAGTGCAGCGATTCCATTCTGATAACGGGGCTGAATTTCTGTCGCTGAAATCTTTCTTTGCTGACCAAGGTATCCTATTTGAGACAACATGTGTCTACACACCTCAGCAAAATGGGCGAGCTGAGCGGAAACATCGTCATCTCCTAAATGTCGCTCGAGCATTGCGATTCCAGGCATCTTTACCCATCAAGTTTTGGGGTGAGTGTGTCTTGACGGCTTGTTATTTAATCAATAGGACTCCGACTCCTCTTTTGCACAACAAGACGCCTTATGAGATCTTATATGGTCATGTGCCAAATTATTCTTAATTCAAGGTGTTCGGGTGTTTATGTTTTGCATCTAAGATTCCTCGTGATCGGGATAAGTTTGCGCCTCATAGCCGGAAATGTATTTTCCTTGGGTATCCCTCGGGAAAACGTGGTTGGCGTTTGTTTGATCTCGAAACTCATGAGATTTTTGTTTCCCGGGATGTGGTATTTTTTGAAGATTTTTTTCCATATTTCAAAGAGAAATCAGGCATGGTTGCACCTACTGATGTTTCTTCTTTTCAGCATCCAGCTGCTTATGATATGGACCAGAATTCTGTTGACATTTTGCCGCCAGTTATGCCTATTACAGTCAGGGGGAGCATGAATTCTTCTTCTTCACAATTGCATTTGCCGTCTGATTTAAGCAGTACGTCATCTTCCTCTGCTCATTCTTCGCCGGTCGCGTCTCCGTCTCCGCCTCCGACAGTGCGACACAGCACAAGAGTCCGCCAGCCTTCAGTCCTTCTTAAAGATTTTGTTTGCAATTCACTCCGCCAGAACGACCCTACCCCACTCCAAGTGCTCGCCACTCCGACGACATCGCCGTCCTCAGGTACTCCATACCCCATTTCATCTACGGTCTCGTTTTCTAATTTTTTGAACTCGCACGCTCTTTTTCTTGCAGCCATTACTGCAGACCGTGAGCCAGCGAATTTTAAGGAGGCCGTTCAATCTGAACAGTGGCGGAATGCAATGCAACTTGAGCTTGAAGCTCTTGAAAGAAATCAGACGTGGATCGCATCATCTTTACCACCTGGCAAGAAAGCGATCGGGTGCAAATGGGTTTACCGAATTAAATATACATCTACCGGTACAATTGAGAGACACAATGCTCGCTTGGTAGTTCTCGGAAATCAACAGGTTGAAGGTGTTGATTTTACGGAAACATTTGCTCCGGTTGCTAAGATGGGCACCGTCCGGGTCTTTCTCTCTGTTGCTGCTATCAGAAATTGGGAACTGCATCAGATGGATGTGCATAACGCTTTCCTTCATGGCGATTTGCATGAAGAGGTTTATATGCTTCCTCCTCCAGGTTATAACGGCGTCTCACCTGGTCAAGTTTGTAAGCTTCAGAAATCGCTATATGGTCTTCGCCAGGCGCCGCGGAACTGGTTTTCTAAGCTTGCTCAAGCCCTTCGTGCTTTCGGCTTCCGTCAGAGTAAGGCTGACTATTCTTTATTCTCCTTGGATCGCCATGGATCGATTCTTCATGTCCTTATTTATGTTGATGATTTGATTATAGCCGGGAATGGTAGCTCTGCAATTTCTGCTTTCAAAGCATATTTGAGTGCTTGTTTTTTCATGAAGGATTTGGGTAATCTCAAGTACTTTGTTGGCCTTGAAATTGCCCGGAATTCTGAAGGCATTATTCTATCCCAACGAAAATATGATCTTGAGATTATTGCTGAGACTGATCTACTTGGTTCTAAACCGTGTGATTTTCCGATGGACTCTCATCATCAGTTAGCTACCATTGATAGTCCGGATTTTGTAAATCCGGAACAATTTCGTCGATTGATCGGGCGTCTGATTTATCTCACCATTACTAGGCCCGAGCTATCTTATTCTATTCATACTTTGTCTCAGTTTATGCAGCACCCCAAGGAGGCCCATTGGCAAGCTGCCTTGCGGATTGTTCGTTATCTCAAAGGGCGCCCAGGCCAAGGATTATTTTTGTCCTCTTCGAGTGATCTTAGGCTAACTGCTTATTGTGATTCTGATTGGGCGTCTTGTCCCTTGACCCTCCGCTCCATCACAGGATATTTCATTATGCTTGGACATTCTCCGGTGTCTTGGAAAACCAAGAAACAAGTCACCGTTTCTAGATCATCTGCAGAGGCTGAGTATCGGGCCATGGCATCTACTTGCTCAGAAATCATTTGGCTCCGATCCTTATTACGCTCCTTAGGGGTCCATCATTCCTCTTCGGTTCGCCTTTACTGTGATAGTCAGGCAGCATTGCATATTGCTTCAAATCCCGTCTTTCATGAACGGACAAAGCATATAGAGATTGATTGTCATTTTGTTCGTGATCTGGTTGTTGCTCGGAAGGTTGATACTTGTCATATTTCGACTACTCAGCAGCCTGCCGACATTTTCACCAAGGCCTTAGGCAAAACTCAGTTTCAATATCTTCTCTCCAAGTTAGGCATTCTAGATCCCCATGCTCCAACTTGAGGGGGAGTATTAGAGATATATGGTCATATATATTAGGATATAATTTTGTATGATATTCTTATCTTGTATATTTAGATAGATAGAATATCTTAGAAGATTGTATATATATACTCTTTCCCATGAAGATAATAACACAACACATTCTACAATTCCTAACGTTTCACTGCTTATATTCGACATTCTAGTCTTGCATATCCAAGGTTTGAGATAATGAAGCTTTTGCATATTTTTAGGAAAATTAGTGAAGTAGCGGACTTCATTGTTATTTGCTAAGATGGGCCTCTATCCAACAAGCCTGAACTCGATGGCTCCTTGCGATCTAGAGGATCTCATTTTTCGGTTGCCCTAGGCCGGTTGACTTGTGGCTAAAGTCGATCCCCATAATTTCTTTCCCAACCAAAAAAATATAAATTGATAAATTGATTTTAAAAACAATATTATCTTCCGTTATTTCTTTAAACTTGAATTCATAACCACTAATCTGCAATTGTTCTTCTACTAAACTGGCTATAAATATCTTTATTCTTTATAGTGATGAAATATAGTAATGCATTTAATATAAATTTGGATATAATCAAATGTATTACACATCTTTCCTATTTCTCTTCTTGTATTAGTGGTTGATATTATCTTTAAATGATAGTATCATCTTATATTTATTTCATATCCGCAAATCTTTTTAAATCCATGCTAGTTAAATACAATAACCAAAATTGTTTGTCTTTCTACCAAATCATATATTTTTCATAATTTTTTTAAGTTTAATATGAGAGAGAATTGATAATATATTTAAGGTCTCTTTCAAAATTATACATATAAATCTATTTTTAAAAAATTCCAGTGAATTACAATTACCATAATTCTCTTAGTTTTCTACCAAAGCATATATTTTACAAGATCTTTCGGTATTATATATACTTTATCTAGTAGTATCCATAACTTAATAAACCTCAACGTATTCTTTGAAAGCCTCTACATTCCCATTATCCCCTATTCACTCCAAATTCCAATCAAACCAAATGAGTCTAACACGAGCCAATGTTATTATCTTGGCGATTGCAATTTCATTTCTATGCGTCAATGCAACCCTAATAAAGGGCGCGCCCTTTTTCAAGTTCGCAAAGTACTATGTCATCGTCTCGAACCGGATGCAAGCTAGTGGCGATCAGCTTGGCGTGCATTGCAAGTCAAAGGACGACGATCTTGGCTTCCATAATCTCATGGTGGGGGAACAATATCAATGGAATTTTCGGGTCAACTACGGGCAAAGCACGCTCTTCACTTGCACTTTGTCGTGGATCGGCGGAAGTAAGGCCTTTGTCGCGTTCGAAGTTGAGGACACATTTTTTATCGATCGATGTGGCGGAAGGCATTGCACTTGGAAAGCTCAAGAAGACGGGATTTACCTCTTTGACATCCAAGCGAATAAGTTTAACTTTGTTTACAAATGGGACAAGGCGATTAATTGATTAGTCATGTAATCTGTTTAGGATCATGGTTATGCATGGTATTTTCCTAATTAAATAAAGTTCTTCCTAAGATAAAAGTGTGAGTGTTGTTGAATTAAGAGATCATAATCTCCTCGTGAGTCGTGATATCAAAGGGAGTTGCTCAAGTGGTAAGCGGCTAGCTTGTTCCACGTCTATGAGGTTTGGGTCGGGGTTCAACTCCAGCGGATGTAAGAAATTCATTTTGGTTAATACCCCTCTAGCACTAATAGAGGTATAAAAGTTTCGGAATTCTTAACACCAGACAAGAGATGGAAAATCAATGATTTAACACAAGTACTCCTACTAGAGCAGGTTGACACTATATGAGCAATCCCAATCCCAAATAATAACATTCAAGACCGCCTCTATTGGACCCCGAGTAAGAATGGATGGTTTTCAACACATTCAGCGATGAACCCAATCACATAAACATTAAGTCAAGAACCAAGTATAATCAATTGCATATGGAAATTGAATATATTACCGAAAGTTAAAAACTTTCTCTTGAAGATGAGCATTAATGCCCACATACGACCCAAAAAAAAGATGAGCATTAATGGATTGCCTACTAAGTAAGATTGAGAGAAAACATGTTCCAACTCCTGGAGGCTGTATTATGTGCAATTGTACAAATGAAGACACCATACGTCTATTTACTAAATGCCCACACACACTAAACATAATAAATAAAATTAACGCAAATATTGAGCAAACTTTACAGAATTATAACACGCATAATAAGGTACCAAAAATGTACTAAGCGACATTTTCCATCATTTGGAGGAAAAAAAGAGTTTATTGTATTGGCGGTCTCTTGGTGGAGCATTTGACACCAATGAAATAAATTGGTTTTCCCATTTATATAAGACTTACCTCAATATATTAGGACGTAACTAGAACAATGAGAAAATTTTAAACAATGGAATAAATTTGAGGACAGAATCGCTAGAAGTTATCAAAGAACGAAAAAGAAGGATAAATCTAAAACTTGGAAAAAACCACGACAAGGTGTAATAAAATGTAATTTCAATGGATCAAGACTAGACAATGGTCAGGCATCAGAAGGAATAATTCTAAGAGATCACAATGGTAATGTAGTGGAATTAATGGCACAAAACTATGGGCATATGTCGGCACTTGAGCCTGAAGCTCTTGCTTTGAGAGACGGTATTAGAGTAGCAAAACAAGAACGATATAGATGCTTAAAAATTGAAGGTGCCAACTTACAAGTCATCAAAGCAGCCTAAGGTGATAAGAACTGCCCTTGGGAAATTGAAATTATTTTGCCTAATATCTTGGTTTCCCTTATTGGGTTTCGGTCAATCCGGATCTCCCATGTGCCCAAGGGCTCTAACACTGTGGCTGATAAAATTGCTAGACTGAGTCACAGTCTTTCTGATTTCACTATCAGGATGCGTTAGGACGCTCTCCTTGAGGGAGAGTCTCCTAATTATTACCTAATAAAAAAAGATAATTTCTTAACGGGAAATCTATATACACACATAATTTTTTCTCGGCGCACAAGATTTGGCACGCTTCATGAAGCGAGTCGCTTCATAATGCGAGCCATATACGGATACCCGAGCGGATTTTTTTACAGAATCGGCAAAATAACACGCTTCACGAAGCGTGAGGAAATATTGTGCGATTTCCTTATCCAATCCAATATTTTTTACATATATAGGTTCCTCTCGTTGATAGCTTCGATTTGATAGGTAATACGCTCAAATCCAACACCCGAGCAAAAAGTTATGAGCGTTTTAAGATTGGACATACGTAAACTACTTTAACATAATGTTTTATTTAAGATATGATTTAAGATAAGACTTAGTATATAATATTTTGGGACGGTTTATGTTTATCGTAAGTATTAGGGTTTATGGTTAGGGCAAGACTTTCTCGTTAACCAATAATTATTTATTTTATGATTTCAGTTAATTAAAATCATTAACCAAAATCGACCATTTAATCTCAGTTGATCAGAGATTTGTTAACCAAATTTTTGGTTTGGTTTTCTCGTTAACCAATAACTATTTATTTAATTTTATATTATAATATTACACTTGAATAATAATAAAGTTATCAGCTTTATATTAAAAATATTATCTCTCGATTAAAATTTCAAAATAAATATTATTTTACATGGTGGTTATGTTTTAGATTGTCTTTACAATATGTATTTTATATATATAACATTTTAGGAGTTAAATATTTAAAAAAAGGCATATTTAACTAATCAATGATGGAAATAAAGTAATACTTTCAAAATCAAATATAACTTTAAATTCTGAAAATAAGCATGTAATCCCATTAAGACGAAATATATTTAATATTTTTTTACAAATTAAAAACTATATTTTGGTTTTTCGGTTAACTGAAAATATGAATATGTCGATCCGTAACCAACCTGTAAAACCGTTAAAAATATCAGTTTGGTTAATCAAAACAAAATTTTAACATATATAAGTTAGGTTACCCTAACGCCTTACTTTAAACATAAACTACAACCCTACCATAAACATTAAACCTTACCCTAAATCCGACCTTAAGCCTTATCTTAAACCCTTTACTCAAACTCTACTATAAACCCTAGACCTTACTTAAAATCCTATACTTAAGCCTTGCGCGCCGTAGAACCCTTATCCAAACCCTAAGCCCTAAAAATATATACTCTATCCTAAATCCTAAACTTCACTAAAATCTACAATAAACCCTAAACCTTACTCAATATCCTACCTTAAGACTTGTCTTAAACGCTACCCTCACACTAGACCTTATCTAAAACCCTACACTTAAGCCTTGATTTAAACCATACATCCAAACCCTATGCTATATCACATACCCAAACTTTAAACCTCATTCAAAGCTTACCCTAAACCATAATATTTACCATAAACCTTAAACCTTACCCCAAACCCTACCATAAAGCCTTACCCTAACCATAAACTCTAACACTTACCAAAAAATCTTATTCTATGCTTTATCTTAAATCTTATCCTAGATAAACGACGTTTGAAAGTAGTATGCGTATGTCCAATCTTAAAACGTTCATAACTTTTTGCTCGGGTGTCGGATTTGAGCTTATTACCTATCAAATCGAAGCTATCGACTAGAGGAACCTATATATGTAAAAAAAATATTGAATTGGGTAAGAAAATCGCACAATATTGCCTCACGCTTCGTGAAGCGTGTTATTTTGTTGATTCTGTAAAAAATCTGCTCGGGTATCCGTATATGGCTCGCATTATGAAGCGACCCGCTTCATGAAGCGTGCCAAATCTTGTGTGTGGAGAAAAAAATACATGTGTATATATCCTCAGCCAGAGAAAATTGCATTTAACCACCCTTTATTTTACACTTGTTGCAATCAACCACCCTTTATATTTTTTTCTACACTTAATCACCCCTTATTTGTAATTGTGTGCATTTAACCACCCATTTTAACAAAAAATGTCATTTTTCTGTTAAGTAAAGTAAATTAAGTTTTTTCCTATCTTTTTAAAATTTATTTACAATAAATAAATAAAGGAAAAACCATAATAAACACTTTCAAGTTCAAATACGCCGATAACCCTAACCTAATTTCCTCCATAATAATTCATTTTCTCCATCCAATGGCGATGAAGAACCACGACTTCGCCGATGCAAAGGTCATGGGTTTTGGATCTGATTCTGACAAATTTAAGCGTCCCTTAGAGTCGATCGTGTCTAAGTTGATGGACAACGACTCGAGATTCAAAATGTTGAGATGTAGGCTGAAATCCAATGATAATGACATTTGAAGCTCAATTTATTCCTAAATTCGTTTATTTGTTGTAAATAAAGTTAAAAAAGAAGGAAAAAACGTAATTTACTTTAATTAACGAATAAAATAACGTTTTTCATCAAAATGGGTGGTTAAATGCACATATTTACAAATAAGGGGTGGTTAAGTGTAGAAAAAAAATATAAAGGGTGGTTAACTACAATAAGTGTAAAATAAAGGGTTGTTAAATGCAATTTTCCCTTTCTTAAAATCCTTCTATTTTTCACCTTTTCATTTTTTCTCCCTAAATGTTACATTGGTAAAATCATCACTTTTTTTTTATATACATAGGGTTCCAGACTTCCGGTTCTTGACAATATTATCTTTAATCATATAAGGGAAGAAAAATAGTAACGCATTTAATCTAAATTTGGAAATAATCAAAGGTGTTACACATCTTTCGGAATTACATCATCTTTTATTAGTGATTGAAGTCATCTTATATTTATTTCACATCCACTAATATCTTAAAAAAAATTCCAGTGAATTACAATTGCCATAATTCTTACTTTTCTACCAAAGCATACATTTTACAAGATCTTTCGGTATTATATATATACTTTATCTAGTATATCCATAACTTAATAAACCTCAACGTTTCCTTTGAAACCTTCTACATTCCCATTTCCCCTATTCACTCCAAATTCCAATCAAATCAATGGGTCTAACACGAGCCAATATTATCTTGGCGATTGCAATTTCATTATTATGCGTCAATGCAACCCTAATAAAGGGCGCGCCCTTTTTTAAGTTCGCGAAGTACTATTTGATCGTCTCGAACGGGATGCAAGCTAGTGGCGATCAGCTTGGCGTGCATTGCAAGTCAAAGGACGACGATCTTGGCTTCCATAATCTTTTGGTGGGCGAACAATATCAATGGAAGTTTCGGACCAACTACGGGCAAACCACCCTCTTCACTTGCACTTTCTCGTGGATCGGCGGGAGTAAGGCCTTTGTCGCGTTCGAAGACAAGGACGGGTTGGCTGATCGATGTGGCGGAAGGCATTGCACTTGGAAAGCTCAAGAAGACGGGATTTAGCTCAAGAAGACGGGATTTACTAAAACTTATGCCAATAGTACGTAGGGTCAAGTGATAGTATAATTTTCTTGTAACGTAAAAATTAGTGCAGCATAAAAATTAAGTTAAAAGATATGAAATAATTTAGTGTAACTTATAAATAGAAATTTTTTTTTTCTAAATTCTTAGGCCGTTGAAGCTCTTAAATTAAAATAATAAATATTGTGAATAAGTTAATATATGTTTTTAAAAGTGGTGAAGATTTTATTAGATTAGAAGGAAAAAATATATTTTTATATAGGAAAATTGGGAAAGAGAATATGTTTATATAGAAAATAATAAGTTAAAATCAATAAAAAAAAAAGGAATGTATAAAAGGAAGATTCTGTTGTTACAAAATGTTTACACAAATAATAAATGGAAGATTTTATAATAAATGGAAGATTTGATTCTTAATATAGAACAAATTTGGTATGAAAATATATTTGCATTTGATAAAAGATGATGTGTAATATGATGCTTTAAAAGTTACTATATGATATGTAAAATAATTGGAGTAAGGAAAATTCAACATGTGTCAAAATCCTACCTAGCCTAATTTGATGTTGCGCGCATGTGGCAAAAATGACGTGGCAAAAATGACGTGGCGCAATCTAGTAGCTCGAATCCTTAGCGGTTTTAATTATATATGTTGGGACCTCTGGATCTAAACATCGGAACAACGACATCGTTCTCCAGTTTTGATAATGACAAACACCATATGGGAACTAACGTGCTTTGATCAAGTATTTCTAAGGAACACAGGTTTAGCAAAGAACTTCCATGAATGACCAAAGGACACAAGAATACACAATGAAGAGTTTCTCTCAAAGGAACTCTGAAGAGGAAAGTTCCCATGCGATGGGAACTCCCATGAATGTCCAGAAAACACAGGCTTACACGATGAAGAGTTTCTCCCAAAGGAACTCTGAAGAAGACAGTTCCCACGACATGGGAACTCGCATGTGACGACAAGGACCGCTCAGCGCAAATCGCGGGATCTTGTCATGGACAGAACGAAGGCACAGTCTGAGGAGCAGACTGTCATGAGTAATCCAACGGTCCGATTGATTCAAGAAGTTGACCTAGTTCAAATCAAAGTCACATGTGAAGATTGTACACTTGGGCTGCAAGCAAAGGGCATTTCGGACAACATGAAAGATGCGATTGAAGCCCAAGTACAACGAAGTATAAAGCTAAATGAATAGTGCTAGGTTTAAGCACTTCTCCCAAAACTCACACATACTCCCAGAGAAAGAAAGAAAGAAGAAGAGAAGTCCCCGTCGGCGAGTGTCCGATCTCGACGACGGTGAAGCTAAAGTTCCCAAGAGCAAGGGAACTGATTTGTCAAGGTGTAAGGTTTGACTTTCTTGTTTTAGTTGAGTTGTTCGCTTAGGAACTCAGTTGAGAAGATTCATTAGTGTCCGATCTTGCGATATTGTTTCTTCCGCTGCCTTGGGAACAGCTTAACAACCAGTTCCCAAGCTCTCGCTAACAAGTTACGATCCAACAATTGGTATCAGAGCAGGTTGCTCTAGATTTGTAATAGCATCGCAGGTTTCAAAATGACTCACGAACTCACCCAAGTCGGTCACAACAACAGCAAGCCACCAAGGCTCATCACTGGTAGATTCGAAGTCTGGCAACGCGACATGAAGAATTGGATGCGCAGCCAGGACTACCAGGCTTGGTGCGTTATAGAGAAAGGGAACTTCAAAATTGATCCAGCTATTGAGAACCACCTCTCCAAATGGGGACCAAATGAGTACAAGTGCATGGAGGCCAACTTCAAGGCCATACAGTACCTCAAGAATGCTATGACGGTGCAAGACTGCGACAAGGTGGCAAACCTAGACACAGCTAAGGAAGTGTGGGAAGCCATCCAACAAATGCATATTGGGAACTCAGACCTCCGAGAAGATCTTCAGATGAATGCGAGGAGAGAGTTCTTCAACTTTCAAATGGAAATGGGAGAATCCGTCAATAGTTACGAATCCCGTTTCGAGGGACTTTGCACCAAGATGGCTGGTCTTGGGATCACTAAGGAGGAAATCACTGACAAAATGAAGGTTCAACAACTCTTCAACGGGCTGACTGGAGAGTGGGCAAACGAGAGAACGATGTTCAAGGAGAACCCCGAAAACAGAACTCTTATGCTTCACCAGGTTTTTGGAAAACTGGTGGGACATGAGAAAAGAAAGATAGATGACAAGGAGCAAAAGAGGGCACACCAAGGGATTGCCCTCAAACTCGAAAAGATGCTCAAGTCGGTTCAAGAGCAACATGAAGAATCTGAAGAAGAAGAGGATGAGGAACTAGTCCTCGTAACAAGGGCCTTTCGATCCTTCTACAAAGGGAAGTTCAAGAAGGGAAATGGGAACTCACAGAAAGGACAAAGTTCCCAAAGAAAACCTGCTGAGAAGGATCTCTCGGACGTCACATGCTACAAGTGCTACAAAAAGGGACACTTCGCGAAGGAATGCCCACTGGGAACTGACGACTGTAAGCAAGGGAAGAAGGCCTACATCGCCACCTGGGACGATGATGAAGACGAAGATCCTGAATCTTGGGCATCCCCCGACATGTGCGCAATGGCCATAGGAGACACCACTGGGGAACAACTCAGTGAGGTAACTACTGAATCCGTTCTTGCTTCCTTGAATAATTATGAAAAACCTGAGTTGCTAAAAATCCTTTCAAGCCTTGTTAAAGACAACATTAAATTACAAAAGAAGTTGGAAAAATCGGAAGACACCAATGCTGAACTGGTTGGTCTAGAGCTATGTCCCAACTGTGTGTCCCTTCTAGAAAAACTTCAGTCTTATCTGTCTCACATCGTAGAACTCGAAGATGAGCTTAAAACTCTAGAAAGTGATGAGAACACCCTTCTACAAAACTTGAGTAAAACAAAAGGGAGTCCTGAAGCCTCTAGTTCCCAAACTAAGTTTGTCCCTGCCAGACACGGAATAGGATATGAGTCAGAGAGCTCTAAGAAAGGAAATCCCCTTTGAGTGAAAAAGAGATCAACGAGTGTAGGACCTTAGAGCTTCAGTGTGAGAAACAGAAAAATGCACACTTAGAAGAGAAAATCCGTGTCTTGGAGAGTGGAGTGGATGGAGAAGTAGACTATTACACTGGGAACACTGGACATAAGCTGTATGTTCAAATAGCTAAGGGAAATAGGGCTAGGGTATACAACAAGGAAACTATGGATAGGAACAAGATACAGAGACCTCATCCCAAGTACTACCTAGGAGAATACTATAAGACCTGCTGGAATTGTGGTGCTCATGGGCACTACAAGGAAAGTTGTACCAAAGCTAAGGCCCAATCCCAGAGAAATCACGAGTATTGGAACAGGCAGAATCAACCAGCCAACAAATCTGCTAGAGTTCCCACAAAAAGGAACAACCATAGGAACTCTGCTTATAACAAGTACTCTCGTGACATTAATATTGCTGATTATGTGCTATTTGAGACTGTCTTCCCTTGCAAGGGACCAGGCAAGAGTCATCTTGCCTGGGTCCTCAAAAACTAACTTTTCTTGTAGGTGGCAGTGAGGGGGAACAGCACGTGGGTCATTGATAGTGGATGTTCTAACCACATGACTGGAAACAAAGACAACCTCACCTCACTCCATCCAAAGGCCGAAGGAGGTCATGTGTCCTTTGGCAACAAAAATAAAGGGGAAATCATAGGAACAGGGGAAGTACTACTCAACAAATCAATCAAAATCAGCAACGTTAACCTGGTGAAGGACTTGGGATTCAATCTCCTGAGTGTTTCTCAGATATGTGATCAAGGGAACAACATCGTCACCTTTGATTCAAGAGAGTGTCTAGTGATCAACAAGAAGACCAACATAATCATCCTGAAGGGAAGAAGGTCCAACAACATCTATGTGGTGGATACAGACTTTGAGCCACCAAGGAAACTATGCTTGGCAAGTTCCCTTGACGAAACGGAACTCTGGCACAAAAGACTGGGCCATGCAGGCATTAGTCAGATCCTAAAGCTCTATCTACAAGATCTGGTAACTGGTCTTCCTCGAATAAACATCGAAGGTGCCAAGATGTGTGAAGCTTGTGTTCGTGGCAAACAAACCAGAAGCTCCTTCAAACCAAAAAGGGTAGTCAACACAACAAGGCCCTTGGAGCTAATTCACATGGATCTCTGTGGTCCCATGGACACCGAAAGCTTCGGAGGAAAGAGGCACATGTATGTCTTAATTGATGATTTTTCAAGGTTCACATGGGTTCTTTTCTTGAGATCAAAGTTAGATACCTTCAAAGAATTTGAGACTCTAATCAAGAGGATGGAAGTTAGCATGGGAATCAAACTCAAGGCACTCAGATCTGATCATGGGACTGAGTTCAAAAACTCAGAGTTCCTAAGATACTATGCCAACAATGGTGTATCTCACAATTTTTCGGCTCCTCGCACTCCTCAACAAAATGGGGTGGTGGAAAGGAAAAACAGAACCTTGGAAGATATGCCAAGGACCATGATGCTAGAAAGTGGAGTTCCTCCAAGTTTCTGGGCTGAAGCCATCTCCACAGCTACTTACATCCTAAATCGAGCCATGACAAGGCCCATGATCAAAAAGACATCCTACGAGCTGATCAAAGGAAGAAAGCCCAACATCTCTCATCTAAGGACCTTTGGATGCAAATGCTTCATTCACAACAATGGGAAGGACAACCTCGGCAAATTTGAGCCCAGAAGCGATGAAGGGATATTCCTGGGATACTCTTCCCAAAGCAAGGCGTACAGGGTCTATAACAAGAGGACCAAGAAGGTAGAGGAAAGCATCCACGTCATCTTCGATGAAAAATCTGTAAAGATGGGAACAGAGGCCCAAGGAAAGGGAACTCTGTTCAAGCTGGTCAGACAAGAAGAAGAAGACGACGAGGATGAACCAAGAAAGAGAGATGCAGACTATCCAAGTGGGAACAATGCCCCACAATCAGGGGACAACGAAGGAGATCAAAACTCCACAGATCAAAGCTCCTTTGAAGTTCCTTCCTTAACAGAAGAACCGCAAGATGCATCGAACTCTCTTGTTCCCCAAAATGAAAGTGTGCCAGAATCCAGTGTTCAGGGGGAACAACGAGGGAACTCCGAAGAGAATCATGATGAAAGTCCCAGCGAAGAAGCTGAGCATAACTGTTCCCCTGAGGAAGAGGAGGCTCAAGACACAGATGAAGAAGAGTCAAGGGAATAGGTTGATGTCTCACACATCCGAACAAGAAACTACCACCAAAAGAGAGATCACCCCATTGACAACATCATCACTCCATATGACAAAGGTGTTCTAACTTGCTCCTCTCTCAATAATTTTTGTGCTTTTAATGCCTTTGTCTCGTTGGTGGAACCAAAAAGCATCAAAGAAGCTGTAAAGGACCCAGACTGGATCCAAGCTATGCAAGAAGAACTACACCAATTTGAAAGGAACAAGGTGTGGAAGCTAGTTCCTAGACCCAAGAACAAGAATATCATAGGAACACGATGGGTCTTTCGGAACAAACTCGATGATACTGGGGCAGTAGCAAGGAACAAGGCTCGTTTGGTTGCTCAAGGCTACAGACAAGAAGAGGGGATCGACTATGACGAGACCTTCGCACCAGTTGCAAGGATCGAGGCCATTCGTCTTCTCATAGCTTATGCAGCCCACAAAGGATTCAAGTTATACCAGATGGATGTGAAGACGGCCTTTCTCAATGGGCACCTCAAAGAAGAAGTATACGTAGCTCAACCCCCAGGATTTGAAGATGAGAAGTTCCCTAACCACGTCTACTTCCTGGAAAGGGCACTCTACGGACTCAAACAAGCTCCTCGAGCATGGTATGACAGGTTTGCTCAGTTCCTTCTGTCTCATGGGTACCTTCGAGGTTCCATAGACAAAACCCTTTTCCTTAAGAAAGAGTCTAAGGATATACTGATTGTTCAAGTTTATGTTGATGACATTGTTTTTGGAGCAACTAACGAAACTCTTGTAGAAAAATTTAAGAACCTCATGAGCAGTGAGTTTGAGATGAGTCTCATAGGGGAACTCACGTTCTTCCTAGGACTCCAAATATCTCAAACAAAGGAGGGAACAAGGATTCATCAACAGAAATACATCAGAGAAATGCTAGTAAAGTATGGGATGGACCACTCAAGGCCCATCGACACTCCCATCTCACCAAACTCAAGGCTCAACGCCAATGAAACAGGGGTAAGTGTCGATCAAAGGAACTTCAGAGGTATGATTGGCTCTCTCATATACTTAACTGCCAGTAGGCCTGACATTATATTCTCAGTGTGCTTATGTGCACGTTTTCAAGCTAACCCCAAAGAATCACACCTTAAAGAGGTGAAGAGGATTTTCAGGTACCTCAAAGGGAACGACAACTTGTGCCTCTGGTATCCAAGGAACAGTTCCCTTGAGCTCATTGCTTATACAGATGCAGATTTTGCTGGGCACCTCGTTGATAGAAAGAGCACATCGGGAATGGCCCAGTTCCTTGGGTCATACTTAGTCTCATGGGGATCCAAGAAGCAAAATTCAGTGGCACTCTCCACAGCTGAAGCAGAATACGTGGCTGCCGCATCATGCTGCTCCCAAGTATTATGGCTCAAGTCCCAACTTCAGGATTACGGTATGTCTTTTGGCCCAGTTCCCATACTCTGTGATAATACTAGTGCCATTAACATTTCCAAAAATCCTGTGCGTCACTCTAGGACTAAGCACATAGACATTAGGCATCATTTTCTACGTGATAATGTTGAAAATAGGAACATCTCTATGCAACACTATAGAATGGAAGAGCAAATTGCGGACATTCTCACTAAAGCTTTACGTCCCTACCAGCGTTTTCGAATGCTTCTAGGGATGATAACTCTAAACTAAACAAGTCCCTGTTTGTTTCTCCCTCGATGCTTGACTAGTTTGACTAGAAATGCATGATAGGGAACTATAGGACTCATTGCTCTCATTTTGCCTTATTACTAGTCTAGAGCCTCATATGTACATTGGAACATCATTTCCTTTTTGCCCAAAATGATCAATCAGAGTTCCCTCTAACCCTCATTACAAGCCACTGTGACGGTTGATCATAACACCAACCCTAAGCCAAGGGCCAGACAAATGCTTCTCATGAGCCAAACCCTTTATCCCTTTATCGAGTTGCAATTGTCTGGTTCCCTTTTGAGTTCCCTAACCTCACAAAGAAAATTGCGTGTGAGTTCCCTTAACCTCTCCACTCAATATGACCTTTCCAAAGATCATGGGAACTGATAGGCAAAAGCATGGGAACACTAGATCAGAAAAGATGAAACGTCACTAGGGAAACGGGAAATTGTGTCAGACTCTGAAGCGTTTTGGGCCAAGTATTCAAAAATCAAAAAGACTTCCCAAGAAAGAAAATGACGCGTGTCAGAGGCGTGCTATGGAAGTTGAAACGGTCCTCCGAACTCATTGGCCAACGGTTATCGAGGTCTTTCTACACTTCCCTTTCTACCCTCGTCTCTCTCTCACATAAAAACCCAACTTTGCCATTTTTGGGTTCCTTCCTCCTCATCCTTCCCTGTCACCCCCTCTCTCTGCAACTTTCCCTCCTCCCAATTCAAGCAAACTTCAAAACTTCTCTCCATCCAAATCTTTCCATGGCTTCAACCCACTCATTCGAAGAAATCAAAGAGTGGATCAACAAAAACCCTCACACTTTCTTTCTCTCCATGTTAGCCGACATCGAGAAAGAACAAGATCCTGTTCTTCGCGATTTCCTAATTGCAGGGCTCTACAATTACGTGAGCCCTCTCATGCCTCCTCCTTCTCTTCCTCCTCCTCCGGCAGAGCAACCTCTAGCGATGCCTGCCTCCACCGCTACATCTTCTCAATCCCTTCCTCCTCCACCGTCTTCTCAACCCATCTCTATCTCCTCCTCAGGGACCAAGATCCTAGACTCCTTCGGATCTGAACCCCCATCCAAATACGAAAATCCCAAACACAAACACTCTTCCAAAGATCCCTCCAAATCCAAACACCACTCCTCAAAATCCAAACACAAATCCTCCAAACGCAAACACTCTCAGATCTCTTCTCCTTCCACTTACACGGAACCAAAGAAGAAATCTCACCTCAACATGGAGGAAGTCCTCAACCTCTCCAAACCCGACGCTTACGCTGTCGTAGACCCAGCCGAAATCGCCGAACTCTTTCGTCCACGCCCCAAACCCATCTCTAAGACCTCTGGTCCCAAGGATTCCACACCCTCCTCCTCCTCTCTTCCCATGGAAGAGGGAACTGCTAACCCTCCGTGATATGCTGTGTTTTGTACAGCATAACTAGGATTTTTTAGTACATATTTCTGTAGTCTTTTAGGCCTATTATGAGCATTATTGAAGAACAGATTTGAAGGCCGGAATTCAAAGTTAGCAAGAAGTTGAAGACTTCGAAGAAGCTGAAGGCCGCGATCGCCGCCACTCTTAGGGGCGATCGCGGTGGACGTCGCCGAGGAGGACGAGATCGCCATTGAGGACCGCGATGACACGAAGGCCGCGATCGCGGCCATGTCAAGGTGGCGATCGCGGTTGCCAGAGGTCGCCGATGGGTCGCGGTTTGCAAGTCAGGCAGCGATCGCGACCAGGTTTAGGCAGCGATCGCGGCCTTCAAATCGGTTTGCAAGATCGCGGCCTTCAAATCAGTCAGGCAGCGGTTTGCAAGTCGGTTTGCAAGAAGATCCTGAAGAAGGATACTGGCAAGATTGCTATAGGAGGGATGATTACTTTGCTTGCCAGAGAGTTTGCGAGTGAGGATAGGTTTGGACGGCCTGATAGTGTGGAGTATAAGTTTAATGAGAACCAGCTAAAGAGGGTTCATTGCTTGAAGGGATCAGCTGAGCAGGGGTATATCTGGACTCTAGGTTCTCAAGCTGAGGATTATTTGCGTCTTCCTAGAGCTATGCCCACTGGCCCTGCCTTAGCTTATTTGTACATCAGATCTGATTTTGCTGGTGGAGGCGGAGTTCAGCAGGAGGAGCCTGCGCCTGATGTAGAGATGGAGGATCAGGAGGCTCATGAGGATCATGATGATCATGATGATGATGATGGAGACGATGGAGGAGATGTCAGAGATGGTGGCCGTGTTCCTGGTTATGGAGGTGCTGGTTTTGTGCCTGGTGGTGATGTTGGTACGTCGTCTGCTGGCTGGGGTGCTAGTTCTGGTACAGCACCAGCTAGTACATCGAGTTGGACGACAGGAGGATATACTGGCTATGGTGATGGTGGAGCTGCTGCTTATAGAGGTGGATACGGAGGTTTTGGAGATACCTCTACATGGGATGCTGCTGCAGGTAGAGTTGGTTGGGGTGGACATTCTGATTCTGATTGGCAGAACAGGATGTTCTGGGAGATGGGACGACTTACTATGTCCCAAAATGAGATAGTGTCCACTCAGAGAGAGATTGTGACGCAGTAGAGAGAGTTGGCAGCTCAGCAGAGTGCTATTGCATCCACCGTTCAGGACATGCAGCGGGTGTAGGGGCAGCACCATGAGTTTTTCAGTCATATGTGGCCAGGTTTTCCTGACTGGTCACAGTATCATCCACCAGGTCCACCACAGTGAGTCTTCTGTTTTCCTTTCCTTTATTTTTATCTGATTTGTCTTTATTTCATTGAGGGCAATGAAAGGTTTAAGTATGGGGGAGGGAGTACTCATTGTTGTAAATATGTACAGATGCATTTTAGTTTTTGCATTTCAGTTCAGATTAAAAAAAAAAGAAAAAAAAAGCCATAAAAAAGGCATATAAAATCCTGGGATGAGCTGAAAACCCGAAAGGGCGGCTCAGGTAATAAGCAGGTAACCCGGACCAGCATTAGGTTGGGGTAATACGAGGTTAATGAGAGATGTGAGTATTTGTGAGCACACCTGAAAAAAAAATGAAAAGAGTGATTAGGTGAAAACCCGAAAGGGCGCCTAAGTAGAATGAGTGGAAAAATCAGAGTGTTTAGGAACATATTCTACTTTGGGGTCTGGGGATTACACTTTAGATGTTGGGTAGATCTTAGGTTGCTCTACACTTTTTGGAGCTTGAGCGCTATATCTTGTATCTGTGAGGTGTGTGATTTGAGCTTTCATGTTTTTGCTCACTATTTCTCTACATGGGTTCGGGTTGATTAGATTATTTTGAGTGCTTTTTAGTTTTAGGTCATTTTCTCCAATTGTTGTCTGTAGACCTTTGTTGATTTGTCATGCTTGATTATATTTTGAGCTTACTCGAGGACGAGCAAGGTCTAAGTATGGGGGAATTTGATATGCTGTGTTTTGTACAGCATAACTAAGACTTTTTAGTACATATTTCTCTAGTATTTTAGGCCTATTATGAGCGTTATTGAAGAACAGATTTGAAGGCCGGAATTCAGAGTTAGCAAGAAGTTGAAGACTTCGAAGAAGCTGAAGGCCGCGATCGCTGCCACTCTTAGGGGCGATCGCGGTGGACGTCGCCGAGGAGGACGAGATCGCCATTGAGGACCGCGATGACACGAAGGCCGCGATCGCGGCCATGTCAGGGTGGCGATCGCGGTTGCCAGAGGTCGCCGATGGGTCGCGGTTTGCAAGTCAGGCAGCGATCGCGACCAGGTTTAGGCAGCGATCGCGGCCCTGTTGGAATCTGACGCGTGATAGGATTTATTTGCTTAGTTTATTTTTATATCTTTTAATCTTTTTAATTTTCGACTTGTTCGAGACTATTTCTAGGTTTTACTTTTCAGCCTTTGAGGGTATTCTCTCTTAGACCTAATTTCAGATTTTGTGTTTTTCTCTCTTATGGAGAACTAAACTCCCTAAATTCTATTCAAGTTGAAGCTTTTCAGACTCAAGTTGTTGTGAGATTCGTATATTCAGGTTTATTTCTACAGGTTATTTCAATTCTCTTGTGCATAATTATTATTGATTGTATTGATTCTTTTAGGCCTAGCTAACTTGTTGGAATTTAATACTCTCTATTGCTAGATCTAGGTTTTCTCGTAGCAAAGCCTAATCTTTGTAACAACTCAATTGGTTTAGGACTCGTTGGACTAAAACAATTGAGAAGAGATTTGAATGCATGTTAATTGTTTGACTCGTTGGAATTCAATTGCATGTATCTTGTTTATCCTTGTTCTTATTGCTAGTATTCATATTATTTATGATCGTTTCATGAGTAATTTGGATATTAAGTTTGCATGTCTCGTTGCCATGTTATAATTCTGATCAGGATAGGAATAACTAAAAGGAATAACTTGTTTGAATCTAGGATCAATAACTTGAGGAAGAAAAGTGGACACTTGAATAGGATTGTTTTCCCTTAATTGATAAAAATCCAACTTTTGCTTTGTTTGATTGCTTGCTTTGTTTGTTTCAATTCTTAGTTTTAGTTTTAATTCATAAAATCCCCCCTTTGTTACTTCTTTGAGTTGATAATAATAAAACTTAGGATACAAGTGTCTCTAGGGTTCGACCCCGACTTACCGACTACACTAGTTGAGTAATTAGGGATTTATTTTTGATTTAGCACGACGACTTTTAGCCAGTCACTCCTCCATCTTCTCCACAGAGGATTCCTCCATCCTCTTCCTCCCCCAGAGTTCCCCCACCCACCTCCCCCATTTCCAAATCTCCCACTACTCCAAAATCTGCCCCTGGGAACTCAAGTCCCAAGGCACCAAACCCTACTCCTCCTCCTTCCACGCCCAAGGTCCCAACTCCACAAAATTCTCCTCCCCCTCCATCTTCTCCCACCACAATAAAACAACCTTCCCCTCCTCCTTCTCAAACCGCCATAGACCTCGACTCCGACGAGGATGATCTCCCCATCGGAGTCATTGCTCGCAAAAAGGCCCAGCAGCAACTGCCCATAGTTATGGGAACTGTCGAAGAGGAAGCCCGACTCAAAGCTCTCGAGGAAGAATTTCGAGGTGTCCTCCCTGAGCCTACCTCTGATCAAGGGACCACGGCCCAAGACACCACGGCCCAAGAAACCAAAGCCCAAGAAAAAGAGGGCCAAGAAAGGGTGGCCCCGACCTTGCCTGACACAGCTGGGACAGGCCCTTGTCACCAAGACGATGACGACGAGGAGACAGGGCTGACCTCCTCTAAAACTGACGGGACCTCCAGCAATGAAGCTGAGGACCATGAGGAGGCTCCTGCTGCCAAAGATCCCGCTGGTATCCCAACTCCAGGACACCAATTGGTGGTGTCGACAAGAGCTCCAAAGGAAAGGAACCCTCCTCTGATGATTGAAGCGGCTGATCCCCCTCAGTAGAAAGGAAAGACTACAGTCTCCAGGGGGAACAAGAACAAGAACAAGAATAAGAGAGGGAAGGGAACCTCTCCCAAGAAGGTGCACGTATCTGAAAATCGCAAGGTCCTTCCCCCTCTCATCCTCTTCGAAAAACAACTGACAGAACAAGGGCTCGGGCAACTGTGGGAACTGATCAAGGCCAAAGAATGGGAATACATCTGTGATGAGGCAGTGAGTGTGGATCCCTCTCAGATGCGCCTCTTCTACAACCACTTCGTCGTCCACGACGAGGGCATCAAGGGAACTCTCTCCCTCAATGGCGATGACTTCATCTTCACAACCTCCTCCATTCGCCATCAACTACAGGTCCCTGTCCAGGGCCTCAATACCTTGCCCGCCAAAAACTGGGGCGAGTACAATAGCGATGAGATCTACCACACCATCTATGAGGGTCGCGTTCCCACCATTGGAACGTCGACCCATCACTTATCTCTCATCGCCAAGTTGGCTCATCAGTTCATCATCAACGTGGTGATCCCTCGCCAGGAGAAGCGTCTTCACATCAACATTCCTGACGCCATTCTCCTCTATCACTTTCTCCTGAAGAAGCCCATCAATCTTCCTCGCATAATCTTAGGGCACATGGAGAAGTGCATGGCCTCGGCATCCCATTCCCTTCCCTACGCTGGCCTGATCAAGAAACTCATGCTCAAAGAAGGCCTCTATGACTCTTCCAAAGAAGAGGTCACCATAGGCAGGAAATTGGACATCTTTGTGGTCCAGAAAATGCATCACTCGGAGCCCGTGGAGGACCAAGGGGCCCTCCCCTCGGGTGACAGCCCAGCGGATGGGAACACACGAGTGTTGGTGCATATTGCCAACACTCTAGATAGGATGGCAGGGAACCAAGAGAAGATCATCCATGCCTTGGACAGACTGAGTGAACTCCTGCTCCCTCGAAGCCCATGATCTTCCCCTTTTCTCCCCCTCTCCCCAATGTTCCCACAAAATGTACTTGTGTTCCCTTGTACATATTTTTGCTTAAGTAATGAAGTGCCTTTTAGTATGATTGCGTGTTCCTCTCTTTCCTATTTTATGTGTTATTTGTTTTCGATGATGTCAAAAGGGGGAAAGACAAAAAATGCGAGATGAGTTAAAGTTAACTTATCACAGAATATGCTTAAGCTAAGGGGGGACAATTGCATAAAAAGCTAAGTACGATCTAAGTGTTTCACTAGAAGTGGCTCCCTAGAAACATGCTTAGGAACTCATCTGCACAACATACGTAGAAATACTTGCTTATTTTGTGATGGGTTTGTCATCATCAAAAAGGGGGAAATTGTTGGGACGGTGTTGGGACCTCTGGATCTAAACATCGGAACAACGACATCGTTCTCCAGTTTTGATAATGACAAACACCATATGGGAACTAACGTGCTTTGATCAAGTATTTCTAAGGAACACAGGTTTAGCAAAGAACTTCCATGAATGACCAAAGGACACAAGAATACACAATGAAGAGTTTCTCTGAAAGGAACTCTGAAGAGGAAAGTTCCCATGCGATGGGAACTCCCATGAATGTCCAGAAAACACAAGCTTACACGATGAAGAGTTTCTCCCAAAGGAACTCTGAAGAAGACAGTTTCCACGTCATGGGAACTCGCATGTGACGACAAGGACCGCTCAGCACAAATCGCGGGATCCTGTCATGGACAGAACGAAGGCACAGTCTGAGGAGCAGACTGTCATGAGTAATCCAACGGTCCGATTGATTCAAGAAGTTGACCTAGTTCAAATCAAAGTCACATGTGAAGATTGTACACTTGGGCTGCAAGCAAAGGGCATTTCGGACAACATGAAAGATGCGATTGAAGCCCAAGTACAACGGAGTATAAAGCTAAATGAATAGTGCTAGGTTTAAGCACTTCTCCCAAAACTCACACATACTCCTAGAGAAAGAAAGAAAGAAAGAAGAAGAGAAGTCCCCGGCGGCGAGTGTCCGATCTCGACGACGGTGAAGCTAAAGTTCCCAAGAGCAAGGGAACTGATTTGTCAAGGTGTAAGGTTTGACTTTCTTGTTTTAGTTGAGTTGATTTGTCAAGGTGTAAGGTTTGACTTTCTTGTTTTAGTTGAGTTGTTCGCTTAGGAACTCAGTTGAGAAGATTCATTAGTGTTGCTAGAGTTAGGTAGAACTCGTAGGAACAGAGAAGTTTGAATCTGGCTGTTTGTAACTAAGGAACAAGCAATAAAATAAGTAAGTCATTCAAAATCCTCCAAGCGGAGGTAGAGGTTTACCCATACAACTAGTTGGTTGTCGTGGGGTTCCTCTATAAGAGAACTGTGTTCTTTTGCGATATTGTTTCTTCCGCTACCTTGGGAACAGCTTAACAACCACTTCCCAAGCTCTCGCTAACAAGTTACGATCCAACAATATATATAGATTGGAGAATCATCTCTTATTAGTAATTGACCATATATCTTACATTAATTTATTTCACATCCACAAATCTATTCAATTTTATTGCACTTACTTAAGATTACCCAAATTGTTAGTCTTTCTACCAAATTGTTAGTCTTTATCGTAATAGTCCATCTAATGATGATAATTAACTAGGAGCAGTATTTTGGCCAAGATAATCTGTTGTATTCATTAACTCAAGAGAGTATATATAGAGGTGTACAAGGAAACCCTAGGACTATCAGATAGCTTGAATAATAAGTTACATATCAATATAACACATAAGATAACTCTAGGCTAATACTCCCCCTCAAGTTGGAGCATGGAGATCAAGAATGCCCAACTTGCGAAGGAGAAACTGAAACTGCTGTTTTCCGAGTGGTTTGGTAAATATGTCAGCTGGTTGATCTGTAGTCCGAATATGAGAGGTAGAGATGGTGCCGTTCTGAATATGCTCGCGTACAAAGTGACAGTCGATCTCAATATGTTTGGTGCGCTCATGAAAAACCGGATTGGCGGCAATGTGTAATGCAGCCTGACTATCACAAAAGAGACGCATAAAAGTAGAATGCTGAAAGCCAAAGGAGCGTAACAAAGATTTTAACCACAAGAGCTCAGCACAAGTAGATGCCATAAACCGATACTCGGCCTTAGCAGAAGAACGAGAGACGGTGTGCTGTTTTTTCGTCTTCCAAGAAATAGGAGACTCACCAAGAGAGACGAAAAAACCAGTAATAGAACGGCGAGAAGCAGGGCAAGCAGCCCAATCGGAGTCACAGAAAGCTGTAATCTGCAATGAGCTCGAAGAAGAAAGTAAGAGGCCCTGACCAGGGTGGCTCTTCAGGTAGCGCAGAACACGAAGAGCGGCGTGCCAATGATCCACCTTAGGAGCCTGAAGAAACTGTGCCAAAGTATGAACTGAGAAACTGATCTCTGGTCGTGTGATAGTAAGATAAATAAGACGACCAATAAGCCGTCGAAATCGATCAGGATGCTCAAAAAACGGACTGTCAGAAATAGCCAAAGTCTGATTCTGCTCCATAGGAAACTCACAAGGCTTTCCAGCGAGAAGGCTAGTCTCATGAAGAATATCCAAGGCATACTTACGTTGGGAAAGAAAGATGCCCTTAGAGGAACGAGCAACTTCAATCCCTAGAAAGTACTTCAGAACACCCAAATCCTTCATATAGAAGCAAGAGCTGAGATAAGACTTGAACCGAGAGATAGCTGTAGAGTCATTACCGGCAATGATCATGTCGTCAACATACACAAGAACGTGCAAAGTAATAGAATGACGCATAAAGACAAACAGAGAGTGACCGGCATGACTCTGGTGAAAGCCAAACGCTCGTAAAGCTGCAGCTAGCTTAAAAAACCAATTCCGAGGGGCTTGTCGAAGTCCATAGAGGGACTTTTGAAGGCGACAAACCATCCCGGGCCGAGAAGAAGAATAACTTGGAGGTAGCTTCATATAAACTTCCTCATCTAAATCACCATGTAAAAAAGCGTTATGAACATCCATTTGATGTAATTCCCAGCCCTTAACAGAAGCAATAGATAGAAAAACACGAACAGTCACCATCTTTGCGACAGGAGCAAAAGTCTCGTGAAAATCAATGCCCTCAATTTGTCGGTTGCCTAAAACAACCAAACGCGCTTTATAGCGCTCAATAGCCCCATCAGAACGATATTTAATCCGGTACACCCATTTACAGCCAATGGCTGATTTATCAGGCGGAAGCTCAGTAACAACCCATGTATGATTGCGCTCTAACGCCGCAATTTCAGAGGCCATAGCCTCTCGCCAATCAGAATGCCGAACAACATCAGAGAAACTACTCGGTTCATGACCAGAGGTAACGGTGGCCAAAATCGAGAGTGAGAATCAGTAAAATTAGAGCAAGAAACATAAGCAGCAATAGGGTAAGGTGTACCTGAGGATGATGACGCAGAGACGGGTGATGATGTTGTAACGGAGGGGGGGTCTAAAACGCGTGTGGTACTACAAATAAAATCCTGAAGATGTGCAGGAGGACGACGTGCACGAGTACTGTGCCGAGTAACCGGCGGAAGAGGCGCCAGACTCCCCCTGTCTTCGGCAGGCGGGAGAGGCGGAAGTGCAGGTAAGGCTGGCTGTTCAGTGGGGTCATCAAAAATAGCCGGAGAGGGCTCAATAGATGTCGGATTATCCGGGGCAGAAGCCGGGTTAAGGTACGGAAAGATATGCTCATAGAAAACAACATCCCGGCTGATAAAAATCTGTTGTGTGTCTAAATCAAGAAGACGCCAGCCCCGTACACTATTCGGATAGCCAAGAAAAATACATTTCCGACTTCGAGATGCAAACTTATCACGAGCCTTAGGAAGCTGAGAGGCAAAGCACAAACACCCGAAGACCCGCAAAAACTTATAGTTGGGCGGCCGGTTATGTAAAAACTCATACGGGGTTTTCCCGTCCAATAATTTAGTGGGCGTCCTGTTTATTAAGTAGCAGGCAGTAAGAACACAATGACCCCATAAACTAAGTGGAAGACCTGCCTGAAAGCGAAGAGCCCGAGCGACGTTCAAGAGATGTCGATGTTTTCCCTCGACTCGACCGTTTTGCTGGGGCGTGTAGGTACATGAATTCTCAAAGCGAATTCCTTTCGCATCACAAAAAGGAATAAGAGGAAGAAACTCGGTACCATTATCGGCCCGAATACATTTAATTTTCTTAGAGAATTGAGTCTGCACCATAGCATAGAAATTCACAAGAAGCTTAGCAGTTTCAGACTTAGAGGGCATTAAATAAACCCAAATGGCACGAGAGCAGTCATCCACAATTGTAAGAATGTATGAAGCACCAGAAATAGAAGTAGTACTGTACGGACCCCACACATCACAATGCAACATATCAAAAATATTCTCTGCTTTATTAGAACTGATAGGGAAAGAAGTTCTTGTTTGCTTTGCTTTGAAACAAATCTCACAAGGATCATGACTAGAAACAAATGGGGAATTACTAAGCATAGGTAAAGACTGTAAAGTAGAAAGAGCTGGATGTCCGAGACGTTTATGCCATATTGCCGGCGAATCAGGAGAAGCCGTAGATGCTGGACAAGCACGAGCAGTAGACTGAAACGCCTGAAGCCAATAGACCCCGCCCCGTTGTTCACCCGCTCCAATCACCATCCTCGAGCTTAGGTCCTGTAGTATGCACAAATTACTGGTCAATGTCACCACGCAATTAAGATCCTTAGTAAGCTGGGCAAAAGATAATAAATTGCATGTAAGGCCCGGTATATAAAGAACATAAGGCACACGCAAAGTGCCAATAATCAGTGAACCAGCCTCATTAGCAGTGGAGATAATGCCATTAGGTAAAATAATATTTACTGGGGGTATTGATGCAAGGTCCTGAAGAAGACCGAGCTCACCTGTCATGTGGTAAGAAGCCCCAGTATCAAGTATCCAAGGGCGAGATAACGTACCGGAAAGACCTTTAGAGGCCGGAGAACTATTTAAAGAGGAAAATAAATTCATCACTGATGCCCACTGTTCAGTAGTCAACTGTGGACCAATGGCTTGCTTATCTTTGGTTGTTGGCCTGAAATTTCCAGAAGAACCAGCCGCTGGTTGCTGAACAGAATTTGCAACACCAGATTGCCCGCGGCCAGGGTTAGCAGGTGCACGATCAGATCCAGACGGCGTGCGATCAGAACCAGATTCAGCGGAGGAGCCCTGAGCACAACCTTTGCCACCAGATTGCGATCCACGACTGGGAACTCTCTTCTCAAAATACCAATCCGGGTAACCAATTATTTTGAAACACATTGAGAGGTCATGACCGGAGGTTTTGCAATTGGTGCAATATAGCAACTTTTTCTGTTCTGGAGTTAAAGGTGGAGACGCAGTAGATGAGCTTGATTGCGAAGGCGAGCGTGCAGCAAACGCGAGGGCATCGGAATGCGACTCCCTATCTTTGATAATAGAGATTTGACTCTCTTCTGAAACTACAATGGCGTAGACCTGACTGAGATTCGGCAAAGGGTCACGTGCCATCAAATTCGAGCGGACGGTGCCGAAGGCGACATCATCGAGCCCAAGAAGAAATTGGTGAAGACGTTCCACGTCCCTGACTTTGGACAATTTAGTATTCAAGCCACAAGTGCAATTTTGACAGGAACATGCTTCCAAAGGAACGTAGGTTGCAAGTTCCTCCCAGAGCTTTTTAAGAGTGCCATAGTACGCAGCCACCGACTGCCCTTTTGGCGACAATTAGAGATGGATGAGCGGAGTTGAAAGATGCGTGGTCCGTTCCCAACACAAAAACGTTGGCTAAGATCGTCCCAAAGCTCCTTAGCAGTCGCATAATACGTAATAGACGATCGAAGGGTTGGGTCCATTGATTGAACGATCCATCCAACCAACATAGAGTTGACAGAGACCCAATATTCGGCGTCAGAAGAGGAGTCGTCGGGTTTCTGAATTGAGTCGTCTACGAAACCAAGTTTACGCTTGGCATTTAGGGCATTCCGCATTGCGGTAACCCATTCTTGATAGTTATCGCCTTTGAGAGTGATAGGACATATTGTCAACCCGGGATGATCCGACGGGTGAAGGTAGTAAGGGGAATTTGGTTTCGGAAAGGTTTGAGTAGTGGCCTGAGCGGCGAGAAATTGCTGGAACGCAGCCAGTTGAGCGGCCTGAGTGGCGGCAGCCGAGGTTTGGGTATCTTCTGGACCGTCCATGGCGGCGGCGACGTTCCGAGAAGTGCGACGTTAGAAAAAAAAAATTGATTAGGGTTTAAGATTGGATCTTATGGCTCCGATACCATGATAATTAACTAGGAGCAGTATTTTGGCCAAGATAATCTGTTGTATTCATTAACTCAAGAGAGTATATATAGAGGTGTACAAGGAAACCCTAGGACTATCAGATAGCTTGAATAATAAGTTACATATCAATATAACACATAAGATAACTCTAGGCTAATAAATGATATTCAGTTGCACCAATCACCATTATTGCTACACTATAACTCAATCCATAAATGATATTCAATGCCACTATGACATTTAACTAACACATTCAATAAATACTTTATAGTAAAATTTTGCCACTGGAAGTCAATATATGAAAATTTTAACGCTATATATGTGACAATGTGTATGGTAAATGCCTAAATGGCAATGTAATGCAATTCAAAGAGGAAGAAGGATTAAATACACCAAGAAGCAACTCAAGTGGTGTATAAATACAATCTTGAGAAAGAGATCACTCAATTTGGTATAGTTTTTTTTTATCCATTTTTTAGTCATAATTCATATTTATATTTTACATAAACTCTCAATTTATATCCAAATAGTTGAATACAATCGATCCAACAGGTTATTGTATCAAGCAAACGAGTATGTCAAGAGCCAACGCTATCTTCGTTATCGCGATTGCATTATTATGCATGAACGAAACCCTAGTTTCGGGATATCCCATGTTGAAGTTCCGAAAGTACCATGTGATCATCTTAAACGGGTTGCAACCTAGTGGCGGTAGGCTTGGAGTGCATTGTAAGTCCAAGGACGACGATCTTGGCTTCCATGAGCTTGCATTAAACGGGGAATTTCAATGGGAATTTAGGACCAACTTCTATGAAAACCACCCTATTCTTTTGTGGCTTAGCTTGGAGTCGCGGGCATAAGGTGTTTGATGCATTCAAGGATGATTATAAATTAATCGATTTCGGGTGTGGAGGTAGGCATTGTACATGGAAAGCACAAGAGGATGGGATTTACCTCTTTAATCTCCAAGATAAAATGTTTAAGCATTTTTACAATTGGGATGTAAGGAGTGATTTGCGTAACTCATCTATGGCGATGGAAGTTGTGTAAGGAGTGAGGACTAAGGAAGAGAAACAATATGTGTTTTGTTGAGAAAGAGATCAAAATGTATTAGTGTTGCTATGTTAGGCCTTAGGCCCTATATGCTAATCAAATAAAAGGTTCATCTAAGTATGTATCTTATTTTATCTTATCTAAAGTTGTATTTTTTAACAATAGATATCCCAACATAAATTTAATTTCACGATTTATAAATGATCTAAAAATAAGTGAATTTAAATTATATTATAAAAGTGGTTCATCTTCACAGAAATCACACGTGCTAGTTCGACACTGCTGTCTTGCGAGGACTCGTTCGGGAGCTATAGTGGTCTGATGAAGTTGAATTTGTTATCATTGGAAAGAGAATTCAAAGAGCTACAATTCATCTTCCCGGCCAGAACAACACTTAAAATAATTTAAAGCAACTTAAATAATATATGAAAAAACACACAATTAGTTTTATCAACACAAACTGGTTTAGGGTTCTTAACTGGGCATAGGTTAGAAAAATCGAATCAATGATCATACCTGTGACTAGATCAGACATTTTTTGTAGTGATTCTAATGCATGAACATTCATTTTTGGTAACCTATATTTAAAGTAAGCTAGGGACCGGAGTAGAAAAAGTTGAAACGTATGAAATTAATATGGATCTTTAATTTTGATAACATACCATTAGACAACCAGCTACAAAGGAAACTAAATCGTTCTATTTAAATAAAAAATAGTAAAGATAAGTAAGATATTAAAGCAATCTGATTGGTAACGCAGATAATCAGTATAAATAGCATGTGTTAGTGCATAATCACAATTAAAAAATTGTAGGTGATACTTACGAATGAGAATTTGTAGTTATATACTTGAAGCTAAAAAAGTAAGTGGTATTTAACAAGGACCGTGCGGCCTAATTTTAATTTTGACAATTTTATTAGCCCCCACACTAGCTTCTTAATTTTAAGACATTTAATTTATCATAATAGTTCATCTAATGTTATTCAGTTGCACCATTATTACTTTACTATAACTCAATCCATAAGTGATATTCAATTGCACTATTAATGATATTTAACTAACACATTCAAGATATACTTTATAGTAAAATTTTGGCACTAGAAGTCAATATATATGAACATTTTAACGCTATATATGTGACAATGTGTATGGTAAATGGCAATGTAATGCAATTCAAAGAGGAAGAAGGATTAAAAACACCAAGGAGCAACCCGAGTAGCATTTAAATAGAATCGAGAGAAAGAGATCGCTCAATTTGGTAAAGTTTTTATCCATTTTTCAGTCATAATTCATATTTTATATTTCAGATTCTCCGTAGGGGAGCTACACTGGGTCATTGTTGTTGTTGTCGTCGTCTCAATTTATATCCAAATAGTTTAATGCAATCGATCCAACAGGTTATTGTATCAAGCAAATGAGTATATCAAGAGCCAACGCTATCTTCGTTATCACAATCGCATTATTATGCATGGACGAAACCCTAGTTTCAGGATATCCCGTAATGAAGTTCCGAAGGTACTATGTGATCATCTTAAACGGGTTGCAACCTAGTGGCAATAGGCTTGGAGTGCATTGTAAGTCCAGGGACGACGATCTTGGCTTCCATGAGCTTGCATTAAACGGGGAATTTCAATGGGATTTTAAGACCAACATCCTTGAGAGCACTCTATACTTCTGTGGCTTATCTTGGAGTCGCGGTCATAAGGTCTTTGATGCATTCAAGGATGATGCGACTCTACTCCATCTCGGGTGTGGAGGTAGGCATTGCACATGGAAAGCGCAAGAGGATGGGATTTACCTCTTTAATCTCCATGATCAAATGTTTAAGCATTTTTACAATTGGGATGTAAAAAGTGATTTGCGAAACTCATCTATGGAGATGGAAATTGTGTAAGGGGTAAGGGCTAAGGAAGAAACAATGTGTGTTTTGTTACTATATATAATGTGTGTTTTGTTACTATATATGTTAGGCCTTGGGCCCTATGTTATTATGTTAATGGAATAAAAGTTTTATCTAAGATCTTATCTAGATGTACGTAATGTCATTCTTTAAAAAAAAATGTACATAAATTTTATTTTATGATTTACAAATGATCTAAATATAAGTGAATTTTAACTTATATTATAAAAGTGGTCCATCTTCCTAAAACAACAGTACGTTAAGATAATTTAAAGCAACTCGTAAATAATATATGAAAAAACGCACAATTAGTTTATCAAACACAAATTTTATAGAATTACGTACACTAATATATTAAAAAAATTTAAAATATAATCTAATCAAATACACAAAAATAATCTAATTGACTATGTTTTCATTATTTTAACTCTAATTGAATTATGTACGTATCCATTCTTTAATTTTCACTATGACCATTCTTATTTTATTTTATAGTTTTCTTATAATTATGTATTAAATTGAATATTTTATTTTATAACCCTGTTGACTATTGTCTTACTATATTGAATAGGTTGATTTTTTCAAGAGAATATTACATATGATTAATTTGAATTAAGATAAATAATTTATTTTTACATGTAGGTAACTAAGGTACAATAATCTGCCATAACAGGGTCCCGATTTAACCGGTAATCCAATTGGTTCAAACTTGTACTCAATAAAAATTCGAAATGATCTAATCCAAACGAGTTTAGTTCCAATAGAGTTGTAAAAAACTCTATGAGTAGAGTTGGAAAGATCTCAATCGTTAAATAAAATATCAATGGTTGATATTAGATTTTTCTCTCGCCAAATCTAATTCTGTTTTAAATTTGTCTTTTTAATTATTTTCCCTATGGTTCATCAAATTACTATTAGGGTTTTAAAACTTCACCCGTATAGACTGATTGGCTAGTCTAATTACATGTATGATCATATTAATGCAGGACCTCTCATTTTTGGTAACCTATATTCAAGGTAAGGGAGTAGAAAAAGTTGAATCGTAAGAAATTAATGTGGATAATTACTTTTGGTAACATACCATTAAACAACTACAAATGAAAACAAATCGCACAAATCAATTATCCGGATTGGTAACATGGATAATCAGTATAAATAGCATGTGTAATGAAATCACACAAATCAATTATCCACACACAAATCAAGCAATGAGTCATTTGTCACAAGCCAATACAATCTTGCTAGTCACAACACTTGCATTATTATCATGCATCGACGAAACCCTAGTTTCGGGATGGGCCCTGTTCAAGTTCCAGAAGTACCATGTGATCATCTTAAACGGGTTACAACCTAGTCGCGATAAGCTTGAAGTTCATTGCAAGTCCAGGGACGACGATCTTGGCCTCCATGAACTCGCGTTAAACGACGAGTTTGAATGGGAATTTCGCGACAACTTCACTCTGAGCACCCTTTTTTTCTGTGGCCTTTCTTGGAGTGGTGGCGAAAAGGTGTTTGATGCATGGAAGGATACTGTTGAGTTCCTCGATCTCGGGTGTGGAGGTAGGCATTGTATATGGAAAGCTCAAGAGGACGGAATTTACCTCTATAACATCAAAGAGCAAATGTTTAAGCTTTATTACGAATGGGATAATGTAAAGAGGAATTTGCGCTAGGAGTAAAAGAAAAAGAATGTGTGTTTTGTTAAAATAAGAGATCAATGTGTATTAATGTAACAGGATTTCGATTTGACTAGTAATCCAATTGATCCAAACCCATGCTCAATAAGAACACGAAACCTCCGAACCAGAACTTATCCAAACTAATCCGATTCACTAGTCTAATCACACGTATGATTAATTTTTTTTGGAAAAAGGTAAATTTCCATTACGTAAAAGAACCATTTACAAAAAGGCTTAGCTACACTAAGCAAAGTCTCGCATTAACATGGACAAGCCCATGGTCAGATTTCTCAAAACTAGAATCAAGCACAAGGGTAGGAGTTATGCATGGCTCAGGGATTCCAAGTGTCAAGAATCAATCAACAACAGGCACTAGACAAAACAAAGACAGTTTAGCTGGTCCAATGCTGGAGGATGTTCTTGGGTCCTTGACTTTTGCTCGAAGCCGCAGTTTGGTGATTTGAATGGCACTTTGGGCGCACAAAACTGGGCAGGGAGTTGCATTTCGGAAGCAAACTTCATTCCTATGAATCTAGATAGCACACGTATGATCAATTGATCATATATATATTACGGATTTTCTAACCTATGCCCTTAGGGCATAGGAAAAACATCTTGTTTTGAAAAGATTTGTTATTTTTATTTATTTGGTGAATTAAATCTTTTTTGCTAAGGGTTTAGACATTTCCTTTTATATAGGGTTTTAGTTTCTAAAATTGGTACACTTATCATATACCCGTAGGGCATAGATTAGAAAGACCGTATATATTAATGCAAGAACATTCATATTTGGTAACCTATATTTAAAGTAAGGGAGTAGAAAAGGTTGAATCGTACGAAATTAATGTGGATCTTTAATTTGGGTAACATACCATTAAACAGCTACAAAGGAAACCAAATCGTACAATAAAAAAGATAAAGATAATAAAGTAAGATATTAAAACAGTTCGGCTAATGTGTGCCGATGTGCATAATCACAAATTCTAATTGGATTGGCCGGTAATCAGTATAAATAGCAAGTATACTAGTGCATAATCACAAATGAAAATTTGTAGGTGATACATACGAACGAGAATTTGTAGTTATATACTTGAAGTTAGATAAGTGGTAAGGACCATGCTGTCTAATTTGAAATTTGACAATTTTATTAGCTACGTTTATTTTCTTTAAAAATATGCCTAATGATAGACTTTATAAAAATTGCTAATTAAATTCAATTATTAAACATGTCATTACAATTCCAAATGTTCAAAGTACATTTTCCAAACACCTATGCCACAAATATTAGTTTTGAGTACTTTTATTCGTTAACTTGGACTAATGATACGCAATATACTATATATGAATCAACCCTTTAATTTGATTAGTCTGTTTTGTTATCTATATTTCGGACCTTATTACTTAGATGCTTTCAGCAGTTATCCGCACACATATCAAGCAATGAGTCGTTTGTCACAAGCCAATACAATCTTGCTACTTACAATACTTGCATTATTATGCATCAGCGAAACCCTAGTTTCGGGCTTTGCCACGTTCAAGTTCGAGAAGTACCATGTGATCATCTTAAACGGGTTACAACCTGGTGGCGATAAGCTTGAAGTGCATTGCTGTTGAAGGGTTTCTTGAACAAATAAATTTATATCAAGACCCCGCTGAGTATAGCGGAGTCAGGTTCGTCCACGGGAATGAGATTAGGGCCAAAGATTAGTTGATAAACTACGACAAGCAAATAAACACGAAGGGGCACAAACACACAAGAACACAAACGAAGGAACTAGGCTCGAGCACGACCTTGGAGGGTTGAAATCGATGCAATTTAACTAGACTTAATCAAATATAAAAAGCAATCCTAAGGCTAGGGCTACCACAACAACAATCACACATGCTTTCAACGAGAATTCACAACTATCATGCAATCTAGATCATAGAAAAGTCAACTGTCGCAAACAATTCAAGTTATTTAATCAACTGTTGCAAATTAAACAACTCTCTATCTATCCTTCAACCTAGGAATATCAACTGTCGCAAATAATCCTATTAGATATAATCAAGCAACTAACTTTACACTTTCGCTTTTGGGTTAATCGCAAGATATTGCCTCAACTTTCGCAAAGGAATTTAGCACAAGATAGATAGATATGATCTTCAAGCATTCAAGTCATGAATTCAAGTTTAGACATGCATGATTGTGTTGGGTTTTCACCCAACCCTAGAATCTAAAAAAACTACTCACACATGGAAAAGAAAGAAGAAGACATGATCATAGAAACAAACCGAAAATTCAAATAAAAACAAAGATGTCTTATAAATTTCTCCAACTTGTCCTCCAAGTCTTCCTCTTAATCTCCCCCCAAGAACCCCCCTTTAAAAGCTAGAGAGAGCCCCCCTTTTTATAGAGGAAAAGGAGCCCTAATTAAACTAGGAAACAAGATAAAACTACTTCCTAAAATAAAAGATAGAATATATCCATAAAGATCTCGGAATAAGGGAGAGTCGGCGTCATGCACGACCCCCCTAGGGGTCGGTCCTGAGGCTTACAACTTTGGGTGGGTCTAGCACGACCCTTATAGGGTCGTTCCTGAGGGCTTGTTCGAACAACCTTGAGTAAAACTTGCGTAGAAGATTCGTTACAACTCCGTTTGACTCGATTCTTTTTCCTATGTTCTTGTAACGAATTTCTCTATCTCTTTCCAAGCTCAAACTTGATCTTCAATAACTTTACTTGAGCACTTAATCTTCATCTTCTCTTGCAATTCTCCAAACTCTTCTTTCAAGCTCCAAAACTCCTACAAAAAGACATAAAAGATGCGTAGTTCCCGAATCTCAAGGAAATACGAAAAATAAAACAAAAAGACTCAAAAACATAAAACTCTAGTACTAAAACTAACTAAATCTAATCTATCTAGACACTAAAAACATACCTAAAAAGCGGATATCAAAATACCCCATACTTAGACTTGCTTGTCCTCAAGCAATAATCATGCAAAATCAAGACCAATAACACAATCTTCAAGCATAGCCCTTGTTCAAAACATTTTAAGCACAAGTGAAAAAGATAGACAAGTAATTTTAACGTCATCACATATGTATGAGTCTCTAGCTTAAGTAATCACAATCCAACCTCACAAGGGGATTTAATGTGTTTCACTCATCTCTCATGTGTTTAGGCTTATTAATATCAACTCTCAACTCAATCTTTATGCAACATCAACTTTATCATTGAGACTTATATCACCAATCTCTCTACCTAGAGAAGTCAAAACACATCAATCATCATAAGAACTTAGGCTCAATGAAATCTTCATAGAAGACTTCATTCGGCCGGCTTGTAATGGGGCTTGGTAAAGATATTAAGGCTTGGAAAATTTTGGTCATGTGGTGCTAATAAAATCCGGGAATCAAAGACTTCTAAAAACTCACATATTGCCAAAACTCTCATAAAAGAACTTATACCAAACTCACTCAGACATTATGCTCAAACTCACTTATTTCTTCAACCCTTTTAAATCCCAACTTATCTTGCTTACAATATACTAAGGAAATCTGGCTCATGCACATTATTCACTTTCAACACTTTGCTTTCTTTTTCTCCCTTATGATTTTCATTTTTTTTTTCATGGGAGATTGGCCGATTTTCTTTCTTTCCTTGCTAGTGCATTCAGGGAACCAAACTCCTTTTACATAACAAACTGCAAGATTTTTTTAAAACTTTTCCCAACCCATAATTACACCAAATTTGAACCAACAACTCTCTCAACAAAATTATCACAACAACCAATACTAAGTCCTAATCTCCGGATAGGGTCAAGCTTATCTTGGCTAGGGAATAATTTTGTGGAGCTTAAAAATAAAAGGCTTAAGGCTCAACTTGGCTTCAAAAAGAGGATAATGTAAAGGTAGGTAAAAGAGAGGATAAAAAGTGGCTTATGAAATATAAGTTCTTAATCATAATTAACATGCATGAACGATCTCATAGCGGCTTCAAGAAATAGATAACCATATCAATAACAAGAGATAGATGCATAAAGAGAGCAAATCACACAAGAAAAGCAGAGGGATTTTTTATGTTCTCCCTATAAGGCCAAAATTTCTCACTAGGTAAAATTTTTGTTGGATTGCAACTACTTCAACTCAAGACACGTATGCTCAATTTCATCACAAGTCAATTTTCACAATCAAAAAGCAATTTCTCAAGACTTGGGCTACACTATCCAAATATGCCAAAGGAATTATATGATAAGCATGAAAATTAATTCTCATCATAGGACATCTAAGATGGAGCATTCTTCTATCCTAAAACAAAGAAGCAAATATTTTTGGATTTTTCGACATTTTTCAATTTTTTTTTTCAATTTTTTTCAAAGCTTTTTTTTTCTTAACAACACAAACTAGCAAGCAACAAGCAAACAATCAAAGACTCAATTATATACAACATGTGTGAGATTTCTTCTTCCCCTACCCCATACTTAAATCATGCAATGTTCCCATGCATGAAAATGATATGAAAAAGTAAAGAGAAAGGAAGAAGAAACTCACAAAGAACTCTTGGAAGCTTGTAAAGAAGATGGAGCTCATCATGGTGAAGATGGAGTGGTTGAAGCTTAGGACCCTGCAAAAATCCCACAAAATTCTATTCCAAACAAAAGTATTCTATCCTAGTCTAAGGAAGTTTAGAAAAAGAACCTAATCTCAAAATAAAATAAAATTAAAATTAAAATAATAAAACTAACTAAAGAGCAGGTTGCCTCCCGTAAGCGCTTGTTTAACGTCATTAGCTTGACAACTTATCTTAGCTCATCAAGGCGGCCTCCATCCAGCTATGTCGGGATCATGGGAAACCCCATACTTAGATGGAGAAGCTTTGAAGCTTCTCTCCAAGATATTTGGTCCTCTATCGTTAATAAGAACGCTTGGAAGTCCTACAACAGGGTTAGTAAAATCCGAAGACTAAGGAGGTTTTGACTCCTTCATATGACTAACAGTAGGATCTAATATAGAACGAGAATAGGAGAAAGGATCATGATCAGAATCAATTGGATAAAAACAAGAAGTCTTACCTTTGTTACTTTGAGGAGGAGTTGTTACCGAGGGTATGTGGGTCGTTACTGACCCCACCGGATCAAGGGATGCCTCGGTATCGTGCTTGTCACCCACAACGTTGTGATTTTTCAGAGAATGGTCGATACCGACCCACCATGGGGGGTCGTTATGCTTCTTAGTGGGTGTGACCTCCTTGAATTTGCTCATTTCGGGTCTTAGGAAAAGGTCGTTACCGACCCATGGAGGGTCGGTAGGCCCTTCGTTAACGCTCTTTACAGCAGTGGTCTCATTCACATCAGGATTGAAACGGAACTCGACCCTCTCCTCCCCAATATCGAATGTGAGGAGCCCCTTTCTATCATCAACTCGTGCCCCTGCGGTGGCTAGGAATGGTCTTCCAAGAATGATTGGTACCACAGGGTCCTCAGGCATATCTAGAACAATGAAGTCGTTTGGGACAAAAAATTTGCCAACTTTAACTGGGACATCCTCAACGACTCCGATAAACCACATCGGATTGTGGTTCATACAACTTCCTCTCTGTTGGCTTAGCTTGTTGGGTTCCGTACATGGCATCATAGTTGGTTAGCTTATTCAATAACGCCCATGCCTCATCTGGAGTCATCTCAATGAACCCACAATCAGTGTGAAGGTTAATGCGATCCTTGGTAGCCGCATTAATGCCTTGAAAGAAGATCTCTTGGAGAACATAGGGAGGTTGCCCATGAGTAGGGCATTGGTGTAGAAGCTCTTGAAATCGTTCCCATGTCTCCACAAGCGTCTCATTGGGAAGTTGATGGTAGGAGGTGATGCGCTTCCTAAGCTCCGTTGTTTTTGCCGGTGGAAAGAATTTGGTCATGAATAAATCATGCAAAGCCTTCCACGTTGTAATAGATCTTGGTGGCAAGCTCTCCAACCAACTCAAAGCTTTTCCTGCAAGAGACCACTTAAAAGCCTTCAAGAGAACATATTCAAATGAGACACGGTCAACAGCAATAGTGTCACATAAATCAGTAAAGTTCTTAATATGCTCCATTGGGCATTCAGTGGGTTTCCCCTCAAATTGAGAACGCTTAATTAAGGATATGAAGTGAGATTTAATCTCAAAAGTGCAATCGATCTCCGGGAGCACTATCGCCGATTCGGGCACCCTCAGTTCTGGGTGCATGTATTGCTTGGCATTCCTTGGGATAGCGTTCAGTTGCTCCTGGAATCGATGCGCATTGGCGGCCTGAGCGTCTCGGTCCGCTTGCAAGCGCTGCATCTGAGTGCGGAGTTCCTCCATTTGTTGAGCAAGAGTCTCAGCGTCGCCCATTGCTCGTTGTTCTCTCAAACGTCTATGGAAGGACCTCTCAGGTTCGCTGTAGTAGTCAATCTCAAGAGTTCTCCGGGAAGAACGAGATGGCATATACTGCGAACAAAAACAAAGAAAACAAAATTAAATAAAAACAAAAGGGTAAGGGCTAGTCCCAAACCCCAAATATCAACTAAACTAGGCACTATTGCTCACTCCCCGGAAACGGCGCCAATTTGTTGAAGGGTTTCTTGAACAAATAAATTTATATCAAGACCCCGCTGAGTATAGCGGAGTCAGGTTCGTGCACGGGAATGAGATTAGGGCCAAAGATTAGTTGATAAACTACGACAAGCAAATAAACACGAAGGGGCACAAACACACAAGAACACAAACGAAGGAACTAGGCTCGAGCACGACCTTGGAGGGTCGAAATCGATGCAATTTAACTAGACTTAATCAAATATAAAAAGCAATCCTAGGGCTAGGGCTACCACAACAACAATCACACATGCTTTCAACGAGAATTCACAACTATCATGCAATCTAGATCATAGAAAAGTCAACTGTCGCAAACAATTCAAGTTATTTAATCAACTGTCGCAAATTAAACAACTCTCTATCTATCCTTCAACCTAGGAATATCAACTGTCGCAAATAGTCCTATTAGATATAATCAAGCAACTAACTTTACACTTTCGCTTTTGGGTTAATCGCAAGATATTGCCTCAACTTTCGCAAAGGAATTTAGCACAAGATAGATAGATATGATCTTCAAGCATTCAAGTTATGAATTCAAGTTTAGACATGCATGATTGTGTTGGGTTTTCACCCAACCCTAGAATCTAAAAAAACTACTCACACATGGAAAAGAAAGAAGAAGACATGATCATAGAAACAAACCGAAAATTCAAATAAAAACAAAGATGTCTTACAAATTTCTCCAACTTGTCCTCCAAGTCTTCCTCTTAATCTCCCCCCAAGAACCCCCCTTTAAAAGCTAGAGAGAGCCCCCCTTTTTATAGAGGAAAAGGAGCCCTAATTAAACTAGGAAACAAGATAAAACTACTTCCTAAAATAAAAGATAGAATATATCCATAAAGATCTCGGAATAAGGGAGAGTCGGCGTCATGCACGACCCCCCTAGGGGTCGGTCCTGAGGCTTACAACTTTGGGTGGGTCTAGCACGACCCTATCAGGGTCGTGCACGACCCTTATAGGGTCGTTCCTGAGGGCTTGTTCGAACAACCTTGAGTAAAACTTGCGTAGAAGATTCGTTACAACTCCGTTTGACTCGATTCTTTTTCTTATGTTCTTGTAACGAATTTCTCTATCTCTTTCCAAGCTCAAACTTGATCTTCAATAACTTTACGTGAGCACTTAATCTTCATCTTCTCTTGCAATTCTCCAAACTCTTCTTTCAAGCTCCAAAACTCCTACAAAAAGACATAAAAGATGCGTAGTTTCCGAATCTCAAGGAAATACGAAAACTAAAACAAAAAGACTCAAAAACATAAAACTCTAGTACTAAAACTAACTAAATCTAATCTATCTAGACACTAAAAACATACCTAAAAAGCGGATATCAATTGCAAGTCCAAGGACAACGATCTCGGCCTCCATGAACTCGCATTAAACGAGCAGTTTGAATGGGAATTTCTTGACAACATATCTACGAGCACCCTTTTCTTCTGTGCCCTTTCGTGGAGTGGTGGGAAAAAGGAGTTTGTTGTATTTAAGGACAATGCTGATTTCCTCGATCTTGGGTGTGGAGGTAGGCATTGTACATGGAAAGCTCAGGAGGACGGGGTTTACCTCTATAACATCAAAGACAAAACGTTTAAGCTTTCTTACAAATGGGATAGTGTAAAGAGTAATTTTGCGTAACTCGTCTATGACGATGAAAATTGCGTAAGGAGTAAGGACTAAAAGAAGAAAGAATGTGTGTTTTGTTGAAATAAGAGATCAAAGTACGTGTATTAAATAAGAATGCATGTTGCCGTCATAGAAACTCCAGGACACCAACTGGTGGTGTCGGAGGGTGCCCGAGACACAAGGGACCCTCCACTCATGCTTGAAGCGGTTGCTTCCCTCCAGCTGAAAAGAAAGATTGTTGTCTCCAGGGGGAACAAGAACAAGAAAGGGAAGAGAACTGCTCTCAAGAAGGTTCACATCGCAGAGACTCGCAAGATCCTCCCACCTCTCATCCTTTCCGAGCAACAACTCCAAGAACAAGGGCTCGGGGAACTGTGGGACTTGATCAAGGCCCAGGGATGGGAGCACATCTGCGATGATGCTGTGAGTGTCGACCCCTCCCAGGTGCATCTCTTCTACAACAATTTCGTCGTCCATAACGAGGGCACCAAGGGAACTCTCTCTCTCTCTCAACGGCGATGACTTCGTCTTCACGGCCTCATCCATTCGCCTTCAACTACAGGTCCTTGTCCAGGGCCTCGAGGTTTTGCCCAAAAAAAACTAGGGCGGCTACAAGAGCGATGTGATCTACAACGCCATCTATGAGGGCCGTGTTCCCAAGATTGGAACGTCGACTCATCACCTGTCTCTCATCGCCAAGTTAGCCCATCAATTCATCATCAATGTGGTGATTCCTCGCCAAGAAAAGCGTCTTCACATCAACATTCCCGACGCCATTCTCCTCTATCACTTCCTCCAGAAGATGCCCATCAATCTCCCACGCATAATTTTCGGGCACATGGAGAAGTGCATGGCCTCGGCGTCTCATTACCTTCCCTACGTTGGTCTGATCAAAAAGCTGATGATCAAAGAGGGCCTCTACGACTCTTCCAAATAAGAAGTGACCATGGGAAGGAAACTGGACATTTCTGTGGTCCAGAAAATGCGTCACTCAGAGCAAGATGAGGACCAGGAGACGCTTCCCTCTGGTGACGTTTCAGAGGTTGGGAACACACAGGTGTTGATACACATTGCCAACACACTGGATAGGATGGCAGGGAACCAAGAAAAGATCATCCACGCCTTGAAGAGACTGAGTGAACTCCTGCTCCCGCCAAGCCCATGATCTCCCCTTTTCTTCCCCTTATCCTTAATGATTCCACAAAATTTCTTGTGTTCCTATGTACATATTTTTGCTTAAGTAATGAAATGGTTTCTAGTATGAATGCGTGTTCCTTTCTTCCTTATTTATGTGTTATATATGTTTTCGATGATGTCAAAAGGGGGAAAGACAAAAAATGCGAGATGAGTTAAGTTGAAAAGATATCACAGAATAAGCTATAGCTAAGGGGGGACAACTGCATAAAAAGCTAAGTACGAACTCAGTGCTTCACTAGAAGTGGCTCTCTAGGACTTTGCTTAGGAACTCATCGGCATATCATGCTTTGAAATACTTGCTTATTTTGTGATGGGTTTGTCATCATCAAAAAGGGGGAAATTGTTGGGGCGGTGTTGGGACCTCTGGTTCTAAACACCGAAACAACGATATCGTTCTCTAGTTTTGATAATGACAAACACCATATGGGAACTAATATGTTTTGTCCAAGTATTTCTAAGGAACACAAGCTCAGTAGAGAACTCCAATGAACGATCAAGGAACACAGGAATTCACGATGAAGAGTTCTCTCAAAGGAACTCTGAAGAAGATAGTTCCCATCACGTGGGAACTCACATGTGCAGACAAAGACCGTCCAACGCAAATTGCGGGATCCTGTCTTGGAAAGAACGAAGGCACAGTCTGAGGAACAGACTGTCACGAGTGATCCAACGGTCCGATTGATTCAAGAAGTTGACCTAGTTCAAATCGAAGTCACATGTGAAGATTGTACACTTGGGCTGCAAGCAAAGGGCATTTCGGACAACATGAAAGATGCGATTGAAGCCCAAGTATAACCGAGTATAAAGCCAAATGAATAGTGCTAGGTTCAAGCACTTCTCCCAGAACTCACATATACTCCCTGAGAAAGAAAGAAAGAAGAAGAGAAGTCCCCGACGGCGAGTGTCTGATCTCGACAACGGCGAAGCTGAAGTTCCCATAAGCAAGGGAACTGAGATAGTCAAGGTGTAAGGTTTGATTTTTCTTGTTTTAGTTGAGTTGTTCGCTTAGGAACTCAGTTGAGAAGATTCACTAGTGTTGCTAGAGTTAGGTAGAACTCGTAGGAACAGAAAAGTTTGAATCTGGCTGTTTGTAACTAAGGAACAAGCAATAATACAAGTAAGTCATTCAAAATCCTCCAAGCGGAGGTAGAGGTTTACCCACACAACTAGTTGGTTGCTGTGGGGTTCCTCTATAAGGGAACTGCGTTCTTTACTGTTGATTCACCTGCTTTTATTTTCTTCCGCTGCCTTGGGAACAGCCTAACTGCCAGTTCCCAATCTCTCGCTAACCCCTTACGATCCAACACTAATCACACGTATGATCAATTGATCATATTTGGTAACCTATATTTAAAGGTAGGGAGTAGAAAAAGTTGAATCGTACGAAATTAATGTGGATCTTTAATTTGGGTAACATACCATTAAACAGCTACAAAGGAAACCAAATCGTACAATAAAAAAGGGTAAAGATAATAAAGTAAGATATTAAAACAATCGGATTGGCCGGTAATCAGTATAAATAGCATGTGTACTAGTGCATAATCACAAATGAAAATTTGTAGGTGATACATACGAACGAGAATTTGTAGTTATATACTTGAAGTTAGATAAGTGGTAAGGTGGCTGCCTAATTTTAATTTTGACAATTTTATTAGCTACAGTTATTTTCTTTAAAAATATGCCGAATGATAGACTTTATAAAAATTGCTAAATTCAATTGTTAAATATATCATTATAATTCCAAATTTTCTAGGGACATTTTACAAACACCTCATGACACAAATATATGAATTAAAACTTTGATTTGATTAGTCTGTTTTGTTATCTATATTTCGTGCCTTACTACTTCGATGCTTTCAGCAGTTATCCGCACACAAATCAAGCAATGAGTCGTTTGTCACAAGCCAATACTATCTTGCTAGTTACAATACTTGCATTATTATGCATCGACGAAACCCTAGTTTCAGGCTTTGCCACGTTCAAGTTCGAGAAGTACCATGTGATCATCTTAAACGGGTTACAACCTAGTGGCGATAAGCTTGAAGTGCATTGCAAGTCCAAGAACAACGATCTCGGCCTCCATGAACTTGCATTAAACGAGGAGTTTAAATGGGAATTTCGCGACAACATATCTATGAGCACCCTTTTCTTCTGTGGCCTTTCGTGGAGTGGTGGGAAAAAGGAGTTTGTTGTATTTAAGGACAATGCCGATTTCCTCGATCTTGGGTGTGGAGGCAGGCATTGTACATGGAAAGCTCAGGAGGACGGGGTTTACCTCTATAACATCAAAGACAAAACGTTTAAGCTTTCTTACAAATGGGATAGTGTAAAGAATAATTTTTCGTAACTCGTCTATGACGATGAAAATTGCGTAAGGAGTAAGGACTAAAGGAAGAAAGAATGTGTGTTTTGTTGAAATAAGGGTTCAAAGTGTATTAATGTTGTTGATATGCCTTGAATCAGTCATTGACCGGAACCCGCCAGTGGTTCAGGGGCGGAGCCCCCGACAACACTAGGGGTCCGGGGGGTGGAGCCCCCCGATAGAGAGTCCGAGGGGCGCTGCCCCTCGGCGGTGGTCTCGCTGACCAGCCGGGGAGATTTGGGCCTAAGGCCCATAATCTGTAATAGGGTTTTCTGAGTCACTATATAAACTCTCGAAATACCTAATGTTTTATACTCTGTAATCAACCTCCGTAATAATATATATACACTTTTTCGGCCCATGGACGTAGGTAACACACTGTTACAGAACCACGTAAATCTCTGTGTTGATCTTGTTTATTGTTCTCGTTCGATCTCTCGTTACAACAAATGTAACTATGTTAGGCTTTGGGGTCATGTTACTTATAGTGCTAATTAAATTAAAAGTTCAACTTAGTATGTATTTGGTCAAAAATATTGCTAATATTGGGGCATGTTGGAGCATATTATATTCAAGGAGAGATAATTTTGCTATGCATTTTGATAAGCACCCGAATTGCATGCAGTGAAGAACCATGTAAACAATCAAATGATTATAGATCTTATTTAATTATGTGTTTAGTTTGTCTAGGATTTATAAGAGGTCTATATAAAACATTCTATAAATGTGAATGGTAAATGATAATGTGAGGCAATTCAAAGAGGAAGAAGGATTTTCTACCCAAAAAAAAAAGAAAGAGGAAGAAGGATTAAGATAGAATCAAAAGAAAAAGATCACTCAATATGTACAGTTTTTATCCATTTTTTAGTCATAGTTCCTATTTTACATAAAGTGTTAATTTCTATCAAAATAGATTATTGGTAAATACAATTGATCCAGCAATTTATAGTATCAAGCAAATGAGTCCTTGAAAAGCCAACCGTATCTTCTTTATCACAATTGCATTAATATGCGAAGATAGGGCTCTCCAACGGGTCGATCCGACTTGACCCAACCCGCAACACATTTTACAGGTTACGGGTTGACCCAACGACCCGTAAAAAAAATAAAGTCGACCCATAACTAGGCCCCCAAGTAGAGTGCGGGTGCACAAAAGGGAGTGCATAGAGTACTCATGTGATGCACTTGAAAAAGACAAGAAGGTAAGGAAATAAAGAGTATCGAGCTACCGAACCATTCTTACATATCTCGAAATATATTGGCCTACGAATTAAAATAATACATGAGTTAGTGATATTTTTAATGTATTAATAACCAAAATTGCATATACTTACATAGGCGAAAAGAGGAGGAAGATAATAGATACTCCATATTAGGGTTTGATATAACAAGCATATTGTCGCGGGTTAAGGATGACATGGAAGGTTGACCGGGTTGGTGGGACCAGATATCGGAGAGGTAGCAGCTGACGTGGAGATATGGGGTTTTGGGCCGTACTTTGTGGTAAAAGTGGGAGATTGATGGTGACCAGTCAAAACTTTGACTTGATCCGAAACCACAACGACTTCTAGAAGCTTAAGACATTTGATTTATCATAATAGTTCATTTAATGATACTAAGCTGCCCCATTATTGCTACACATTAACTCAATCCAATAATGATACTCGGTTACACTATTAATGATAATAAATCGACATATTCAACTATACTTTATAATACTTTGGTTATTATAACATTCAATAAATACAAACATTTCAACAATGTAAATGTGCATCTTAAATGACAATATATAATGCAAATCAAAGACGAAATAAGGATTCAAAAACACCAATGAGCAACTCGAGTGGCATTTAAATAGAATCAAAAGAAAGAGATCACTTAATTTGTTATATCATATCAAGAAAATGGATCTATCAAGAGCCAACACTATCTTCATAATCACAATTGCATTCATATGGATGAAAGAAGCCCTAGTCTCGGGCTTTACAACCAAGTGGTAGTTTGCTTGGACTACACTGCAAGTCAAAGGACGACGATCTGGGTTTCCATGAGCTTGCACTAAACCAACAATTTCAATGGAAATTCCGCGACGACATTCTTCATAATACCCTCTTCTTTTGTGGCTTATCATGGAGCCGCGGAAAGAAGGTGTTTGATGCATTCAAGGATAAACCTGTTTTTACCGATGCCTTGTGTGGCGGTACACATTGCATATGGAGAGCACAAGAGGATGGGATCTTCCTCTATAATGTCCAAGACAAACTCTTCAAGCATGCTTACTATTGGGACAACAAATAATTAGCTAGCTTAACTCGATCATCCTAGGAAGATGAAATTTGCCTACAATGATAATAAAGAATGTGTGTTTTGTTGTATTACATGATATAATGTATTATATATTAAGATTACATTAAATAATGTAACACATAATACAAAAGAATGTATTACATATACTGTAATACATACTCCCTCCGTTCAGAAATACATGATGTTTTAGCTCAATTTTCTTGTTCAATAATACTTGATGTTTGACATAATTTACCATATTTTTTTCAATACTATCCTCATTAATTAAAAAGAAAAATAATCATATAAAATAGAAAAGGAAAGATTTTCACAAGATTTTGAGGTATTTAAGTCGAATTACACCCTTTCTTAATTTTAGAGACAAATTCTAAAATATCATGTATTTCTAAACGGAGGGAGTAATATATACGCACCCTCTCTATCAAATAAATTTTGTAGCTCAAATAGAGTGATAGATTTGAGGTTCTTTGTTGCCCAAAGTAATCACGGGAGATAACATTGTAATTAGGAAATTCAAACACGATTTTTTTGTCAATAAAACAAATTTGGTCATGAAGGTGTTGTAATATACACTCGATTTGTAAATTTTTTGATTGGTTAAAAGAGATTGTAAAATTTAAGGTAAGAGGATGGTGTCCTAACCTAAGGACAGTAAACACTTAACCTTAAAGAAACCGGTAGGAAATCGAAAATATAATTTGTTAGATCGATACCTTGTCACGAGTCACTAGACCAACCCCTTGAAGCTTGAACGTACGTGTGATTGAAAACAAGGCCACAAATAAACACATTCATAACTTAAAAGGTTTCGTAACTTAAAAGTTTCCATGAGGCTTTACTTGCTCAACAGGTGTCTTATACAATAGTTTCAGTTTGATATATTTTCGGTTCAATATTTATATATATTTTTGGAATATATATAATATATTTTGAAAATATAAATATATTTTCGGTTAACCATTATATGTAAAGTTGTGAACCGAAACCGAACCGATAAACCGAAAATATCTTCGGTTCGGTTAAATTGAACTGAAATTTTAAAATAATTCGGTAAATTCGGTTTAGTTAACCTAAAAAATAACTGGTTTTTCGTTTTTTTGGTTCGGTTTCAATTTTTTTATGAACACCCTTACTTGTAGCTAATAAAAAAACAATCACATTCAAGAATCTATCTCTTGCATCAAATATTGAAATCATGGAATAAAGAAAATAAGAGAATTAATATAACACATCTTTTTCTCCTTCCCTTTTTATTAATCAAATATTAATAGGAGAACCAATCCTTCAAAATACAGGAACATTTTTTTTTTTGCTCTCGCGTCTGGTTCACCCGTACGGGCTACGTCCAGACCGGGGTACTGAATGGAATTAAGGCAGACCCCTCCCAACGACATTGTGGGGAATCGAACACACGGTTCGTCCTTCAAAATACAGGAACATTTTTAAACAAAGGATAGAGTTGCCAATATCCAGTGCTTATTTCATACCCATACAAGAGTCCATCTCTTGCAATCTTCCACTCACAATACGCGCACCGGTAATGGTCCCTCTCCCAGTTATACGCGTCGAACCAGAGCCACCCATCGGATCCAGGCCACCTCACTCTACAATAGAACAATGTCGTACCCCAAATGTTAAGGTCAAAGCTCCACGTCGTCTCTTGCCCATCTGAGAGCGTCACGAATCCAAGATCGTCGTCTGCTGATTGGCAATGGAGGGTCAGGTTTCGACCCTCCTCGAGCGAGTTGAAGATGTGGACATGTGTCTTGCCAATGGCTACATGGCTTAAGAGAGCAATTAATAGTAGTATGAAAGAGGGTGTTGTTGTGGTTTGTGGTTTGATCATTGTTGTGTTTGAGAGGGGACTACTATTTATTGTGTTATGTGGTTTGATCAAATATTGTTTAGTTTGTAAATCCACCAGCAAATAGAAAAACTCTCTGTATTATGAAAATAATGATAAGATATGTTTTTAGTACTACAAACGATCTATATATAGAGGCAACATAAGATAAAAGATAAAAATCCTAAAAGATATAAAAACTAGAAATTACGAAAAAGTTTTGAAATACTTAAAACCTTAATTTAAACCCTGAAACATTATTAAATGTCCGAAAAGTGTCGGAGCTCAAGGCAAAGGGATGAGTCTTGCTCATTAGCTTTTTCCCTATCCGGAAAGATATTGCACGCCCCAATCAAACATCATACGGTCGAAATCAGCTTTGCCGAGAACACGATTTCCAACAGTTTAACTCATCTTTTATGCGCGTTGACATTCTATTTACATCAATTTATCATAATAGCTCATTTAATGATACTAAGTTGCCCCATTATTGCTAGACATTAACTTAATCCACAAATGATACTCGGTTACACTATTAATGATAATTAATTGACATATTCAACATATACTCTATAGGGAGTAATAATTTTGGTACTAGGATTCAATAAAGGAACATTTCAACACTATAAATGTGTATCATAAATGACAATATAATGCAATTTAAAGAGGAATAAGGATTAGAAAACACCAATGAGTAATTCAAGAAGCATTTAAATAGAATCAAATGAAAGAGATCACTCAATTTGGTTTAAATAGAATCTTGGTTACTTGTTGTATTAGTCATAGTTCCCATTTTACATATAGTCTCAATTTCTATCACAATAGTCATATCATTTCAAGCAAATGGATTCCTCAAGAGCCAACCCTATCTTCGTAATCACAATTGCATTCATATGCATGAATCAAGCCCTAGTCTCGGGTTTCCTTTTTCGAACAGAGTACCATGTGATCATCTTAAACGGATTGCAACATAGTGGTAGTTTACTTGGAGTGCACTGCAAGTCAAAGAACGACGATCTGGGTTTCCATGAGATTGAACTCAACCAACAATTTCAATGGAAATTCCGCGACACCATTGTTCATAATACCCTTTTCTTCTGTGGCTTACACTGGGGCGGCAGAAAGAAGGTGTTTGATGCATTCGAGGATAAACCCGAGTTTACTGATGACTTGTGTGGCGGTAAACAATGCATATGGAGAGCACAAGAGGATGGGATCTTCCTCTATAATGCCCATGACAAACTCTTCAAACATGCTTACTATTGGGAAAACAAATGATTAGCTAGCTTAACTCATCCTATGAAGATGAAATTTGCATACAATGATAATAAAAGAGAGAATGTGTGTTTTGTTGTTATAAGAGATCATTATGTATCAATTTATTGTGCTGCCTCAAATATGTGCTTGTACTCCCTCAAATATTGCATTAAGTAATATGCTATAATGCTTTAAAACAACTTGTATTATAATACATGTGAGATTGTTCAATCTGGAGACTTAATTGTAATGGCATATGTTTGAAACCATCCAAAATCAAAAAAGTGTGCTTAATAAAGGACAAATTACTAGGCATATGTAAACCATCATACTTAAATTTGATCTTCATTTTATACTGATCGACTGTAATCAAAATACAATGATCAAATTCAGAAGACGGTACACAACTTTGATCCGATAGGCAGAAGCTGGAAATGACGAGTTAAGAGCAAAAACCCGCCATTTTTATACAAATGATCTTCTAACAATCCATCAAGTTTCAAGCCTTACGAATCATCATCAATCACCAACTTAGAAGGAGGAGCATCCTTTTCTCTAAGAACTACACACTAATTTGCAAGCTGACCTATTATGAATCAAGTTTCAAGCGTTAGGCGTCATCTTCTTCAACTTGGTTAGCTAGCTTCTCTACTACTTACATTGCAAAAGTACTCTGGTGGTATTGTAGGTGGACAGTACTTCTTGGCCACAAATTTGTACTGCTCAAAGTAAACCAAACCAAAGAAAAAGTGTCATTTAATAAACCCTTTCACACAAAAAACTGATAGTAAACAGAACACTCAAAAAAAAAGGGTTTGGACAATTAATTCACCTTGTGTTGGCTATATTTCTCTCTAATGGCAGGCAGATTAGAGTTATTGCCATTCAAGCAGAGCTGATGAAGAGCTCCAACACAGTCTTGTAGGCGCGAGGGTTCATAAAGGGTGTAATGTTGCAAGGTTGAATTCTGCATAATTCAACCACCAAAAAAAACACATTAATATTAATCAGTGTTTCAATTACCAAATGGAATGTTACCAAATTATCCAAAGCTTCTTACACAAGGTCTTTTAGAAGGGGATAGCATGTATTTAGCCAAAAATATTGCTGATGCTGCTGTGATTGATGGGGAATACCGCAACATGTTATACTCGAGTAAAGATAACTCAGCAATGTAGTTGGACAAGCACTCGAGTTGCAATGGAGAAGCCTGTAAACCGAAAAAGAGAGATTGCATCAGCAATTGAAGACTTCAACATAGTAGTACCAAATAACTTAGACACCAAGTCTGCATACATACATCACTAGAGGCTTGAGCAGCAAGGACGAAGCGCCTTAAGAAGCATTTGATAGTTGGAGCAGTCAACTCAAATTTCAAGTAATTCAAAACTGCTGATTCCATGTGTAAAACCTCGTCCTTCACGTATGTGTTATCTGTAATGTAGCAATACTCCTCCACCTGAGGTGCACAGATCTCTTCATATTTACTGTCAAGAGATTGAATCATTAATTAGCAATCAAGTCATGTACAAAAGAGCATAAAACAAGAATGTTTAGTGCAAAGTATCATACGCTGCTATCATCATGCACGCGATGCCTAGCAATTGTAAGCGTTGCCTGTTGACCGAGTTGCCAGAGAGATATCGGTCTATGTAGTTCACTGTCATGTATAATGTATCTGGAACTAGCCTGTATTCTTCAGCAACCTGTAAATTGTAATTTCCATTAAGGGTGTTTTTAACTGTGTTACTTGTACTTTCTGAACATATAAAATCTAAGGAATCAAATAATTGTTCCAAACATGGCATGAAGAGATGTTTACCTCCACAAGCCAGTCAATCAGAACAGAGCGCATGCTCGCATTAATATCTTGTTGAATCTTCTCTATATAGTCTGTTGATGGCCTTTTCTTTGTCTGCATCAAACCCCAACTGTAAAGTGAGTAAAAAATATCCAAGAATGTTTGAATATTCAATATAGTAGAGCTTGGAATGAATTACTTTTGTTGAAATCACAAGCTTGATTAAACAAATGCAGAAAATGATAAACTGTTTGTTCTCTATTGATTTGCTATAATAATAATATCAATACATAATTCTAAGTTACTTCAAATGGTCAAGATGAGGAAAGTGTACCTCAGATGCACGCAAATGCTTGTAGATATCACAAGCATATGTTGCACAAAGTTGAGGATCCTTCAAATTGTCATCAAGATTTACTACATTATGAATTGTCTCAATTTCAGACAGTATATCCCTCTTGCACAGATTCTCTGCAGGAAAATCAGCAAGGAAACTTTATTAGTAACAATAGTCAAACGTCAACAAACAAAAATCTATGAAAAGGAACCAATGTGAATGTGGGGTATGCAATCAACCTGTTCCAATTTGCTCAGTTATTTGGAGATTAATAACAGTCTTCTTCTGAATAGAATTCAAACCAGCCAAGTCATTCTCATCCAAGTATTCAACATCAGGGCTTTTTAAAGAGTCACAAGTGGACGATGGTGTTGGTGGCGAAGATGTATCCATATGAGAATAAGTATCACTGATTTGCTTTTCAATTTCATTTCTCTTGGGCAGAACCGAATTTTGTCGAATAGTCGCATTTGATTTTGCATTAAGCAAGACAGGCACTACATTCCCTGATAAGCCTGTGCTAGTGATGCTTGTGGTAGTTCCCTTATTTGCCTTCACAACTTTAGTAACAGCAGAAGGTGCCTATTTATAAAGTAACCAAATCAATGATAAATTACACTATACAATGTGTACTAAGAAAAGAAAATAAAACAGTAATTAGGGTAATTGGTAGATATGAAATGGCTACCAAGAAATGCAGAAGAAGTATCACTCATGTACTCAAACAACAGCAATGTGGGTACTTGGAATTTGACAATACAAAACAAACTATCAATATGGGAGACATTACAGATGCAAACAAATCAAGCGAATCAAACCATCAATTAGGTAAATGAGACAAGCTAGACATGATAATTTAGAATTTGTCCTCAGTATTAAATGTCCAAACCTAAAATATGTATCACATTGTCACACAATCAACCCAAACCCAGATTTTGTTATTATACTCACACAAGTATCCAATCAAGATCCACGTAAAAAGAAATGAAGAAGAATCAAGAATCTAATCGTTTAAACCAGTAATCACCATGGAAGAACCGGTCCCAAACGACCCACGCCTCTGATTCGTCAAATTACCAAGCGGCGGCCGCTTCTTCGCCGCGATCGGTGGCGCTCCGGTCGACGCCTTCCCGGAGACATTCTCCGATGACGCTACTAGCCTCCCCGTTCTCTTCTGCGTCGACATTCTTGCGAGCTTCCCTAAAACCCAAACCCTCCCTCTCTCGAACCTAAACCCAAGATTACGACAAAATCAGAAGGACAAAAGGTACTATTTCCCGAATATTAGAGAAGCGGGGAAGAACAGACGAAACTGATTAGGTTTTGATTGGGGTCTGAATTTCATGGGGGAAGAAGAAGAAGGTTTTGATGAGGAAGAAGCCCCTTTTAAAGTCTGGTTGTTAATGAAGCTTTTGTGAGGCGCGGATACGGGTCCGAGTTCTGGTTTTTTGAATTGATCAGAATCGATCGTGGCCGTTGATCTTTGCACGGTTACTAGTTCGGTGGGGAGGAGCGTACGATATAATCTGACACATTACACTTTTGCCCCCTCCTTACAACATAAATTACCCGCATTTGAATTGGGAGTTACGTGGGGTTACCTAGCGAGCGTGACAGACGCTCAAGTCAACGTTTTTTAAGGGGCTTTGTAGAGGTGTAAATGGGTCACAGCACGGTGAGAATAGTGATTGTGGGGGTTTAAATTTAAATTTTGAACACAAGCTTGGCACATTGCACTAACACGCCTCCTATTGGGGAAGGCCTTGCAACGGCTATTGAACATGCTGTATTAGGGGTGAATTTTTCAATGTTTTTGTTTTCACTCATTTTTTTTCAAAAAATTTGTGTACTTGTGCACAAGACAAACCTCAAAAATATCAACAAAAAAAAAGTTATTGTTAATACATATCGAAGTTTCATATTAAATATGTAACTTAAGTTTTGAGCTACAATCTTCTAACCCAAAAGAATGAGATTATCATGGCTTCCATTCTTCCGACATCTGTATATTTTCTGAACTACAATTGTATCATAATAACACTATGTTTTGGGTTAAATATAGCATTGGGTTTTTAATGTAATCACATAACATTAGATCTGTATAACATTGAACCACAATAGTTCTTAGTGTAAAAATAATAGAGATAATTAAACAACATATAAATGAATTAGGTGTGTTCGATGTACAAGATATCGAGAAATGGTAAGATATGAAGAGAGACCAATACAAAAGCTCCTTAATCAAACCAAGGGTTAAGGCGCAAAATACAAGGTAAGGCCGGATCAAAGCGATCCTACATACCCCTGAGAACACAAGCCATCAAAGCGCCCAAAAGGGCCCTATACAACGTACTAAGAAACGCTCCAAAACTCCCTGGAAAAGGACTAGGAGTAACAAAATGGGCAGGGGAGCAAGCTCCTCAAAAGCATCCCCAAAAACATCAAACCCACATCAAAACATCGAGGACAACAAGTGGCCATCAACAACTATATCAAGAGCCAAAACAACATCTAGGCCAACAACCTGGCACCTTAGCCGGCAAGCTTAAGGGCTGTGCAAAAGTGAACCAAGAGGGAGGAGGGAGAAGATGAGGTGAGAGAGGTAGAGAGGCTTACGTGCAAATAAGCCGCCGGAGCCTTGCCCCTTTTTTCCTCCTAGTCTTGCATGTGAAGTAGATCCTTGCCTTAGAAGCTTGTATGGTCTTGATAGCACAATCGGTGGCATTAGCCACGGCCCCTCCGAATTGTACATCATTCCTAGCATCCCATACATGATAAACAATGCCAAGAAGTGTAATGGGTCTCGCTTTGAAGATGTGGCAATCTTGCTTAGGAGACGCCAAAAACCACTCAATACAAGCCTCAAGGCTCGACTTTCTTGTTTCAATGCCATGCCCAAACTCGGTCCATCACCTCTTGGACAAAGCTGCAATTACTCCAAAGGTGTTCCGAAGTCTCGGCTTCATTTCCATACAAAACACAAGTGTATTCGGTTATTACCCCTCGACTTTTGAGCCGGTTTAGTGTGGGCAAACAGCCAAGATATGCTAGCCAAAAAACGGAAGCTCCATTTCCTAGCTCTAACTCGGGTCCTGAAACACCCATTTCCTACCCTGGAGGTATTACCGCCAGTAACCTCGATTAAGACTAAACCGAAGCTACCCAAGACTTTAAACTGACTGAACAAACTAAAACAAACATTACAGCGGAATAAATACAATTGGTCTTATACAAATCTTAACCCAAAAAGAATAAATAAATAGAACCACCTTCTAGTTGAAACAAAATCTTCATCCAGTCTTCCTTAAGCTCTTATTTCTGAAACTCAGCTTCACTCTGAAGTAGTTCAACCATGATCTTCACTCAAGTATAACCATTGAAAACCTTTCTTCAACTTCTGGAGCTTCAAACATCTGAATCCGCCTCTTGAATCAACTTATAAGAAGAACCTGATGTATCGTATACAACGGTGGACACCAGCCGACCATATAAAAGAGAAGAAGATGGACGGGTTAGTCTAATGATAGACTAGCAAGCGGAGAAACTAACTTGGTTCTTATGGTTGTAACCAAACATATTGGCATTCAAAATCCGAATAGACTCGGATTATGATCCAACAGTTAGCAGTCTTATAGAGAAAAGAGGGAGACTTGCATAATCCATGAGAGAGAACACCACCGCTTGTGGTTTCTTTAAGAAGCATAAACAATTGTTGGGAACTCATATTAATCACATCACATTTTAAAAAGCCTCCGTCGACTAATCAGATTGACTTAATCAAAGTTTGATTAAGAATCATTCATAACCGGGTGTAAGAATGGCTTTCCGACTGGACGAACCATTCAGGTATATTAATGTGCCTAACGCACTTATCTTATATTACTTTCAAAACTTTTCACAACAAGTTGGTGGCTTTTAATCGGCCCGAACTACAACCGATGGAACACAATGCTACCGAGGTCAGAGGGCTTATTTCATCCTTGAACAACCCGAATAGCACGAGTCCCGATGTTGTAGAGATTAGAGGGCCTGTTTCATCCATAATCATCTCAACACCAAGATCGCAAGACTTAAGCTATCCTTGATCTTTCATTTTGCATATGGTGAGGTAGAGATCCCAGAGGCCTATTACCAGGTCGTCTACACTACACCGTACCGAACCTGCACTTAGCTAGAGTGCCTATCAACCCTCTCACACGGGAGTAGGGGATCAGAGTCATGACTCGCCATTAGGATTAGGCCCCTCCTAATGTAGTATTGTTTTAAAGAGAGGGTATAGAACCACTCCCTGAACTATTTTAATCACAACAAAGTCTCAGCGTGAGACAACATACAAGGTCACCCATAACGGACCTAAATCCAGTTCTACCGCAAAACTGAATAAACAACATGGTCATTATTTCTAACAAATATAACAACCTATCATATTTTTATTAATCATACAAGTTGTTCCCAACGCAAATATTAAATGAGATCCAATTCCTCATTTAATAACAATAACGCAAGAGAGAATCGTCCACTTGCCTTATAAGGCGTGCTCGACGTCCTTGGCAATTCCAACAGTAATCTGTATCATCCCTCTGACAATATAACAAAAGGATTTCTCAGCAACGAGCTCACAGAAACACTTCTTAGTTGTATTCTCAACTCCTACAACTTCCTAATCGATAAACGATTTAATTTCCGAATATCGATATATAATAAGTCCTTAGTTATCATGCTTCAAGGAGCCATCTTGGCGGAATTATAACTAATTATCCGCTTCACTTTTGAAACAATTTTCTAAATAAAAATTGTTCATCGACAACAGTTCTTAAAGATTACCAAATCTCGGATCAAACGGATTAACAACGAATCCTGAGTAATTATCCGAAGTCCTTTACCTGCCAATCGGTATCCAAAACTTGTCTTCGCTATAACGGAAGATCCGGACGTCCGTTTCACGAGCGGTTCGAACCTGTGGAACCGTATCAACGTCAAGATTATAAAAACCATAAATTTAATTAGCAAAGCGGAGTCGAAAGACCCTTACGGTGGCTCCGTAATCAACACGCTAAGTAATTTCGATCGTATATACCTTCACTCGAGTCCATGGCTCGTTTGGCTCGATCATGGCTCGATCCCTGAGCCCGAGGGTGGATGGGCATTGCCCGACAACAGCTCTTGCTATGGGTGGTGGTCGGACAGCCTAACGGTCGCCGGTGACGTCGCTTGGCGAGCATGAAGACAGCCGGCAGTGAAGGAATTCTTTCTCCCGATTACCTCGTCGTTCCGCCTTGAATCTCTCGCTGGTTCCTCCTAGCAGCAGCAACAAGGCAAGAAGAAGAAGTGGAAGGTGGAGGTGAGGAGGTGGACGGAGAAGGTGAGCGCCGGCGGTGTGATTCATTCGCCCGAGCCGGTCGTTTGTTCCGTCCTTTCCCTCGCTCTCGGTCTCACTTTGACGAGGCAAGAAGATATGTATGTGGTGGATAAGCATGAGCCCCCCCTTTATATCTCTCAATTCCTTCCATACTAAGCAAAGAAGATATGCTTATAAAATTCAAACCCGTCTCGGAACGGGACTCGCGTTAAGGCGGTAAAATTATGTACCTCGGGTGGAAAAACTTACTAAACGAAAAACGTCCCGTAATTTATGTGGACCAATAAAATCAATTTTCCATGATTTTATCATGCTACCTTCAATTTTTAAGGCTTCTGTTTCGTATTTTAAATCCTTTCCGGTACATATTTAAAAAGACGGCTTATCCAATAAATATTCTTTTTCCACCGAAAAATCCTAGAATTCACACCGATGCATAAAATCATTTCTTTGTGATTTTAGGATATCACCAACAATTTTATAGGAATTAATCTCCAATAAAAATATCGGATTAAGCGTTAAAACGGACCAAAAAGGTTAAAAGGATATCCGAGAAAAATTCAAAAATATCCTCAAAAACCGCAGTTATTACAGGTCCAGATTAATTCACTCCAAGCAAGAGTGGGCCCTCTATCTCGAAGTAGGTCATAAAGTGCACAAATGTTGAGCTTCCCACTTGGGTGGGTGATGGCGCAAAGGCCGATAGGATCATCATTGGCTGCCCCCGCTTGGACCGCTTCAACCACCGGTTGCCTAAGCTTGAGGAGGGACTTCCAAATCCAAGAGTTAGAGCTTTTAGCTCTCAAATTCCAGAAATTCATCCTCTTAGTATGATTTTGAGCAACCCATTTTGTCCAAAGGGACGGCTTGTCCATAAAGATATTGTGGCCAAGCTTGAAGAGGGCCGTTCTATTCCAAGCAACAAGTTCTTTGATGTTAAGGGCACCCTCATTGTAGGGTCTTGTCACTTTCTTCCAAGCCGTGGGGTTGTTTCACTTTTTGGTAGAAATGGTTTTTTGGGTGAAAAGTGATTTTTAGTGTATTGAAAAACGTAAAAAGTAGAGAAAGTTACACGAATTTCAAGATTATTAAAAGTGAATTTTGGGTAGAAAGTAATTTTATGTTGAAAGTGAAACAAGGGGGCCTTTTCCCCCAAACCTTGCCACTCCAAAGAAAAGAGTGACACATTGCTTCTATGTGGTTGAGGACCTCCTTGGGAATAATGGTCGACTTCACCCAAAAGGAGAGGAGACCCTCAAGCATTGAGTGTATGACTTGGGTCCTTCCTTCATATGAGAGTATTCTTGCTCCAGACCGATTGATTACACCCGTGATTTTGTTGAGGAGAGGCTCATAATGTCCAACTTTGAGTTTGTCGGAGTGTAACGACATCCCAAGATAGCGGACCGGAAAAGATCCAATTTCAAACCCCAAAATTCCGGCAAGAAGGGGCCGGTCATCCATGGAAACTCCACCAAAAAATATTCGGCTTTTGTGAGCATTTGCTATAAGGCCCGAGGCTTTCCCAAAAACAAGAAGGGCATCTTTTATGGCATTAAGGGTTTTTTGTGTGGGTTTGCAAAAGATAAATAGGTCATCGGCAAAGACAATATTTGTGAGCTTGAGTTGACGGTATTTAGGGTGGAAGGCAAAGCCTCGGGTGGTGCTAGCTTTTTCAAGCTTTCGGTTGAGAATTTCCATGATCAAGACAAAGAGGAAGCCTCGGGCTTGAAATAGATGGCTAGGTAAAGCGACAAATACGAGAATACAAATATGAAAAACTCTTTTTTTTTGGTCTGGAAACGGAGCAGAGCTCCTGCGGTGGTGCTTTATTTATTAATTAGTAGAAACGTTCCCCATAACGGGGTGTACATCCGAAAAGAGAACATTAGCAAAGCTTGAATGAACATAAAAATATTCTACTAAAGTAGTATCTAGAGAAAGAGATAGATTAGCAAGGGCATCAGCAACCTTGTTTGCGTGTCGAGAGACATGATTAAGCTTGATTCTCCAAGTACTGCCATGGATGAGCTTGTGGCAATCAACAATTAGGTAATAGTCTTTATGCGGCTTAACCACAGCTTGAGAGAGAAGATTGATAGCGTTCACCGAGTCCGATTGAATCGCCACCCGATCCAAATTCATCCTCTTAGCTATTAATAAGCCTTGACGAATGGCTTTAATCTCAGCGATTAGTGCATCAGCGACACCAAGCTTTAGCGAAAATGCTTGAATGAATTTGCCACAATGGTCTCTAAAGACGCCTCCTCCACCTGCAAGCCCCGGATTGCCTTTGGATATAGCGTCCGTATTGAGTGCAATCCACCCCTGTTGAGGCGGAATCCAATGCACTATTGGCTGGGGAGTAGAAATACGAGCAAGAGAATTCGCCTCCTTGGCTGATTTGTAAGCTTCAACCGAATGAACCACCTTCAAACTAAGCCGGCTGATTTCATCTTTGGATTCAAAAACCAGTAGATTCCGGGTCTTCCAGGTGAACCAAAGCATAGTGACGAATATAGAGCTCCACGAATCCAACCGCTGAATGTTAGAATAAATCCAATGACAACGATCAACTTCATTGAAGAAATTCGGTGGTAGCGTGTTTCCCGCTAAAGCCAGCCAAACCAGCTGAACTCTCGGACAGTCCCTGAGCAGGTGTAGCAACGATTCAACTTCTCCACATCGCGGGCAAGAATTTGAAGTGCCCATGTGTCGTCTAGCCCTGTTCTCGTTACACAACACCACATTATGTGCAGTAAGAAAACAGAAATGCCGAGCTCGCTGTTGTGCATCTACCTCCCAGACTTTCCCCCAAATTGGTTGAACATGCTGCTGATTAGAATCCAACATCAGCTTGTAGGCCGATTGCGTAGAGAAACAGCCCGATGCCGACAACTTCCATTAGATTTTATCATCCGCCTCAACCACAAGCGCGAGTGAAACCGATGACAGCCGTTGTAAAATCCCCGCCGGGAGCAAATGTGAAATGAGTTCCCAACGCCAGCCGTTAGCTCCATAATAAGCAGCTACAACATTGTTAAGCTCGTGTGGGGAAATGACAGTAGTCGCCACATTGATCAATGGCTCATCTATAAGCCAAGAATGCAACCAGAACCGAGCAGTATATCCATTACCCACAGCAAACCCAATTCCTTTTGATAGAACCGAAGCTCCATGGACCATTCCCTTCCACATGTAGGAAGAACTTCTCCTTGGTTGAAACATTTCAGAGTCTAACCGGTTTGAGCAATATTTTCCTCTAATTACTTTACTCCAAATGGAATGAGGTTCATTAATTAAACGCCAATCCAGTTTTGCTAAGAGGGCGGAGTTAGACATCCGCATTGATTTCAAACCAAGCCCTCCCATCCCCTTCGGCTTTGTGATTTTGTCCCAACTAAGCAAGTGCATCGTTCTTTTTTCACTCGTAGAGCCCCACACGAAATCTCGTATGAGTTTGTCAAGCGAATCACATATCTCTCTAGGCACCATGGTAGACTGCATAGTATACACCGGGATACTTGAGAGAACCGAGTTAGCTAGAGTTATTCTCCCTGCTGCAGAAAGATATTTAGCTTGCCATGAACTAAGACGAGCAGAGACCTTCTCCAATAGGAAGGCATAGCGATCAGTGGTCATCCGATCACATATAGTTGGAACCCCCAAATAAGAGCCCAAATCCTCCGTATGTGACATGGATAACGCCGCACTAATAGCCACACGATCAGCTTGATCAACATAACGGGAAAACATAACCGTAATCTTACTGAAGTTAACTTTCTCTCCTGAATAAAAACAGAATCGATCCAAGCAATCTCGAACCACCATTGCTTGCTGTGACGATGCTTCAGCGAAAAGAATTTTGTCGTCCGCAAAGAAGAGATGTGAAAGACAAACTCCACCTTCATAAATCGGCTTCCAAGCACCCGTAGACACCAACTCTTGGATCATGTGCGACAAATATTCCATACAAAGAACAAATAGATACGGAGACAATGGATCCCCTTGTCGGATGCCTCGAGAAGGTGTAAACGAGCCTGCCCGCTGTCCATTCCATAGAAGTTCCGTTGCACCCTTAGTCTGACATTGAATGATAATATCAACCAGGTGAGATGGAAGTCTTGCACTTTCCAAAATCAACTTAAGAAAGCTCCAACGAATACGATCGTAAGCTTTGGCCAGATCGATTTTAATCATCATCATCTTAGAGCGATTTCCTATCATGCCAAAAGAGTGCAAAACCTCATGAATCACCACGACATTATCGTTGATTTGGCGGCCCGGAATAAAGCTAGCTTGAGTTGGAGATACAAGACAGGGCAGGACCGGCTTGAGACAATTAACTAGCATTTTTGTTATGATTTTAAAGGTAACATTCAGGAGAGAAATGGGACGAAAATGCGCCGCCGAGAATGGAGAAGCCGTTTTCGGGATCAGATGCATTAAAGCATGGCAAACGTCCGATTGAATTAACCCGCCATTCAGCATATCCAAAATATTGCTTGTTGTTTTGTTACCCACTATTGGCCACTCCCGCTGATAAAAGGCCGCCGGGAATCCGTCCGGTCCCGGTGCCTTAAATGGAGCCATCATGTTCACTGCATTCCATACTTCAGTAGCATTGAAGGGCTTTCCGAGTTCAACCAGGAGTTCGTCCTCTAGGATAGGAAAAGTAATTACTGGCGACATGAGCGAATAATCTGGATCACAAGAATTCTCGGAAAATAAATCCGAGAAGAAAGAAAGGACCATAGCTTGAATGACCGTACTATCAGTGATCCAATTTCCCGAATCATCTTGTAGAGTAGTGATCCTGTTAGCTTTTCGTCTGATTACAGTAGATAGGTGATAATATTTTGTGTTTCTATCACCTTCAATCAAGAAATTTGCTCTAGATTTCTGAAACCAGAGAAACTGCTCCTGATTACACACTTGCTCCAACTCTCTGCATAAATCCCGCTCTCTCCGGATTAAAGCCGGTGAAAGATGTCTACTCAGAGCCTTACGTGCGCCTTCAATACGAGCCAGCAACTTCCTCTTTTTAAAGAAAATATTTCCGAAAACATCCCTATTCCATCGCCCTAAAGAATTGGCGAGTTGTTTTAGCGATGTATTCAGATCATCAGAAGTAGAATTCCAGTTCTCCCGAAGAAAGGGCTCAAAGTTGTCGTGGCTCATCCACGCGGCCTGAAACCTGTACGGTCGAGATGAAGGCAGATTAGGTTCTATCACTGTAGTGTTGAGCAGCAAAGGCAGGTGATCAGAGTGAGTAGCCGTAAGATGTCTGATCGCAGCTTCCGGGAAACACAAGCGCCATTCACTATTACAAAGACCTCGATCTAGGCGAGCCGCCTTATACGTTGCTGGTGAATTTCCAGTAGACCAAGTAAACCGCGGTCCTTCGAACCCCATATCGATCAATTGAAGCTTGTCAGCCCATTCAGCAAAGACTACAGATGCTCTATTAGAACCAACAGAGGAGCTAGAACGCTCATTAGCATTCAGAGTTGCATTGAAATCTCTCGATATCAACCAAGGCCGATTATTAGTCCGAGCCAAGATAGCCAAATTGTCCCAGAGATGAACCCGATCAGAAGGATCCGGGGATGCATACACGGCTGTAAGAATCCAGGGTTCCTCATCACGACGCACCACTTCTACTGTAATGTGCTGAGGATTTAAAGACAAGGGGATGAGCAGGATCTCGGCCGTCCTCCAGACTAACCAAATCCCACCAGAGTAGCCAACTGCATCCACACGCAAAACGCCATCGTACCCCAACTGCCGACACACCGTGTCTGCACGGATACCACTTATTCTAGGTTAAGAGAGAGCAAAAACCGAGGGGTTATGGATTCTGATCAAATCCCGGATTGAAGCCATAAAATTTGCGCTTCCTGCGCCACGAACGTTCCAGAATATTATACTGAGGTTATTCATAGATAAAAAGGAGTTGACAAGGGTCCCATAGATGGGGGAGTGCATTGAGTTAGACCGAACCGAATAGGCAACAACCGCTCTTGCGATGCAATGCATCGCATTACTGAGTTGAGGTGGCATTGAGACTCGACACAGAACTGGTTGAGTCTCCGTTTGCATTGGAAGGAACTCCATGATCATTCGGTTTGCTAGCCGCGGAAGCCATAGGTATTTGGGGATCATCTGGCGGTTCGAGACCATCGTACTTGCCCTGTTGTGGACCCGGATGGACTCGACATTGAGGATCGGGTGTTGTTGGTGGGATTGGTGGTTCATGGTTTTCAGTTGGTGTTGGTTTCGCAGCAGGGACAATCGACGTGGAAGGGGTCGCGTCTTTTACTGCTGTGATGTGTTCGGGAGCAGGTTTAATTGGCTTATTTTTCAAGCTCTCAGAAATCAATTGAGCTTTCCTAACCTCCGTATCTTTTGAAGATACTATTGCCATAGAAGATAGCTTTTTTGTTTGCTTGATCGTAGAAGATAATATCATATCCTTGGCATCTTTTTTTTCCTTTTTCTTTATATTACGATTTCCCTTAATATCGGCTTGTGTGGTCCCCGTAATATTGCTTGCCATGATTCTCGCGCCAAAATCCACCGGATTGACTTGTGCAGCGGCGGCTGCGGCTTGCGAGATCACCATGCGGCCCTCGTTATCAGTAGGTTTAGAATTAGGGTTTGTATTGCGCCTGGCCTTAGGGTTTGCATGGGACTCAGTGGTAGGAGGCTCTTGTTGCATGGTTGCTTTTCCTTTGCCGATGTCACACGCTTGCACATGGCCCGTCTCTGCTTGAATGGCCTTACCGGTGCCTATAGCATCATCCTCGGTTTCCAAGGATGCAAAACGTGACCCATTATCCATGCTAACCTGGGGATGTGCCTTAGATTGATTTTTTTGGCGTCGGACTGGCTTCTTGACATGCATCCATGGTCCGAATTGCTCACTGAGGGGAGCTTCGGGCACATTCGAACGCACTTCCTTCCTCACAAGACTCATCTCATTCTCTTCTGTTTGCTCTTGAATGCTGGGTTTTAGGAGAGGACATGAATCCTTTGTATGGCCAATGACACCACACTCGTAACACAAGGAACGAATGCCTTCATATTGTATCGACCACATCCTTCTGCGAAAGCGAAATTTAGATAACAAAGCATTGTCGAGGTCAATCTCTACACCAAGACGAACAAATTTCCCTCTATCCGCGTTAACTGTCGTCTTGTCAACTCTTATGACTTTGCCCACTGTATTACCTATACGGCTTAGGAATTTGGCATTGAAATATTCCATGCTGAAGCCCGGGATCCTTATCCATGCAGTTAAGATACGTGCTTTATCTTCATAAGGATCGAAATTGGGCACCCAACATCTGATCATTAGGTAATTATCCCCGATCATCCATGGACCCTGAGTGAGAACGTGGTTCAAATCCTCCATATTTGTAAACTTGGCAACATAATGGGCATTACCAATGTCTACTAGGGTTAGTCCCCCCTTTAATGCCCATTTCAGTTCCAGTTTCTTCTTCAAGAGGACATATCCTGGACCCTTATCAAAAGTGTTGATAATCAGCGTATGTGCCCATGGTCGCCTTAGTTCACATTTCTCTGCTTTCGTCAACGTTATCGTTGGGCAAGCGGGATCGTCATTCTCCGGGACTTCATCATCATCAGTATCATAGAGTTCCGGACGCTCTTCCAAAGCAGCACAAAACGAATCAAGTGCTCCTTGACTAGTTGGAGATCCCGCAACTTTATCGCGGTAAGACACCATTCTCAACTGCTGAGTAGCACTTGCATCTTGATGTGGTTGCTGTTCACCAGTCGGTACAATCGGAAATGTTGGAGGACCATCAATTTCCATTGCCGTAGCGGATACAGCGGGTGGTGGCGGTGCAGGGGGTGCAGCGGGTGCATTTGGTGGTGCAGGGGGTGGATCGGCGGCGCCCGATGACGTCGCCATAGGGCGGCGCAGCTTAAGCTGCAAGATTTGCTTTAAAAACCCTAGGCGGCAAGAAGGAATTCAAAAAGAGAGCTCTCAATTTATCTTTTTTTCGTTCTATAATGTTTTTTGTGATCCATTTAAATATGAAAAAACTCTAAACAAGGAAGAGGATTGTTGGTGGAATATTGTTTAGTACATGCTACCCTTAAATTCTATAAAGATGTTCATCCTTCTTCATTTGTGTGTGTGTTCATTCCTCTATTGCCATATTTTTTTTGGTACTGATTTTTTTTTTAAATATCAAATTGCTTTAGTAATGATTTTCAAGTTTTAAAGTGACATTTAGACCAATACGTAAAAAATATTCAACTACATTTAAAAATACGTTGGGCTGGGCCTGCCATGGCTGGCCCATTTAAGGCCCAAAAGATGCACATATAGCTTGCTTGTTCATCATCTTAGGGCGGGAAAGGGCAACAATAGCAGACTTCGGAGAATCAGAGATGGCGCCAGTAGTGCAGAGCTCTCAGCCATGGGTGGAAAAATAGTAAGCATTTCTCTCCAATTGTCTATCACGCTCCTCCTTCTCCTATCTCTTCCTTCATAAATCGTCAATTTACAGATCCAATTTTTCTTTTTTCTCAAATTCCCCAAATTTGATTTTCGCTTGCCCTAATGCTAATGCCGTCTTTCATTGTTCGTAAATTGTGGTGGGAAAATTTGACAGTCGACCGAGGCAAGTGAAGGACGTGGCTCACCAGGATGAAGTCGTTCGAGTTCTCACCAATACACTCGAAACCACTAGCGTACATCGATCCTCCCATTTCTTTCGCTTCAATGTTAATTTTTCAATAATGTGTGTTCTTCTTCGCATAGTACTAAGTTAGCATTTGTATAGGGGCTTGTTTTCCCTTCATTTGATCACTTCACGTTGATTATTGCAACTTTGCATACTGTCTTTTTGATAAAAACCTTATTGTGCATTCATAGTGCCCACACATGCTGTTTTATGGCCCTCCTGGAACTGGAAAAACAACGACGGCTCTTGCAATTGCTCATCAACTTTTTGGGTCAGTTTCGATTCCTACTTATTGTATTGACAATGTTGTTTTGGGAGTAACTTGATATGATGTGGATGCATGTGATTTACACAATTGTGTGGAATTGGGAGCTACTAGCTTAAAATATAACTAGCCAGTGGTTGTAACATCGAATGTGTGGATTATGTATCCTGACTATTTACAGAATTTTAATCAAATAAATTATACTTACATGTGTAGCTAGAATCCGTCTTGGTATGTCGTGCATTCTTATGAACTGCAATATATTATATCATATGGATAACCTTAGCATCTCTTAGTCACCTTAGATAGCTTACATATGATGCTTATGAACTTGTTATTTGCCACAGGCCTGATTTGTATAAGTCAAGGGTCCTAGAGCTGAATGCTAGTGATGACCGTGGGATCAATGTTGTTCGGACAAAAATAAAGGATTTTGCAGCTGTTGCTGTGGGATCTGCACAACGGCAAGGGTACTTAAATGATTGATCCATCTCATACTTTGATTTTCTTGTATCCAAATTTGCTTTGTATGTTCATGTTTGCCGCACATTTTCCCTAGGGGTTATCCTTGTCCACCTTATAAGATAATTATCCTCGATGAGGCTGACTCAATGACGGAAGATGCTCAGGCAAGTTCGTTTGCTACCACATATTGTTTGGATATGAGAAAAAAATTTATTTCAATGCTAGTGTAAATATATGGCTTCAATGAATTCATTTGGATTTACAGAATGCTTTGCGACGCACAATGGAGACTTACTCAAAGGTCACAAGATTTTTCTTCATCTGTAATTATATTAGCAGGTGGGTGTATACTATGTGTATCATTGGCCGTTTTTTTAAATGCACTGAAGGAATACTTGCTTAATCTGGGCTCTGGGTAAATCTATTTTACTCTCTCCTTTGAAGGAGGAAATAATGATTTTGCTCAATGCTTCTGGTAAATATAAATTGGCTTTGTTTACACCTTATCATTACTTCTAAAAATTGTGGTAGATTTCTAAAGTAATTTACTTTTCCTTTCTCTTGCTGATAGGGGGGGGGGGGGGGGGGGGGGGGGGATTAGTGCTTAAATTTCTAGTTTAGTTCTATTGATGAAATGACGCTATATTTGCTCTACATAGTTTGATTTTGAAGGATTTGAAAGATGTAGGCTCCCTTCTGTAGCATAATACTTATAACTGAGAAAATAATTTGTCGCATATTTCTTTGTATGTTCATTCACTTCATTGCAGGATTATAGAGCCACTTGCTTCAAGATGTGCTAAATTTAGGTTTAAACCTCTTCCACAAGAAATTATGAGCAATCGTATATTGCATATTTGCAATGAAGAAGGACTCCATCTTGATTCAGAGGTGAATATGACCACCTCTGTTGGATCCTTATTTTTTTTAGTTTTGGGGCTATTATACAAGCTCTCCATTTACTGGTGTCAGTTGAAGACATTTTTGAACAAAATTGACGTGCCTTTGTAATTGTAGGCCCTTTCTACTTTGAGTTCAATTTCACAAGGTGATCTTAGAAGAGCAATAACTTACTTGCAGGTAGGAATTTGATTTAACAAGGGCTACTATATATGCATTTCATTTTCTGATATCAGTCTCCACTGTACGTTTTGATTCTAAAGTATTCATTTTAAACATGTCTCTTTTTCTGATCAGTTGAACTGCAGTAGCCATCTTCACTCATATGTGTTTGATGCCTGAAATACTCTACTAAAAAGTTTCCTACCTTGTGTTTTATCTTGTGACAGGGAGCTGCACGACTATACGGGTCATCAATATCCTCCAAGTTATTGATCAGTGTGTCAGGGGTCAGTTGAAACGTAACCATATTACTAAATAAATTTGGATTGCAAAAAATTGTGATATTGTTACATTTTTCATAAAGTGGCAAATCATGCAATGTTCTAGAAGTAAAGATCAGATGTAATCATGACCTGATTAATTTTTCTCCACTCTAGCTTACCTTTCTATGAAACCAACTATAAAAAATTGCTACAAAGTACAAACTGAGCAACATTTTCGTCATATGCATATTTCTCATTGTCCATTTACAGAAATCATGATCTTTGCCTCCTGTTAACTCTTCAAAAATCATCAACAGGTCATCCCAGACGAAGTTGTACATGCCCTTTTTGCTGCTTGCAAGAGTGGTAACTTTGATTTGGCTAACAAAGAGGTTGACAATATCATTGCAGAAGGATACCCAGTCTCTCTGATGCTTTCTCAGGTTAAAATTTATCTTCCTACAATTTAACATTTTTATTTTCATCTACTGGTTTGTCAACATGGTAGAATACAAGCTCATTTTTTTTTATTACGTGCTTGCAGTTGTTTGATATTATTGTTGAAGCCACTGATATATCAGATGAACAAAAGGCACGGATTTGCAAGAAATTTGGTTTAGCGGACAAGGTATAATACAGATTTCAGGTTGTTTTGTGCTGATAATTCCCACCTGATACCATATAGAGAGCAATTGTTTTGTGTAGAAAGTGTTGTACGTTCTCATTCATTCAACCTTAGGTTAAATATACAAGAATAGTGTTTATCTTAACGTACAAGAAAGTGATTATCTAGAGATAGGCTAACAATATTTTCCTAATAGAGAAGATATTATCCTAATGCTAACAATCTTATGAATAAGTAAATAAATGTTACAAAAGATAACATGAATATGTTAATAGAAATTATGTGAAAAAAACTGATCTTGTTCTGTGTAACTGGAGAAATTTGGCTGAACTGTTTTATTTTTGCAGTGTCTTGTGGATGGAGCAGATGAGTATTTGCAGCTACTGGATGCAGTTAGCGACATAATCCGCGCATTATCTAACTTTCCAGAAGAATTTTGTTATGACACCTAGGGACACAATCAAAAAGCCTTCAGAACATGAGAACACAAACATTTCAGCTAGCTAATTTGTCTGGTATGCATACTTGGATTGTTTTCTTCTCTTACCATGGCTGTTATTTCCCCTTTACATTTCGGCAACAGCTATAAGAGGTGTGGTCCATGAATCAGTTATGAGTTTTTATCTTTAGTAGTTAAAATGGCATGTCAAAATCTCATTGATTCCGTGGGAATGGCGTAGACCTAATTTGGGTGAGATCAACCAACCACCCAATTATTGAGCTATGAAACTCACATGTTTCTGGTTTTCTGGTATGGGTTTCCCTTTCCCTTTCCCTTTCCCTTTCCCTTTCCCTTTCCCTTTCTAGCTGTTTGGAAGCCAGGATGGATTGTTATCATTGTTAGCTGTATTCACCAAGTCAAGTCAAGCCGTCCAGGAAAGGGCACGTCTTGTGCACATAGTTATAGTGTGTGTGTGTGTGCGCCTTTCACGTCTCAAAGTGCTGTTTTTTTGTGCCTTTTGTCTAATATTATCTCTTCTAGATTCCTGCCATGTGTCGATCGCCTATTGGCCCGCTTTCCTTATTTTTCTAATCAGTCCATTGATCTATATATCGACTTCAAGTCTTCAAGGCACATTTTCCACTTCTTGTACCGGAAATTTCTAAGCATTAAAAGAGTCAAATCATTGTTTATATGGTTTACCAAATCAATGAGTTAATTCAACAGTTGTTTATAATCATGCATATCACTATAGTCTACATTTTAATGATGCTACGCGTTGCGAGACCATTAGGATGTGAATATGGTAGCTAAAGAATTAAGAGTAAGAAAATATTTAGAAGTTTTATTGAATTAAGAGTAAGAAAATTATATTTTTGGGTTTGTGGATTCAAGTCAACGTGTATATTTTTTTTTATTTTTTTTGATAAGGTAAGGATTAGGAGACCCTCTAAGGAGGGCGTCCTAGAGCATCCTTGCGGATGAGAACCTGAAGTTCTGAGTTGTCCAGTAGGAGGTTGGTAGGGATGTTGTGGCCCAGTTTAGCTATTTTATCGGCCACAGCATTGCATTCCCTGCCCACATATCGGACTGACACAAAGTTAAATTGTCTAAGTGATACCATAATATCCGCAATTAGTATTTCAATCTCCCAAGGACATTTTCCTATATTGTTAACAGCATTTATAACTATGAGGTTATCTCCTTCAATCTCAATTTTTGTAATTCCGTTTCTTTGAGCTTCTTTGATTCCATCTTTGAGTGCAAAAGCTTCTGCCTTCACAATTGAGATTGGTCCTTGTTTCCTGGTTCCTAGACTAATAATTCTTGCCTCATGATCTCGTATAACAAAACCCGAAGAAGCGTGGTTGGAATCGAGTTTGGATCCGTCAAAGTTCAGTTTGACAACATTATCAGAGGGTTTTTTCCATTTTTCTATTCGTTTCTTCCTTTTTTGTCTAATTTGGGGTTGAAGTTGTGTTCTTTCTTCATCTTCTTCCCACCTCTTTGCTTTAAGTTAACGTGTATATAATAGTGTCAGTTTAGCAACTTAACTTAAAGGATTCGATATAATATATCTGATAGATTGAGAGGTAGGTACATTGACAATTGGACAAACCGTGAGTGCTAAAAAACTGCAAATAACAATGAAAAAGGAAAAACACAAGCTAGGTAGAAACAATGTTCTAAACAATACTAGACAAATCCTGGGGACTAGAACAATTGTCTAGATGGGATAAGACGGTTTGGTAGGTTGGGACCTTCTAGCGCCTAGATAGGATCTAGACAAGATTTTTAGAATAGTGGGTATAGAAGACACAACAAGCACAATAAAGGAACATGAACGAGCTCGAGAATAGGTGAGAAAATTACTAGAAAGATAGCGCCGCTGGTAACAAGTCTAACCGAACATTGTTTGGAGAAGGGTAAAATGGACCACTAGCATTTTTCCACAAGAATGAAAGATATTCAAAGAGAGAGACCCTAACAATGTAGGCTTGTGTACGTATATATGAATAATGTAGCTTTCTCTCATTGTCTTGGCCCCACCTAACCCACCTCTACGCCATTAATCTCGCCAAGATCACTCCACCTATTCATTCCTCCATCTTATAAGCTTCAATGTGAGGCAAAAAAACAAGATAGCCACCACAAGAACAAGAAGAAAAAAACCAACAACAACAAAAAACCTTTTCTTATAGCCCGGTTTGAAATGGGAGTAGGAGACGAGTCATTCAAGAAGCCCGGTTCTGTTCCATTCAAATGGGAGGAAAAGCCCGGTGTCCCAAAACCTCATCATGATCAAAATCACAACCAATCAACTTTAGATCACCACCGTTCATTGCCCGCCACACCCCGCCGCCTCGCCCCACCACCATCAAGCGTCTACTCCGCCACCCCTCCCCCGGACCTCGGGAGCCAGTCGTTCCGGTCAACAACGAGTGGCTCCCAATCGGGCCGCCATCGGCTTGACCCGAAGCCCAAGCCCGGGCCCGGGCCCGCCTTGGCCCGCCCATTGGTCGTCTCGGCGGGCTGCCTCCTTTCGCCTTTGTTTAAGTGGGGCAGGAAGAAGAAGGTGGCCCATAAGGCAAGCCCGGAGCATGAGCCCAAGCCCGAGCCCGAAGTGTCTTCCGAGGCTGGCCCGTTGGGCCGGCGGTCCAGGTCGACCCGAAAGTCGATGTCTTTGTGGGAGTTTCCGGGCTCTTTCTCGTCGCGTAGGTCGTCGTCGTCCCCACGCGCCGCCGTCCGTGAACCCGAATGGGCCGGGCTCGGGTTGTTTTGATGGGCCCGGTGATTAGTTAGTGTATAAATTATAATTATCCTTCTATTACTAGTATTATTTATGATTTGGTTTAATAAACAAGAGATCTTTCTAGGTAAATTAATGAATAGTTTTTTTTTGGGTTTAAGATCCCGAATGGGATGAGTTTGCTGATTATATATCTTGATCAGATTGCTTGCTTGTTTATAGGCAAAAATTTAGAAAAAATTGTACTTTGTTTACTATTTTTGGTTTCTAAATGCGAAGTTCGATATAAATGGATCGAGTGCTTGATTAATGTTCGACATAAATTTGGTATTTAATTTTGTTTTGTAATTCCAAATTAAACCTTCAATTTGTTATAAGGAAGAATTTTATTTGTACATACTAGTTTCAAAGCTCAAATCTTGTTTTTTTGGCAGGACTTTTCTTGCGTAGAGTATTATAATTTTGTAATTAGGTGTATTCTAACAATGATGTTTAGGACGACTCCACAATGCATACAAGTATATGCCACTAACATTAAATATGAATTAGTATGGACAATACCTTCATGACCAAATTTAATTTGAGAAATTATAACCATGGTTTAATTTCCTAATTACAATGTTCACTCCCCGTGATTAGGTCAACAAAAAAAAAAAACTAGTTCAAGTAAAAAATAAATGTAAAAGTAGTTAAAGTTTTGAAAAAATATACAAATATTGTTTGGTAATGTTTAACTAATTTATTATAGTAATTGATACCATTAAATTCTATTTTATAATAGGACTAGTTTTATTTAGAAAATAAATATTTTTTAAAATAAATATTTTTTAATTGATACCATTAAATTCTATTTTATAAATATTTTTTTAGCCCTAATACATTTGGGTGGCAAAATTTTATTTTTGCTAAAATCGACTCGTTAAAAAGTTGATGACTCTAGTTTTAAAATTTTCTCCTAATATATTTACAAAGAACCTATATAAAGGTCCGTTCGGCAACGATATACTTATATGATGAGTTAATGTTGATGTAATTGATGCTGATATAATTGATGCTGAATTTATGTGCTGAAATTAGTAGTTGAAATAGGATGTTTATTTTTTTTATATAAGCTACCTAGTGTTTGAGAAAATAGTAATTTACGAGAGTTGAAAAAGCGGGTAAAAAAATTGAATTAAAATTCAACTAGCTAAAATAAACACATTTCAACTCCATAAGATCTTCTCCTCACCTTATTTTCCCCCTAACATTTTAACTAATATCAAATATCAACTAGTATAAACACATTTCAACTACCACACCAATCATTTATGTAGTTAAAATAATTTTTTTATTTCAACTATATAAACTCATTTAAACTCTCATTTCAACTCTAATGAACCGAGCCTAACTCTTGATAACTCTACTACACACAAAATTTAATGTATATGAAAACAATATTGAATTGGACTCCACTCCTTTATTGGAATCAATTTCATGCTTCAACCTTTGTAAAACCATAAGCCCATTAACATCATCTTAAATCATAAAAAATAAATAAACAAGCAACCCAAAAGTGAGCCCGGCCTAATAAGAAGCCCAAAACTCCTACTCTACTCTTTTAATTGAAATTGTATGTTCGTGTTGTATTTATGAAATTGTAAGTTGTTAATTCATGTTATATGCATGAAATTGTATGTTGTTGAATCATCCAAAAGTAATGATGATGAAATCCATGCGTTTCTACAAGGATCTAAACTCTATATATATGGAGCTTCAAGCCACCTTTCATTCAAAAAAAAAAAAAAAACTATTTTCAGTCATTGTTAGTCCCCATTTATATATTTTTTCGGATTATTTATTTACATTCCTTTTATTTTTTTACTTTTTATTTTATTTTATAAATTTAAATTTTCATTAGTTAATTTGATAAAATCTCCAACCATAAATCATTAATAAATTATTATTTTTTTGTAAATGTGTGTCTAAGTTCTTATTTGAAAAAGTAATGTAGCTTTCAGTTTTGTAGAAAAAATTTAAACATCAAAATTTTAAATTATTATTAAATTTATATATTAATAACCATACAAATCCATACATCATGATATAAGATTTCATAGTTTGTTTCGAATTACATTAGGATCATGTTTTAATATATTAGTGTGTATATATATATATCGTTATAGTAATTATACATTTTTTTGTGCCCATATAGTTCATGTCATTCACTGAGTTTGGTTCAAATGAAACAAACTCTTATCCTAAAACGTGAAACGAATGCACTTTTTCTAATTCGTAGTGTACTTTTGTATCAAAAGTGCATTGCAAAATACAAAAAGTGCATTCTAAAAAAGTGCACTACAAAAAATATAAAAAGTGCACTGAAAAGTACGAAAAGTGCAAATTTGAAAAAGTGCACTATGAAGTAGTAAAAGTGCATTAAGAAGTAGGAAAAGTGCATTCATTTTAGGATAAGAGTTCGTTTCATTTGAACCAAACTCGTCATTCACTTACGTTTTCATTTAACATAAGTAAAAATACAAAGTAAAAAATTTGATAGAAGAAAATGAAAAATCAAATTCAAAACCAAAATAAAGAGATTCATCTCCAAACTTGGGAATCCCTAAGTCTGGAGTTGAATCTCTTCGTTTTGCTTTTTAATTATAGTAAGCTTCTTCCATGAAAGTTAATGATCAACTCTAACAAGATTAGCTTTAGCAAAAATAATAATAATGTAATTATATATTATGCTTGGTTTTCTGATATGAATGTCACTTTGACTTATCTCGATCTCGAATATTGTAATCTCTCTTAATTAAATTAGTGACACAATTTCATATATATAATTGTTTTTGGGCGTAATCTTTCTTCTTCTTCTACTACTTTGCCTTTGGTTTTGGGAGTTAAAACCATCTCAAAATCAAGACGAAACTTTGACGAACTGGACGTAGCCAAAACAAAACTCTGGCGAACTAGTGGAAAACCCAAAAAAATGAAGAAATGTCATCTTCTATTTGAACAAAATTACTTTGAAATGGATCCGGGATTTACTATCAAAAGGTGGATTCTTTATTACTAAAAAAAATTACTTTGAAGGGGAAAGTTATAAACTTTTATTAGATGTGAGTGATACTGAATAAGTTGATATTTTTTTCTTATCTTTTTCTTTTAATCCCTTTCCTTCCCAAGATCAAATTATTTTTGTTAATATATCCCTAATTTATCAAGTTTAGTGATCAGAACAACATTGAACATATTGTTCAATATTCCTGTTTGGGTTGGCGTAATCCGCACACATTTTAGCACTATCCTCTTACTTGGACTGCAATGATACAGGGTGATTAATCTCGCTTAATTTTTCATATTAGTTTTTATAGAACCATGATTTTCATTCAATACGAAGATTAGGAATTAATAGAAGATTAAGTGAGAATAATAACTTTGTATCCTTGTAGTCCAAGTAATATGATAATTGATACGGTTTACAAGAGAACTTGACAAATACCAATCTGACATCAAGCTTATTGGAGACGAATCAATCACTCGGCCTAAATCAAGAAAGATGACGAATGTACTTTTTGTCATTATGAGGTATGTGTTGTCATACGTCACCATTATTTGAGAAACGACCTTAGAGCAGCATATATATATACGAGCTAAGCTAAGAAAGTTTTAGGATTTGTCACCATGCATGCTCACATTCAAAGAAGCTAGGCCAAGAAGCAAGCCAAGAAGAGGCTTTCCGGGCCGCTTGTGCGTCTCCTACTAAGAAAAGGCTTCTGTCATGCGTCTAGCACGCGGGATTGTGTGTTATGGATAAGGTATTGACATGGGTCGTGCACCAGGTCCAGCATCTAGCATGCACGATCGTGTGTTACGGCTCAGGTTTCGACACAGGTCGTGCGCCTTTGTTCTTGCGCGGGTCTTTTCTTGTTATGATATAATCTTGCCTTATGTGTTGTTTTGGGCTTTTTATGTTTCGGATAGTTTTATTATATTTTAAGTTATTTATTATTTTTAGGTTTTTCTCTTAGGTTTTTATTATTTAAGAGTGTTGTAATCCTAGTTCCTAGAGGCAACGTAACGCATAACAGTTTTTACGTAAAAATCAAAGAATTTTTGTTTCTTCCATTGAAGGTGAACTAAAAATAGTCAGAAGCGGCATCAGATTGATTCTCGATCTGTGATTCGAGTTTAGAGTTTTTCCACTTTGATTGCAAATTCAATTCATGAAATGCAGGTTGAATTTCTTCCAATCCATTCAAGTTGTGTATCCATTCAAGTTGTGTTTGTAAAATTTGAGCATAAGGCGATTGAAAACCTTCTACTCAAACTAAGACCGATTAAATGACGAGCGATTCATCATCAATATTACTAAAATCCGTGACAATAACGTTTACCATACAGGAATATTGAGCAATATGTTCAATGCAAATGTTGTTCCGATTATGGAAAATTGGCCATAGTTATTCAATTTGTTAAGGGGAAGAATTTTCTTTATGCATACTAGCTTCAAAGTTCAAATCTTGTTTTTATGTGGCAAAAGACTTTTCTAGCAGTAATTCTCTATTCCACTTCCGTGTTTCACTTCTTTATTCCAATTAGCTATATAAATATTAAACTAATGTTAAAAAATAAAAAATAAATTTTATATTATAAATTATATGTATATGTGTGCAAATTTTTATCTTAAAAATTATATTATAAAATTTTTAAAAATTAAAAGAATAATTAATTTTCATACAAAATATTATCCTTTTAATTTTTAAAAATTGTATAATATGATTTTCAAATTAAAAATTTACACACATATACATATAGTTGTTTGAAATATAAATATAATTTTTTAATATTAATTTAATATTTATATAGTTAATTGGAACACGAAAGGGGAACAGAAGATTTTTTTTGTAGGAAAAGTGGAATAAAAGATTACCACTGCATCAAATGCGTCTCTTGTATTCCTTTTTTCGAAAAAATTACGCGAATAGATTGTCAAAAGATCGTCTATAACATTTTTTTCCATTTTAAGTAAAACGATCGGTGTCCTCATTTTTTTTCCATCCAACGATTAATGTTCTTTTGAATTTCACACCTAAGCACCTCTTCTCACCCGATCTCAACCCAATTATTAATTAATTTCTTAACGCACAAAATGATAAAAATATATTTTTCTTCCGGACTTCAATTTTAATTGAATCCACACATATGTATGTTATTAATTAGTTCATACTCTATTTTTGAAATCATGTGTTGTTGAATCATCCAAGAGTGATGATGAAAATCATGCACTTGAAACATTATATCAATCGTATATTGTTGAGTCATCCAATTCAAGCTAGTGTGTATTCATAAATAAACGTAACATGATGCACATATAATTCAATCGTCTAAAAAAAATCAGATTTCTGGTACTCATGCCACTTCCAAGAATGATGACACAACTACTACAATTTGTTTTTTGGTAGAACACAACAATTGCATGTATAAGCCAACTTTAATTTGATCCTTTCTATGCAAGTATATATATACACATACTAACACTTCCTCCAACCAATTGCATTTACAAGTTATAAACACAAAGTTGAAGAACAATGAAGAGAGTTAAACAAAAGAAAACAGGAAGCCAAATTCAAAACCAAAACGCAAAGATTCATCTCCAGACTTGGGGAAGAGGTAGCAATCGTATCGCGGCTTCTTCCATGGAAGTTGATGATCAACTCGACGTTTCCAACAAGGCCAACTTTAACAGAGATGATGATGATCATCATCAGGTTATTAATGATTTATTATTAACCTTGATTTTTTTTACTATGAATCTTTAGTTATGTTCATGTTTTTTTCTGATATTTGAATATACTAATTGTGCAGGGGATCCAGGATGGAAGAAGTTTTTGTCTTTTATACGACTTGGCTTTCTTGTGTCGTTGGCTTATCTTCCAAAACGTGATTACGTTCACTCTGGGCGCCTCGACCACACCCTGCCCCGGGTCATCGTGGAGGAGTGTCGTTGGCTTATCTTGATCCTGGAAAAGAGTCGAGTACTATATATATTGAATAGGTTAGGTTGGTCAAACTCGTGAAACTTAATTTTTAAAGATCGTTTGCTAAACCTTATAAAAGCAGGAAAACCTCCAATGTACCTCCAAGCACTATTAATCTCTTTCAACCAAAAAAAAGACTATTAATTTCTTTGATCACGTCCACCTTTCTAGCTTAATAATTTTCCTCTTAGCCACCTTGCTAGCTCGATCAGCACGACTCCTATTTGCCACGTTTATTCTCTTATTCTCGACCATGTTCGCCGCGTGTGGATTCACACTTGACCTCCTTCATAAATCTCATCCAAGCATTGCCCATTATTTGCCTAACTCATAGTGAACTCGGTAAGTCGTATGAGGCCAACATATCCTTTAGCGGCAAATATGTCGTGTGCAACCGAAATCTCATCTCACCACGCCTATTGTTTGGAATATATTCCATTGAGTTTGCCCTTCTTAAAGCTAAAACTAAGTTGTTGTTCTAGCCATTATCAGAGTCTATAAAATAGCCATGGCAACCAATTCAATTAAATGCATTACCAATGCTCTTTTGCCTTCGCCATAATTCAGTACTACTATACTCGGGTCATCTCACGATTCATTTCCCAAAACACATAAATTAAACAAAATCTGGAGACATGCTCAAACATTACCAAAGAAATGCTTGAACGTCATCTCAGCAACAACATTCTAGCCTCGCCTTGACCGACCTACAACATCTGGAGCTATGAAGGTTTTTTCATTCACTACAACCGAACACTTCCAACGAGGGAAGTGATCAAGGCCTACTTTTTTGGTTGTATACTCGGGAAGAATCCACACGCATTTGACTAACAATATTCGTTCAACTTTGATTTGAACATTTTTTTCTTCTACTGATAGAATGGTAGGAGATATGAAGGATTGAGATCGAGAAATTCTAGCTAGGTGAGTTTGTGGAAGAAAGTTTGTGGAACATATATAAAAGAAATTGATCGGACAACAATCAGGTTCAAATGTAATATGACACTTGATGTATAAAGAGCTAACTACTATATCTGAGGCCTAGCCCACTTAATTGTCTCCTTTGTTAGTTTTTCTAGTTAGGAGTTTAATTGGACATGGTTTCAATTATGTAATCGATGGAGAAATTTTAGGGTTTGCTTGGATTGCATATTATAGCGCATTGTATTGTATGCTAATGAAAGATATAATGCAATTTTAAATACGAAAGCACCCCGCCATTCCTAGGTTAACCATGCAGGAGTTGATTTGCAGGAGTTTCAAACTTAGCAACGCTATTTTCTCTGTCGGATTATATTCCTTTACATTATGCATTATAATGCATGATTCAAATGGAACATTTTAAGTCAATTTGTGGGCCCACATATGACATTATTTGTTATATCGAGAACTTCTGCTTTGTCGATCTCCTCAGGTTGGGTATCATCCTTGTCACGGGCTAGTGGTCTTACTCTACTTTGGACCCAAAATATCATTTTACCTCAAAATTACATTTTAGACACTCTTAAAATATGTGTAATTTGTCTATTTTCCCCTTTTTTTTAAGGTAATCAAAATTATATTTTAACCTAAAATGTCATTTTGTCTTATAAGTGAAACACACCCTTAGTGAGTTTAAAACACCAAATTAATTTTTTATTTTACTTTTGTTTCAACTAATCCACATGTTTTTATTGGTTATTAATCATTTGAATTAACTTAACCTTAATGTAGTTCTCATGTTTATCTATCTCAGAAAAAATTAAGAATCTTCCATTGCATTAATTGGCTGTTGTACATTCAAAATGGTATGTACATGCAAGGAATGCTTTAATTTCTTTGCTTCTTTTGCAAACTCAGAAGAAGAAGAAGAAGAAGAAGAAGAAGAAGAAGAAGAAGAAGAAGGAGGCAACCAGGATACCTATGTGGGAAACCGAGAAAAACTTTGTGGACACAAATGAATTGAGCCCAAACTCTTTCTTGTAATCCTATGACAAGAGTGCAAAGGAAAATGCACATATATTTAGCTAGTTTTGATGCACAAATACATATCTAAAATGTCAGTTTTGATGCACATTTAATTAGTTATAATGCACACATGTATAGTTTTGAATTTTGATGCACATCGTACGCGTCTCTTGTATTCCGTTTTTTAAATACACGAATAATTCGTTAAAAAACGTTCGTGACAAATTTTTGCCATTTTAAGTGAAATGATAATCACTCTTTTTTTGATAAGGTAAAGATTAGGAGACTCTCTAAGGAGGGCGTCATAGAGCATCCTTGCGGTCTGAATTATCCAGAAGAAGGTTGGTAGGGATGGTGTGACCCATCTTAGCAATTTTATCGGCCACAACATTGCAGTTCCTACCCACATGTCGAACTGAGACAGTAGTGAATTGTTGGAGGGAGACCATAATGTCTAATATTAACATTTCAACTTCTCAAGGGCATTTTCCGGCATTATTAACGACATTTACATTTATGAGATTATCAAACGATAATCGCTCTTGATTTCTTTTTACCCAACGCCTAATATTTTTCACATTTCACAGCTAAGTGTCTATTTTCACCCGATCTCAACCCAATTATTAATTAATCTTACACCCAAAATGATAATAAATTATTTTTCTTCCGGACTTCAAAATTTTAATTGAATTCACTAGAGTGATGATGAAAATCATGCACTTTCAATCGTAAGCTGTTGAATAATCCAATCCAATAAGATAAAAACTGACTTGATATGTCTAACATATAAAACTTGCGAGCTTATTAGGACACATTATACATGACATAAAAATATGTTTCACATAACCCACTATTTTGTCAAGTTCCTTAGAGATCTATCCGATGTATAATTAATAACTAAAAATCATTTGAATATGAAATATATTCTATAATCTAAACAACCCAATCCTGAAATCAAAACCAAAAGTTTCACTGGATTAGTCTGGATATGTATACATTTAATTTGCTCGATCGGAGAGATGTACATGATAAAAAATTTTTGGAATAATTGAAATCCAAAATAAGTCAAAACTTAAAATAGCTAAAATTTTAAATAATCTATGAAGGTTTTTAAAAAATATTGGGACTTTAGTCTAAACTTTCTCTATTGGCAATTAAATCCTACATACCTAAGTTTTTTTTTTAAGCTCAGATTCAATCAATAAGAGTCGCTCTACATTTGGACCAAATAGTATAACCCATTTAAATCTTACATATCCAAGCTTTTTTTTTTTTTTCGGTTTTAGCCTGATTCGATTAGCAGAGCCCTCCTACTTCTGGACCGCGTATTGTGTAACCCATTTAAACCCTACACACCCAAGCTTCTTTTTTTCGGTTTTAGCCTAATTCAATTAGAAGAGCCCTACTACGTCTGGACCGGGTATTGTATGATCTATATCCAAGCTTCATTGTTTTGATTTTAGCCTGATTCGATTAGCAGAGCCCTCCTACTTCTGAACCGTGTATTATGTAACCCATTTAAACCCTACACATCCAAGCTTCTTTTTTTTCGGTTTTAGCCTAATTCAATCAACAGAGCCCTTCTACGTCCGGACCGGGTGGTATTGTATGACCCATTTAACTCCTAGATACCCAAGCTTCCTTTTTCCGATTTTAGCCCGATTCGACTAACCAGAGCCGCTCTAAGTTTGGACCGGATATATTGTGTGACCCATTTAAATCCTACATACATAAAGTTACATATATACCCTAGCATCTTATAAACAAATTTATTAATCGGCAGGATTTATCTGCCAGTTAGGTTGGAGATTCATATGTAACCGATCATGCCATGGTTCAAGCCAAATGACGCATACTATGCTTAGTAGACCCATTGACCGTAACATATAAACTTTAATATTGCTGACGGCAACTTAACTACTTATATATAACACAAACTAATATGATGCACATACATTTCAATATTTCAATCGGTCTGACATAAAAATATCAGAGTTCTGGGTAAACCCATGCCACTTCCAAGAATGATGACACAACAAATACAATTTTTTTTTTTTTTTTTGGTAGAACACAACTGCTTGTATAAGCCAAATTTGATCCTTTCTATGCAAGTATATATACACACACACTGACACTTCTAACCAATTGCATTTATAAGCTATAAACACAAAGTTGAAGTACAAGAAAGAGAGTTGAAACAGAAGGAAAAATGGGAAGCCAAATTCAAAACCAAAGCTCAGAGACTTGGGGAAGAGGTAGCAATCGTATCGCGGCTTCTTCCATGGAAGTTGATGATCAACTCGACGTTTCCAACAAGGCCGACTTTAACAAAGATGATGATGATCATCAGGTTATTATTTATTGCCTATATCAATTTTGGTGCATTCTAACTAAATTCGGTTATTATTGTCACATAGCTGAATTTTAGTTTTTCTTGGGTCTATCGGGCGTACCTCCTTTTCCTTGAGCAGGGGTACCCCCATCTTGACCCCCTAAATTCCGCTGTAGCGGAGCCTCACTGGGTTAATGATGATGATGAATCTTTGATTATATTCATTTTTTCTGATTTTTGAAGATTTTGATTGTGCAGGAGCCAGGATGGAAGAAGTTTTTGTCATTTGTAGGACCTGGGTTTCTTGTGTCTTTGGCTTATCTTGATCCTGGAAATTGTAATTTTTCTTAATTAAACTAGTTTTGTAGTTTCATTGGTGTTAAATTCAATTTTTTGGGTGTTAATCTTTCTTTTTCTTCTTCTGTTTTTGCCTTAGTGGAAACTGACTTGCAAGCTGGAGCTAGTCACAAGTATGAGGTATGTGATGACTGATGAGTGATGAGTGACCACAATGTTTTCGTTTTCAAAAAAAAAAAATTAACCCTCTTTCAATATCAATGCCCTTTTTAAATTAAGAAAATCCTTTTGAACAAAATTAGTTTGCTGATAAAAAAAAATTGAATTTTGATCAGCTTCTGTGGGTGATACTGATTGGATTGATATTTGCTCTGATCATTCAATCTCTGGCGGCTAATCTTGGTGTCTCCACAGGTAAAACTAGCACCAAATTTATTACCATACAAAATTTACACTGATCAAAATAAATTTACAGTCTTGCACTGTTTTGTTTTGTGGTAAAGGTAAACACTTGTCAGAGCTATGCAAGTCAGAGTATCCAATATTCATCAAGTATTGTCTTTGGATCCTTGCTGAAATTGCTGTCATAGCTGCAGATATACCTGAAGGTAAAACTCATTTCACTTTTGCATTTACTCTTCCTAAGATCGGCCTGTTTGGATCACGCATTATAATGCAAAAGCTTGCATTATAATGCATGATCCAAACAGGCCCCAAGGTGTTGTCTTTGTTAACATATCCTTCATTTTCCGAGTGCAGTGATCGGAACAGCATTTGCACTGAACATATTGTTCCATATCCCGGTTTGGGTAGGCGTAATCCTCACGGGTTTCAGCACTATCCTCTTACTTGGACTCCAAAGATATGGGGTAATAATCTCTCAATCTTGGCATTCTTCATTGGGTTTGAAAGGAAAGATTGAAATATGATTCTGAACTTAGTTTTTTTTTATGGCTTTATTAGGTGAGAAAGCTAGAATTATTGATAGCATCTCTGGTCTTTGTAATGGCTGGTTGCTTCTTTGGAGAAATGAGCTATGCAAAGCCACCGGCGAATGAAGTTCTCAAGGGAATGTTCATTCCAAAGCTTTCGGGTCATGGTGCCACTGGTGATGCCATTGCTCTCCTTGGCGCCCTTGTCATGCCGTAATGATCAATCTCCAACATCTTCAATTCGATCTAAGAGCAAAAAGTTTGTAACTTGGTCATTTTCAGACACTTACCATGACTTTCTCTTGTATAGGCACAACTTGTTTCTCCACTCGGCTCTTGTGTTGTCTCGCAAGATACCCAAGTCGGTTCGTGGCATTAACGTAAGTAGTTATTCACACCTAATAAAGTTCGTGGCATTAACACAAGATACCCAAGTCGGTTTGTGGCATTAACCAAGCTAAAGTTCAATTCTTGGCAAATCTAGTCATTTTTTAACATATGTTGTTTGCTATGTTTTGCAGGATGCTTGTAGGTTCTTCTTGATAGAGAGTGGCATCGCGTTGTTCATAGCTTTCTTGATCAATGTCGCGGTTATCTCTGTATCAGGAGCAGTTTGTGCAAGCGTACTCTCGCCTGATGACGCCGAAAGATGCAGTGATCTTAACCTCAACTCAGCTTCATTCCTCCTCAAGGTACAAAAATAGTCGTCTCCTCCAATCACATTCCTTGATCAACATTTGATTGAGAGCTTATGATTAAACTGAGATCTTTTGTGATGAATATTGCAGAATGTGTTGGGTAAAGAAACAGGCTCAATCTTGTACGCCATTGCATTGTTAGCCTCAGGCCAAAGCTCCACCATCACTGGCACTTATGCTGGACAATACATAATGCAGGTAACAAGAAAGCTCCACCATTACTGATTTTGATTAATGCTTCTTCAATGATAACATTTACATTCAATTGGTTTATGTATTTTAGGGTTTCTTGGACCTCAAAATGAAAACATGGTTGAGAAACCTTGTGACAAGGCTGGTTGCCATAACACCAAGTCTTGTAGTCTCAATCATTGGTGGCTCTGCCGGAGCTGGCCGACTTATCATCATTGCATCAGTAAGTTAAACAAATACAATTCAAACATAAAACCTTTTCGAAAATTAAGTTTTCTGATCGAAACCCATTATCTGATTCGTAGATGATCTTGTCGTTCGAGCTTCCATTCGCGCTCATTCCTCTCCTCAAATTCAGTAGCAGTTCTTGCAAGATGGGGCCTCACAAGAACTCCATATATGTAAGTCACCCTTCCTCCAAAATGCATCAGCAACTTTAAGTTCCATTTAAAAGCACATTTTAACTGTCTAGTTTTCTTGCTTGCTTGCAGATCATAGTATTCGCATGGGTCTTAGGATTTGGTATCATAGGAATCAATGTGTACTACCTAAGCACAGCCTTTGTAGGGTGGCTAATCCATAGCACTCTCCCAAAGGTTGCAAATGTGTTTATTGGGATCTTGGTGTTTCCTATTATGGCTGTGTATGTAATAGCAATTATCTACCTTACCTTAAGAAAAGACAGTGCTGTGACATTCATTGAGCCAGCCAAGTCTGATGCCAATGTCCAGAACACCATGGAGTCGGGTCGAACGCTCAGTTTCGAGCATATTCCCCATAGAGAAGATCTGGCTGACATTCCATTGCCCAAGTAATGGATCCAGTACTAATCCAGTTTGTGTTTATTTTGTCTTGTTTGTTGCTCTTTGGCCATGCTTTGTATGGCTCTATCAGAAACACCCTCTCGACTTACTCATGGTATGGGTATATATATACATCTTGACCCAACTCAAGCAGGATCCGCTGGGTAGTTGTTGTTGTACTTTTGTTTTGTTTTGTTTTGTTTTTTGAGCAATGTAATCTTTGTAAAAGTGAAGTAATTTTCATAAAAGAGAAGAGAAAACTCGTGTGTTTTTTATCCATTTGTTGTATTTGCTTTAAAACAAAAATTCCATTATACCATCTAAACTCAAGTGTATTTGACTGGTGTATTTGACTGGTAGAGGAATCGCCCACCTTAGTCAAAGCAAACACAGATATGGGTTTAAGTGTTTCCAAACCCGATTCTTTATACCGATGGTATAGAAACAAACGAGCCCTTATGATGTCATAAAAGTCACACCAAGACTTGTAACTTATCAAGTATTTCAGAGTGTATTTTTACCTCTAGGAGTATTAGAAGAAACAAGCTATCATAATTTAACTAAGAAACAAGCTATATTAGTAGTAATGGTATTTTTTTCAACTGAGAAGACAGATGTAAGAGTAGAATGACCCTAGTTTTATTTTCACAGCAACAGAATGATTTGATTCTTTCAGACAACTCATCTTAGATTCCCCATACTTCTTCCAACATTTAGATTCTCTGTACAATCCGAAACAAATATGGCAACATCAGATCTGATCCTAACTAGCTAGAATTTCTAATCTCTCCAATGTTCAAAACAGAATACAGACAGACACATAACATGCAACAAAGTGTAGGAAATATCAAGGCAACTTTGCTAACAACTCTACGGATAGCGATAAACCACACAGATTCATCAAAGGGCAGATCTCACTTATACCAGAGCTCCCACAATTAAAATGATCATTTCAGTTTTTCCCTTTTCCAGATGCCTAAAAGGGGTTCGCCCCTACTAATTCAGCCACCAACTCGTGTGGAAATATCAATCTACTCAGAAATCAGAAATGAAAAAACCAACTTTCAATTTCTCAGCCAAGGCTAGAGCTTGAACCTGGTACCGGCCTCACCATGGGGCGACTAAGAGTTGACTGCCCGCTCCCTTGAGGACTGAACATGGCATTTGGAGACTGAGACGAGGGTGAAGGCTGCTGCTGTTGCTGCATCATCGAGAGAGTGGGGCGGGCCCCATAAGGAAACATAGGCTGACGTGGCATGAAAGGCATGTTTGGATGGTTCATTTGGTTGTTGTACCCAGAAATGGTTGGTTGTGAGGAAGATGGAGACGGTGACATTAGTTGTGGTGGTCTGTTGCTGGGGATAGTATTATTAGTATTAGTATTCACCATAGAAGGTGGGGCAACAGCACCAGGAAGACTCGGTGGTGAAGAGACTCCAGGTGGGGACCCAAACCGAGTTCCCAAGTAACGGGCCCGTTCTGCAGCAAACCTCTGTCTAGTTTTCTCCACTTGCTCACATTCTTTCATCAAGAGGGTTTCTACTTCAGCAAACTGCTTCAGCTTCAGCTCTAATCTCTTCAACTGTAGTGCATCATAGCATTTGACAAAGGGTCACCAAATTGAATCAAGTAGAAGTATGGGTAAAAAAGACTATGTTCAACAGTGGATAAAAAGGTGATGCCAAGGCATATTGTCTTACAGAATTAAAAAAAACTATTCTTGAATGGCCCTACCGCCTTTCAGAGGCCGAGGCGAGCGCTATTCGCCTATTTGCTTGAGCGCCTCTTGGTGAGGATTTTATAGATATAAAACAAATATCTTTCTATTCAAGAATAGAAGTAACTTTTCAAACCCTTTTAATCTTCAACTTTTCAAGATAACTTTCGCTTGAACTAGTAAAAAAAAGAAATTTTTTGTACTGTTACCCCCACCACCCTGTCTGCATCTCCACTTCCCTGGTCTCTCTCCCACCCACCTCTCTTATTCTCTGAAATTTAAAATCAAGCACTTAACTATAAGGATAATAGGATATCTAACTTGTAGTTCTATTGTATATAATGTCAATTTATGATTTATACAATAACACATAAATGTACAAATGAAGAATAAGCGTATTGCAAAAGGAACGCCTCGATTCAAAAGGCATTCGCTTTTCGCCTCTCGTCTAGGCAACGGAACCCCTCTCGTTTTTGTTCGCCTAGCGCCTTTTTCTTCACTCATGTTCAAGTTGTGAGAATACCAAGTTAAAAGATATTAAATATTGAGTAATTATATACTGCTTTGCCCTACATGTAAGAAAACTAGCACAGATGACCTAATCTTCAAATTATTCTCAGACCTTTGCATTCTCCCAGGCATATTTGAAAAAAACTAGCACAGGTAGTCATAAATTGAAACGTAGAAGCTTATACCTGATGATTTATAATATTAGCAGACAGCCTCTGAATCTCCCGTTCCTCATGGTCTGCAAACAGTTTTGCCTTGACAGCAGCAGCAGCCAGACCAGCTTTAGCAGCAGCTTCCACTTTCGTGGCAGGTAAAGGGGTTGCTTCTGAATTGTTTTGACTCCTAGAAGCTTGAGCACTAGCATTCTCTTCTACAAGTAAAAAAAGCGTTAGATATCTTTTTCTTCATGAATATTGCATTGGTTCATAGAAAACTTTTAACATTTCAAGTAGCGAAATTAAAGCAAGTAGACAAGGTATTATCACATTCTCACCTTTATAGGAAGCAGAATCTCTTACTTCTCCATTAGGACCGTCATTCGGAATTGTCCTATGAAAGCAAACAAGAAACTGATTTCATAGAGTTGAAATTTACCAAAAACGGCCTCAAAAAGTAAACCATAATACTTCCCGCAAACAAAATGAACAGGAAAAGAGAACAGCAATTAGAAAACATGCATGCATAAATGAGAATACGCAATGATGCATACGTGTACAAGCAACCACAATTCCTTAGATACCATTTTGTCTATTCAAATCCCTCAAACTCATAGCAAGAAAAATTCTATAACGGTCCTAAAAAAACCAACAGCCGGACTAATAATTTCTCCAACTCTGTGGATGCCTCTACCCTGTAGTGCTCATTGCATCCCCCTCTCTCGTCCAAGAAAGAAAAAACATAATTAAATATCCACCATAAAGAAGATTCCCAAAGAGCTCATGCAGACAACCGAATTCTAGATTAATAAAATAAAAAAAAAAGTACCGAGTTACCAACACCGCCCATTTATCTCACTTCACACAAGGAAAGAACTGTCCTTTCATATCACACACTTGTATCACCAAATGCTATTTGAATCTAGAAAATTCAAAGTAAACATATTAATGACGAGCAGCTAAAAAAATTTATGGCTCACCTATCACCAGGTACTGATCCATCAGAGCGCAGAGTGCTTTCTGAAGGAGGTAAACCATCACCCTCTGATAATGCAACCAATGATGCATGGGCACAAGCTGCAGCAACTCTTGGTCCTACTGAGGAAGCCAAGAAAGCCACCTGTAAAATTTATGCACCAGTCACATGCAAACTTCAGAAAACAGGCATACACATCTCAAAGAAATGACACAAGAATTCTCAATGTGTACAGATAGCTCAAATCAATGAAAACACAAATTATATACATACCAGGGACATAACAGGATTTCCAGAATTTGCAAATGGAAGTCTATTATCTGAATGGGAATCCTGAATGCTGGAGCCTGGAATATGGAAAACAAGTGTGAAATTGATGTTATAGAAGCCATTAAATAAACAAACAAATAAATAGGATACATACCTGATGAATTTCCATTTGAATTTAAATATGCTACTTCATTGGCGTCCTCGTTTGTATGCCTGGGCATCTCAGCATTGTGTGGTACATCTAAATTTGACAATAAACCATCTTCAACAGGCAAACGAAGAAAGTGAACAATGCATTGCGCTTTTGACTTGCTCCCAACATGTTCTGCTATTTCATTCCAGTTATCATTGTAAAGTTCTACAGCTTCAAGGAGCAACAGGGTCTCCTGATCACTCCAGCTGTCCCCATCAGGATCTGAATAATCTTTTGTAGAATCCGCTTTAATGAAATCCATGCTTGAATGGCCAATGACGAATTTACCTTCATGATAACAATCTGGACAGAGCATTATATCGGGCTGTTCACAGAAACCCAAGAAGATTAGGGAAGATGGGAGAGGTTCAAGCAATTGAAAAGTCAAAACAGAACTCAGATAGTGGAAGCCCAATGTAAAAAGAAGAAACACCTAAGACATACCCAAGGAAACAATTATTCATGTTTTCAGATTTACACAAATTAAGAGAATATACAGACTAAACAAACTAAGAAAGCTCATAGTATTTCCCAGAAAAGAACAATTGTGTAAACAAGATACTTAAATTGTTTGAAGATAAACAATAGACAACAAATGGTTCACAACCAAAATAATGTGGATGCAAATGTAACAAAGTGTACCTCCTTCGTTGACTGATAGTAGACCAGCAAAGGTTGAGAACAACAATTGCAGCGGTTTTCAGATAAATTTTCCCAAATTTTATGTTCCAAGTCAACGGTATCATCATCTTTTGATGCTAACGATGAGTATACATCCTCAGCCTTCAACCTACATTTAGGCTTGTCAAATTTTATCAAACTGTCAATGGACTTCAAAGCTGCCGCTGGCACATTAACCTCACCACTTGCATCCTCCCTTAAACATGCTTGTATATTCAAAGACTCTTGATCAGGCACAGGGGCACAGTAATTGATTATGCCCCAATGTTCAAGAAACCGAAATATTCGAGTCATATCTTCCACATCAACTCCAACAGGCATTCCATGGCAATCACTTATTGATAATCTCTTCTCTGGATGTTCCATGTACTTGGCAACAATCTGATTCCTACAGTTCATGTACTTTTCAGGTGTATGATCTACTGACTTGCCAGAGAAAAAACGCGGGACCACTTGCCTCTCCATTCTATGCACCTTTTTCAGACAAAACCAATCTGCTTGCAATAAAGACAATAATTCACTAAATGTTCTGAAGTCAAAAATTATCAAGGAAAACAACCATACACAAACAGATCAGTGAAGAAAAAAGCGTTAGGCGAACAAAAGCGATAGGGGTCCTATTGCCTAGGCGCTAGGCGTCAGGCGAAAAGCGAGCGCCTTTCGGATCAAGGCGCTCTTTCTTGCAATTCTTCCTTTGAAGATTAGTATAATACTACAATGCTATAGAAATCATGAATATCTATTATATGGTGCAAATTTTTAAGTTTGGTACCCTAGAATATTTTCTAACGATCTTAAATAGCAACATGATCTTCTCTAAGGCAGAAACATATAATGATGACATGATGTGTTTTCTAATGTATAATGTTGGGTCTCTTAGGAATTAGAATCATTACATGACAAAAAAAGGATAAAATAGAATAATTAACTAAGCAAGCACACTCACATTGTGATATTGTACAATAGAAAACTAGTGAATATGTTAATTAAGTAGACAAGGAAAGACAAACCGAAAATATGAGATAAGAGTGATATTAGAAAAGGAATGAGCAAGTAAAAAAAACCCAACTAAAATCAGAAAAAAGATTCAACTTTGTACAAAATAGTCCTTTAGAAACACAACAATCATCATGGGAGGGAGAAAATCATAGCCTAAAAAGTAGAACTCTATCAAGTAATAGCTACAAAACATAGCAATATTATTTTAAATTTTTTCTTTCCAATTATTTACCCTAAAAATGTCCCCAGAGCGCCTGAAGCCAAAAGGCACTCGCCTTTCGCCTCATCGCCTAGGCGCCTAGGCGCTCAAAGGCGCTCGCCTTATGGTAAACGCCCGCCTTGACCATCAAAAGGCGTTTTACTCATCGCCCTAACGCCTAGGCGCTAGGCGTCGCCTTTTTACTCACTGAAACAGATACAAGGGAGTGATGACAAATGATGCTAGTTTCTCTGTTTTTGCAACAGAATTACTATATACAAACAATTATCAAAGCAAACAACTACATACAAACAGATACAGGGAAATAATGACAAATAATGCTTCTTTCTCTCTCTGTTTGCAACAGATACATACAGTTGAGGTGGGTAACAGCATTAAATGAAACAATAGTAACTGCTATTGGCCAAGGCCAAAATTCTGGTATACCACGGATAAGCAATGCATATCAATATCTAGTGTGCATTCGTTATGATAAATTACAAGTTATGATATCAGCAACCACTTTAACTGAAACAAACAATCAAAACAACTTACTTAGAAGTACAATTAGCCCCACAAATATAATGAGATCTATGAAAGATAATGCAACAGATTTTTGAAGAACAGAAAACTTATGCTTTGCATTTTACAATCCAGCTATGACATGATAAAGGTTTGAATTTTTAGAGAGAGAAGGCAAAACCTGCGTGCATAGGAACAACATGAACTCTCCCATTCCAAAATCTCTTCACAACACCTCTTTCCTCCATAATTGGAGGCGGAGTTATCACATACAAACCCAAGCTCTCCTGATCCCCCGCCATAGCCAACGCCGCATTCTCCGCGGGCACCGTGGACAACGCCTGGAGCTGACCATGAGACACATTTTCCAAAACAACACCGCTCTGCCTCTCTCTCTCCCCACCCCCCGCCGCAACAGCCACCACAGACGGATGCGGCCGGTTCACAATTCGCCGCACCACCGTCGGAAAATCCAATATTCGAACAGCACCGTCCACCAACACCTCCCCCTCGCGCGTGGGAATGGAGCCCGGGCCGGACTCGGGCCTCGGCCCGGCATTTCGGAAATTAGGGTTCAGGTTCTTTTTAGGGTTAGGTTGGAGATCTTCGTCTTCGTCGGCGTAGGCAGCATTATCCTCCTCCTCATCGTCGTCGTCCTCGTCCTCCGGCGGCCGGCGCTTCGAATTCGTAGGTTTTGAATCTCGGGGCTTCCTTTTCCACTTGCCCCGATTATCTGCAAATTGAGAAAGTGTCTGCGTCAGATCAAAATTGCTAACAATCGTACTTGTGGGTAAGAGATTTATCGAATCAGGAGTAGCGTATCAAGTACAAGTATTGATTTTGAGATGGAATTTGCGAAAAATTGGCGCAAAATTGTCGGGTGTCAGAGCCTTACCGGATGAAGAAATGGGCATTTCTTGCAGGAAATTGGGCGCGAATCAGAGAGAGAGAAAGAGAGAGGGAGATGTGGGTGGGGAAGAAAGGAAGGTAGCTCAGCTTGCTCGCTGGTTTGGCTGGTTTTTCGCCTGATAACGAGAGAAGGGGGGGCTTGATTGAGGGTTGATTTCGGAGCTTGCTATTGACAGCTGTAGTTCTGTGTTTCTGATCTCGACAATTTTATTTTTTTTTATTTTTTTTGTCCTTTACTTCTCACTTTTTCTGCATATGTGAAGTTGCTATATTAAGATGATTATTTAGTATTCCCTCCGATTCAAATTAATTGTCGTTTTAGCACTTCAAATTTGATCCATTTTATATGTCGTTTTAGGTTTTCTAGGCAATTGATTAGGAGTGAGTTATGAGAATTGTTATTGGAATGTGTTTTTATTAATTAATGTTATTCATTCATTGGTTGAAAAAAGGTGATGGGTCATAAAATTTATAAAAATTTACCTTTTTGAGTTTAGTTAATGATTTTCTTAATTTTTGTGTCAAAAGCTAAAACGACAATTATTTTGGATCGGAGGGAGTACTTTAAAATTGATAAATTTTAAAGTACTAAATATTGTTTAAGAGATTAATTAATTCCGTCATATATTAAAATTGGTAAATTATCTGACTAATGTTTGTTTGTTGGGGAGTACTTTTTTTTAAAGTTACCCATGTTATTTCAGAAAATAGTTTTAATTTTTTTTTTCCATTACTAGTTTATTATGCAGTAATATTTGTTGCTCTCTTTAGCCATTCATTCTCTTCAATTTTCATTATTCAACTCGTTCTGATTCCTTTTTTTTCATTAGTTGCATTTACATCACGTGTGATTTTTTTATCTGTTTTAGTATATTTTTGTCGATTTTTTTACTGTCGTCTACACGACCTCTCGAGCTCTCGATTATATCGGAGTTGTCTGATAAACCCAAATCTTATCTCGTTTAAAAAAATGAGATGGGAATATGGGGTGTTAGGAAAAATAATAGGTTGTGTTGGGTTGTTAATAATTTATGAATTGTTAAAATTTTTGTATTAAGTTATAAATGGTTAATAGTTATATCAAAGTCTAAATTGGTAATTTTTAGTGAATAGGGAGCACAAAAAAATCTATTTAAGAATATTATACACGATTTAAATCCATGTACCTTGTGATGAAACTATTTAAAACTATTTTTTTCCTTATTTAAAAGAAATAAAACAATCATAACTAATTCCTTTTTAGCAGACCTAATTAACTCCTAATGACATTGTTTTGGGTCAAGTGATGCAAGGTAATCATGAGAGTGCCTTATAAGTCGATGAAGATGATGACCAAAATTTTGACTCGTGCGGAAAAGAAAAAAGTGGTTATATTCCATAATTTCCATTTATGATCATTGAACCTATAAAAATGGCATGCCAAAACGAAAATGTCACATTTGGTAACATATTTATGACTAAAATTTTCAGAAAGCTTAATTATTGGAAATTATAATTTTGTAAAATAAGGTGCAGAGAACATATATATAATCAGTTGTAATAGGAATGTAGAACAACTGGAATTTGTTGCCAAAAACATCTTACAAGTGAAATTTGAATTAGTAGACAATGTGGAAAGTTAATTAGTAGTGGACATGTCACATGTAGTTTAAGGTCGTTTTTTTGGTAAATATGTTATGTATGGGCGGTTTTGTGAAAAGAGGGCTAATTTAAGGTCGGTTTTGTGTAATTTACGCTCTAATATGCTATGACATTCGAAAGTTATAACCTTTCTTCCTTTCTCTCTTTCTCTTGTCTTCCGTTAATCCTCAACCTCAATCAAATCAACTTCATGAAGCGAAGAACTCCAATCAAAGTTCTTTCTTCTTCTCTTCAACATTCAACACCGCCAAAAACTCCCCCAATTTCACAAACACATCACAGCACACCCCAATCGAAAACCCTAACCCTAGCCAAAAGACCCAGAAAATCCCTAATCCAAACTCTCAATTTCCAGCCAGACCCACTTAGCCCGACTCGATCCAAATGGGTACCCCTCAATTTGGGTAAATCGGAGCTCTTCCTCCCGCTCACCTTCCCAACCGGGCAAACATTCAGATGGAGGCAAACGGGTGAGTTTCAGTACACCGGCGTAGTCAGGTCCCACTTGGTGTCACTCAAGCACCTTGATGATGGTGACGTGGCATACCATTTTCACAATGTGGGCCATGAAGATGATGAGGATGAGGCCAAGTTGGCCTTGCTTGATTTTCTGAATGTGGGTATTTGCTTGGCTGATTTGTGGGAGGAGTTTTCTGCTTCTGATGAGAGGTTTGGGGATCTTGCTAGGCAGTTAGGAGGTGGTGCTAGGGTTTTAAGGCAGGACCCAGTTGAGTGTTTGATTCAGTTCCTTTGTTCTTCTAATAATAACATTTCTAGGATCACTAAAATGGTGGATTACATTTCGTCTTTAGGGGAGTGTTTGGGAAGTGTTGAGGGGTTTGAGTTTCATGAGTTCCCTTCTTTGAAAAGGCTGGCTCTGTTGACAGAGGATGAACTTAGAAAGGCTGGCTTTGGCTATAGGTAAAGTCTGTTTGGTTGCATTTGTGGATTAATGAGAGAAATTGTATAGTGTGTTGCTTTTGTTTGAATATGGTTGCTGTCTGTTTCATATAGGGCAAAGTATATAATTGGCACTGTTAAGGAATTGCAATCAAAACCTGGTGGAGGTGAAGAGTGGCTTTCTTCTCTGCGTTTGTTGGATCTTGATGAGGCCATTAATGCTCTTTGCACTTTGCCGGGAGTAGGGCCTAAGGTGGCGGCTTGTATAGCACTCTTCTCTCTTGATCAGCACCATGCAATCCCAGTGGATACACATGTTTGGAAGGTGCATTTTAACATTGTTAATATAATTTTAATTGTTGTGAGATTCTTGCTAAATCATGGGATCACCGATAATAGTATTGGCCTAATGATGTATGTTTATACCCAAAAGATCTCCTCTCTTAAGTGATTGGAGTGTGGGAATTGTTTTATGGTTTTTTGTTTGCTAGGTGTTTGAATTTTTGTAACTGTTAGGGCCTAGTAAATCAAACATTTATTTGAGCTTTTATACAATGCCTTTGAGATGGATATAACTCCTATATCAATTTTTGTGCATTCTAACTAGATCTAGTTATCACTGTCACATAGCTGGATTTTAGTTTTCCTTGAGTCTTCCGGGCAATGACAATACTTGGGCCTTCTTCATACACCCTCTCGATTTTATATTGGGGCAAGGGTGTGTACATCATGACCCCCCAGATCCCGCCTGAGGTGGGTTAACACTGGGTTGATGTTGTTGTTGTTTCTGCTAATAGCTCAGCAGGGCTGTGCATAAACACCTCTCTTAGTTGTTTTGCTAAAAATATACCGGCTAAAGAAATTCCAGGCTGAACATAGAAAGATAAGAAATGGCTTTGTGGAATTCATGCAAGTTGCCAACTTCATGATTGCTTTTTAGAAGGCAACATCTAATGTGGTTTTGTGGATGTAAATGATGGCTATTATGATACATGACATCCATTCTGGTGATAGATAATAATTGTTGTAAATGGTTGATTTGGTTCACTATAATATGCTAATTTTCTGTATATTTCTCTCAGTAAATTTTCGTTTTGTTGTCAAGACTCAAGACGCTTGGATATTGAAGAAAATGGACTAATCTGCTGACTTTTTTTTTTAAATGCAAGATTGCTACAAGATACCTCATACCTGAGCTAGCAGGAGTCAACCTAACAGCCAAGCTACATAGTCGTGTAGCAGAGGCATTTGTAACAAGATATGGTAAATATGCTGGTTGGGCTCAAACTCTTTTGTTCATTGCTGAACTACCTTCACAAAAGGCACTTATTTCTGGTGAAGCAAAGAAAACAACTGGGAGAAGAAGCCGTAAAATATCTTGAGGTAATTAACATACATACCCTTTAGTCCCTTAAGTACTGTTGTCGTCTCTATTCCATTTCATTTACGCGTATTTATATTTTAAGCAATTTCCGGGAGATGCTTGGATATGAACCTTAAGTTAAATATATTAACTTTTCTGTAGGAGTTATACCAATGAAAAACTTGTTTGTAGTTGCAATTCCAATTTCCATTTCACCAATCATATTTCATCTTAGTCACTAAACTTCCGCCGTTGGCTTTCTTGCATCCAAAATTTTATAGACCAACTACAATATGGCCAAATACCCTTTATAAACAAAAACTGACTACAAAGAGAATGTTTGTGAAAAATGTAATCTTGCTGTGTAATGTCCCAAGTTAAAGAAATTTCATTGACAGTTGGTGTGTGTAAAGATTACCTCTTTGCTTAAATCTGTGCTAAATTCAATGAAAAATCTTCTCTTTGACATTGGTTTATTCAGTTCATGGCAGGTTTCTTCATTGTTAGAAGACAGAACACATTTCCTCATCAGTCATCATCAGCCTTCCATGTTGTTGTATGCTCAACCTACGTCATACGCCATTGTATCATTCAGTTTTTCCCATTTTGGGATTGAGGATTTTGAAAGGCAAGATTGGATTGGATTAGGTTAGATTAGATTAGATTAAGCTATGAGCATCATGCTAGTTCTAATCCCTGCCTCTACCTGAATTATTCCATGAGGCAGCTCTCTTGTTTCATGGCTTTGTTTAATCTTGCCCTTTGGATATCATTATGTATCATTCTTTTCCACAATGGATTCAGCTTTGCAATTTGTAATGGGTGTTGAAGCAGAGTTTATTTGGACATTGTTTCACTTGTGTCATTGTTTATTTTTTTGATAAATGAACTTGTGTCAGTTTGAGTTTCTTGACCGTGTTATTTTAGGGCCTCGGATTAAGATTTTGACCATGGCCCAGCCTAGACCTGTCCAAATGCGGGCTTGGGTCGGGCTTGGGCCGGGCTAAATTCTAATTTTTGTCTATATAAGTGGGTCGGGCCTAGGCCCGACCCGCACATATGGGCCAAGAATGTTGTCCATACCCGCCCAAGTTTGCGGGCCGGGCTGTCCAACGGGCCAGCCCGCGGTCTATTTTCTTTCTTTATATTTATGCAGTTAATGAATATGCAGTTAATGAACAAAACAGTAAATTAGTGTATAGAATTCACAATTTTAGTCAAAATAAATGTGGAAGACTAGTAATTTAATTATATACCCAAAATGTTTTGAATTAGAAAAATCAATAAACATAGAACGAGAGTAAATTAATCAACAAATCAAACTCCACATACTAACACGCGACAATCACTAATAAATTATAATACTTAAAATAAATCAATCGACACTTAAACAAAATTATATATATATATTTATCTAGCTCTATTTTTTTAATATAATAGAAAATATACGGGCCGGGCCGGGCCAACCGGCCCGCATGGGCCAAATAGTCTGTCCAAGCCCAACCCATTTTAAATATGGGCGGGGCGGGCCGGGCCTAACGGGACTAAATCCCTTTCCAAGCCCATTATTATTTGCGGGCGGGTTGGGCGGGTCGGGCGGGCCGACCCGCATTTGGACAGGTCCCAGCCCCAGTATCAACATTGCCAAAATCTTGATCTGAGGCCCAGCCCAACTTCGATGGTTTTTCTAGCTAGGAACATCATGTCATGACAAATTAAAAGAGC